>JAMWYP010000485.1:0-192048 GCA_025563575.1 Acacia pycnantha | reverse complement strand
TATTGTTCAAATTTTTTTTCGATTTTTTTATTGTTCAATTCGAACCATATTTGTCTGTTTTAATTCAAAGGTCACATATTTTTTAAGATATGTTAGGGTATGACATGAATGAAAAATAAATTAGTTTATAATAATTTCATTTTTTTTATACATATATACATTTTTTACTCAAATATATAATGAATAAATAATCATCTTTTATTCATAAAAATTAAAAATTAACATAAGGACGAGAGATAAGCTATAGTTTTCTTACAATCTATGGTCATTTGTAGGGTTATCTTTGCAAGAAATCCGCTCTCCATTTAATGTGTTTTCATAGTATTAACTTTCGATGGATAAAGACTTAATACCATGTGAAAGTATTATTATAATATTTAATATAACAAAAAAAATTAATTATAAACTATTACAAATATATTTTTCTATTTTTATCATTACTATTTAATGTTATAGCAATATTTTTATAGAATAAATCTAAAAAATTTAATATAATGAAGTAGACATTAATAAGAGAGGAAATAGAGAGACTGGTTAGTGGGCTGAAGACAGTATCAAAATAGGCTAAATCACCGTACTTTGGTAAAATGTATATCATGCAATATTATATAATCAGTGGAATAAAAATAAAGGGATTTACAATACACTGAAAATCTAACAATTAAGCCCTCAAATCCCTAAATTATTCTTGGACAAATAGAAATTAAATTCAAACATACAATCGTAGCCCGGACGGTGTTTTCGCAAGAATATATATAATCACATGCCGGAGCAAACAATGTATCTTATAGATAGAAAATAGAGATATAACATAATTAGAATTTGAAAGGAAGAAAACAGGAACCTGATGGATGAAATGAGAGTGAAAGGTTTCTTTGATCTGCGAGCTTATCTGAAGATGAATGAATCCAAGTTGCACAAATTTGTAGTTTTGAGAAAATGAAGCTTTTGGAGTAAACTCAAGTCTACTCTATGCGCGTTAAAACCGCGTAGCTCTTTTTACTTTTTTATTTTTGACCAGCAAATTAATCTTCATTCATTAAAAGAGGTAAAGTAGTTATTTTTTTTTTATATGAAAATTTTATGAAAGGGGTTGGGTTCACCCACAGTTCAAGGGCAGGGTACTATGACTTTGCTCTTCAGGGCATACAGGACTGAGAATACATATATCTCCACCTTAGCTTGCGTTTCCACAAGTTCACATAATCTAAGATGCTTCCCCCAGCGTCTTGATCAACTCCATGATCAAACCCCCTCCCTTTAATAAGAGTGTCCAATCCCTTTACCAATTAAGTCGGTAAGAGGTAAAGTAGTTCACACTTGCCAACGCGTGTTTTTCCAAAGTAAATTAGGCCCCGTTAGGGTACTTTTCCCGGGAATCCATGCCCAAGAAGAGGGCTTTGATTGTGGGCCCTTCTCAGGATATTGCAGTGTTAGCAATGCATTATTAAAACCCATGAAGTCTTGTGGCTGTTTGCTTAGCAAAAAAAAAAAAGTCTTGTGGCTGTTTGGTACCGGAGATTTCATGAGTTTGAAGCAATGCATTATTAAAACCCATGAAGTCTTGTGGCTGTTTGGTACCGGAGATTTCATGAGTTTGACTAAAAAAAATTAGATTTGTGAGGTTAAGAGTTTTTAATTAATTGTGCTTACGCTTTTACCTTACATATTGTTTTTATTAAATTTTCATAACCACACTTTTCCTTTTTTTTTTTTTAATTCATCTCAAAAAAAAATTTCCTTCCCTCTCTCTCAAACAGTAAAGCTCATTCCACCATCCTTTTTAGATCTGAAATTGTGTGGTTTATTTTTAATTTAAAGTATTGAATATTTGAAAAAAAAAATGAAAATTGCATCATTTTTCCCATAAGATATCAAAATGTCACTTATTTTATATAGAATCTAAAACTTCAAATATTGGGATAGAGGGAAAATTTGAAGGGCAGCTGCAGGCTCAAGTCAACTAAGGAGGACATTACATTAATCTTGAAGAGAGTTCATGGATAGAGTACAATTATGAGGATTTGTAGTAATAAAAATAAATGTATCATAGCAAAGAGGCATTGTGTAAGCATCGGGATTCGGGCCTCCTCTTGGTCATATCATTGAAGAGAAAGCTTCCGAGACAAAAATGAAGAGATATGGTGAAAAAAGATCCCTTGGCGTGTGCCACGTTGAGGAGTAAGACGATGAATTTTCTTCCCTAATAGTTGTACATTATAAGAGACACTACTGCATATTTTCCAAGAGACCTATTGATATCACTTTCTCGTTAAAGCAATTAATTAAAATAAGACTAATGGCTAATGCAATAAAATGACAACCTAGGTCATTCTCCCGAGAAGTAATCTGTGGATTTTCTCTAGAATTGATTTTAGGTGGTAAAAAATGCAATGGAATGGACCTAAATTAAAATCCAAGATTCTACTTACTAAATGCAAAATTCAGATGACTCTAAAACCTATATGAGAATGAAACTAACTTAAATGAATGCAAATGCAATTTTCGGGAGGGCTTTTTGTGAAAAAAATAATTAAATTCATAAGGAAAATAAATCAACTAATAGCTAAGAAAATGAAATAAGAAAAGGTAACAAAAGTTTTTAAAAAGTATGGTCAAAGGAACAACTTAGGATTTAAATGAAGTTAACTTTTTTAACCCAAATTAATTAATTAGGCTAAAGGAAGATTGATAAGAGAGTGGAATTAATAAGTTCAATCACTTAATCGAAATATGAGAAACCTTCAAGTTCAATAGTGCTTAATCAATTAAAAAATTCATAATACCGAAATCACTGCCTATTAAACCCAATCCCAATTAACTTCACATTAATTTTAAAAATTTTGTTTACAATTGCCTAAATAAACAACTAGACAATTGACCAACTCAATTAAAAAATGAAGAGGAAAAACCAAATTCACAATTAAATTAATAATAAAGACTTATATTAATAATTTAATTGACAATCCAAAGATTTGTGAGCAAAAATTTCAGCAAGTGTCTTAGAACAAATCAATCCAAAATATTAATTCAATCCAAAACAAGTATCTTTTGTAGGATTCGGACTAGAGACACGTGAGACCTTACACTATTAGATAAATTATACTAGTATGTTGTTATGGTGTTATCTTAAGTATCACAAGTTATATTATAATTATTCCTGTGATTTTATTATTATAGTTTAATATTATAGTTATTGGACTGTTCATAATGATTTCTTGCAGGTTGTCCATAATAGCTGGGATATGGGTAATTCACGACGCACAAATATTGTTGATAACTTTGCTCTAAATTTGAATAATTGCAGGAAAAATCTTATTAATTGGAGCAAACGTACCTTCCCTAATCGTAAAAAACCTATTGTTTTTCTGCAATCATGCCTGAGCGTTATTCGACAGGGTTGAGGAACTAATGGACCAAGAGGAAAATTACTGGTGGCAAAGATCCAGAATCTCTTGGCTTTAATCTGGAGACAAAAACTCCAATTTCTTCCACCTCTCTACTCCCATCCGAAGAAAGAGAAATGCGATCCTGAGTATTAAAGATGCAGATGGGGTGTGGACTACTGATAAGGGTACTATAAATAATATGTTCACTTCATTCTTCACTAATCTCTTCTCCTCTTCAGGACCGAGACATCTCTCAAATGCTACTAATTCCATAGAGCCCAAAATTGACCCGGTCTCAAACGAGCTCCTGCTTTGCCCTATCACTAGTGAAGAGGTCCGTCTCGCTGCTTTTGAACTAGGGGTTTCCAAGGCCCCTGGACCGGATGGCTTCTCAGGTAAATTCTACCAGTTTTCATGGTCAGAGGTAGGTGATACAATTGTTCAAATGGTTAGAAATTTTTTCGTTAGTGCCTCTCCCTTGAAAGCATTAATGGAACAAATATCACCCTCATCCCTAAAATTGACAAACCTGAGTCAGTCTCACACTTCCGTCCTATTGGTCTTTGTAATTTTTCCTATAAAATCATTTCTAAAGTACTAGCCAACAAGATGAAACCCGTCTTGATAAATGTATCTCCCATAACCAGGGCGCCTTCGTGCCAGGTCGGTTAATCCAAGATAACATCATCATAGCCCACGAAGTTTTCCATTACCTAAGGCGTAAGAAAAATGGTAATAAATATGAATTTGCCTTAAAAATGGACATGATTAAAGCATATGATCGTGTTGAGTGGGATTTTCTTAGAGATGTGTTACTCAAGTTTGGGTTTTCTCACAAATGGGTTACGCTTGTCATGCAATGAGTGGAGTCTGTGCACCTTAATCTTTGTATTGCAGGAGAGAAAGTCGCCTCAATTAGTCCGGGAAGAGGCCACCATCAAGGGGACCGTCTATCGCCGTATTTGTTTACCTTGTCCTTGGAAGCCCTCTCCTGTATGATTAATAATGCCCTCTCCCAAAGTCAGCTCACTGGGATCAAGCTAAGTAATAACTGCCCTCTTTTATCACATAGCTTTTTTGCAGATGATGCATTGTTTTTCATGAATGCAGAGATTCAAAATTGCCAAGTCTTGTCAGACATTCTTCAGAATTATTGCTTAGCATCGGGGCAACAGGTGAACTTGGAGAAATCCAGCATTGTGTTCTCTGAGAACACCCCTAATGCATTACAACACTCTATTTGTGGCATCCTGGGCATTGTAGAGAGTTTAGATCAAGGTAAATACTTGGGCATTCCAAGTGTTTGGGGAAAAACGAAGCATCAAGCACTAGCATACGTCCGTGAAAAAATGAGCAAAAAAGTACTCGGCTGGAGTAGCAAGCACCTTTCTTTTGCAGGTAGAGAAGTCATGATTAAAGTAGTTATTAATGTCATCCCGGTTTTCCCTATGTCCTTCTTTAAGTTCCCAGTCAAGACCTGTAAAGAGCTTAACAACCTAGTCACTCATTTCTGGTGGGAAGGCCAAAACAAAACGCACTGGGTGGCCTGGAGCAAACTGACACGGCCCAAGTCTGAAGGCGGCATGGGGTTTCGGGACTTCATAAAATTTAATGATGCTCTCCTTGCGAAATCAGCTTGGCGCTTATCACTGAATCCAAATGAGCTATGGGCCAGGGTTATTAAAGGGCTCTACTTCCCCAACGGCTCATTTCTTGACAATAAAAACGGGCACAGAGCTTCATGGTGCTGGAATAGTATTCTTGAGGGGCGGAATCTTATAAGAAATGACTTGTGTTGGCAAATTGGCGATGGGAAGTCATTCGTGTTTAGCGAGACAAGTGGATCCCATCTTTACCCACATGTAGACTTGCCACGAATGATGAAACACTTATGAAATCCCGGCGTCCAGTGGCGACCTAATTTCTAGTACAGACGGCAGTTGGGATCTTACTCATATCAGACTGAGCATTTGTGAGCAGATTGGGGAGGCCATCCTAGCAATCCCCCTTCCCCGGATCCCATCGGATGGCAGGCTGAGATGGACCAAAGCAACAAATGGCATCTATTCGGTCAAACTGGGTTATTATAATGCTACCACCACTCTCAACATCCCCTCCCAATCAAATGGCACCCCCTTCTCTATACCCAGTGAAGTTTGGAGAAATAGCTGGAAGATTAAAGCACTCCCAAAAGTGGTTAACTTTATTTGGAGAGTCTTATCGGATGTCATTGCCACAAATAAGGCCCTTGTTATTCGTAAGAGGGGAAGTACTGAGCTTTGTCCTATCTGTCATGAAGCTAGTGAGTCAATTGAGCATATGTTTTTTCACTGCGCCTAGGTGCATTGTGTTTGGTTCGGATGTAGGTTGTCCATCAAATACGATCTTGACAATATTCAGTGTTTCAAAAGGTAGTGGCGGGAGTTAATGAACCCACAATGCCCTCTTACTGACTTTGATCTAGCTCTTATCAGCTGGCTCCTCTGGTTCATATGGAAGAGCCGGAATGAAAAAGTATTTAATGACACTGATCCTAACCCAGCACTGGTCATAGAACAAGCCTCTCAGTCTCTATCGAGCCATTGGAAAGCCAACTATTCCAGGAGTAATGGAGATACTACCAAGGCCCCCAAGCAGAATGCTTACTGGACTCCCCCTCCAGAACCTCACCTCAAAGTCAATCTAGATGGTGCGTTCCACGAGCATACCAAATCAGCTGCTATAGGCATCCTATGCCATGATACTTGGGGTGTAATGAAGTGGGCCTTTGTTGACAAAATCAAGTCTATTTCAGCATTTATGACTGAGTCTCTTGCTCTTAAGAGGGAACTGATGATTGCCCAAGATCTGGGGAATAAAAACGTCATCTTTGAAATAGACTGCCAAAACCTTGTGTACTGTTTGGAAAAAAGCCAGCCTGATCTGTGCGAATGGTGTTAGTATTGATTAGTTTTGATGATGTCTTATATAGATGTCATTCTTAATAGCAAAAAGGTTGCATACTACATTTATCTTTTATTTTGACTAATTATTATATTTAATGTAGATGCAAAGTTTTATGATGAAGAATGTTGATTGAAGAAAGAAGTTCTTGCTCAATATAATGAGAATATTATAATATCAAGGAAGCAATAAGTTATCAAATGATTTTGGGGGATAATCTAGAAGAAGAGAAGAAATTGAAGAAGGAAGAACTTGCAATGCGGTGGAATATCTTTACTCAAGTTCTTATATTGATGCTAGAAGTCTCCAAGATCATATGGGAATTGGAACGGATCAATTCGAGTTAAAACCAGCAAAAATCGGTTCAAGATGAGCAAACTCGAGCCTATCATTAGCAAACTCGAGCATGTAATGTCCTCGGCAACTCGCGCCTCTGGACAAGCCAAACTCGAGCTTAGAACTCAAACCTCAGGTTTGGAACTCCAAACTCGAGCCCATCATTAGCAAACTCGAGCACTGTAGTGTCTTCAGCATTTCGGTGTCTCACGGACAAGGCAAACTCGAGCCTATTAGTTGGCAAACTCGAGCTTACGCGGTGTTCAACATTTCAGCTACTCTGTTCCACGTTTCACTCGGGCGACGTCTGGTCATTCGATGATATCTCCTAAAATACAGATAGGATTGAAGTGAAACCAGTGGCATATGAAACTAGACTCCCAATGCGTCATTTTGATATATAATTGAAGCCAAACGGAGTCAAGATGAAGGAGCTATGAATTTATAAAGTTGACAGTGATATTCACGTCACACAAATGACCAACCTTCAATGTTTTGAGTGTATCTCACAAACGGAGAATCCAATTGAGCTGAAATCGGTGGCATTGGAAAGTAGACTCAAAGGGCTTTAAAATCGATAGTTGAACCAACCAAAACGGAGTTCAGACCAGGGAGATATGGCCCCCGAAAAATAGACAGTCTGTTCTGGGTGTTGCACAATTTGCTGAGAAGCAAACTCGAGCCTATTAGTTGACAAGCTCGAGTTCGCGGGTTACAGAGCTACCAGGTCGCGAAAATCATCCAAACTCGAGCCTATATGTGACAAACTCGAGCCTAGACAAGACAGAAAGCAAAAGATGATTTTGAAGAGACCCAAACTCGAGCCTATATTTATAGACTCGAGTTTAGATGCTGAAAAATGTTACAAACTCTAGAGTTTGCTCTGAACCTCCGGTTTGCACCTTGCGAAGCTGAACCTGACCCTTGCAAACTCGAGCCTACTTATCCAAGCTCGAGTTCATGACCCTGATTCAGAAAAACAGCATTTCGAAAGTCTCGTTTCTCATCAAAGAACATCCACATAATTACCCAAATGACTCATACTTCTTCTTAACATTATTTATATCATTTGTGTACATGTTTCAGATTATTAAAGCTTGAGAGAACATCAATCTTGATAGAAATCAAGATCTAGAAGATGAACTTGCTGCATAATCTCAGAAATGGGAAAGATGACTGAATCCAATGAGAAACTTGAAGAAACGAAGTTGTCTACTCAATTGTAATGCTTCTCCAAAGGATTAAATCATTCAGATGATAAAATACTCCAACGGACATAAGCCAAACAGATTCAGCATTCGAATTAATGTTCATGACAGGAATCAACCACTGTTGACGAAACGGAAAATCAGAGCATTTACTTTCACGCGTCAAACGAGGAAAATTCAAGAAGAAGAAATCCTTCACTTGGAAACAATTGATATAGCCATTACTCGAATGATTCCCTGAACAAATAAAGGAAAGTCATTAAATGACATAACGGTCATTATCTTCAATGCGAGCAAAGTTGGAAATCAGAAAAGGCCGTGAGTCCCAACGGCTAGAATTTCGAATGGAGAGAATTCAGAATTGAGAAGCAACGGTCATATGAAGATTTGCCGCTATATATAGAGCTGCATACAAACCTTCAACAAAAACACAAAAAGCAGAGAACAAGCTTACATCTTCAACATGCTAATACTCTGGGGAGTGAATCCTAGTGAGAGGATTACTTCGAGTGCAGAGTGTGTAATCAAACAGGTGTATTGATTACGGTTTGTAAGGGGGGTCAATCCTAGTGAGGGGTTTACTTCAAGTACAGAACGTGTAATCAAGTTGAAAAAGATAGTGGATTGAAATTCTCAAGTAGAGCTTGGGACTGGACGTAGGTCAAGGATTGGGCCGAACCCAGTATAATTCACCGTTTGCATATTCTCTTCCCTTATCTCTTACATTCCAGCATATATGTTTGAATGATTGCTTATCACTTTATAAATTATTATTGACATTCAAACTATTTCCAGCAAGTGAAGAAAAGTTCTTAAAGTTCTAAGTTTTTAATCAAACACCCAATTCACCCCCCCTCTTGGGTGATAGCCAAGTCTTTCAAATGGCAATCCTGTGGTATTCTTTGTGATATCCTTAACATTCTTCGGTCCGAGCCCTGCTTCTCGATCCAATTCATCCCTCGCCAGGTAAATAAAGCAGCAGATTTCCTTGTTGCATCCACTTGTAAGGGGGTGTGCCCAATTGGGTGGGTGGAAAGACCCTTACCCCCTTTGTTGCCGTTTCTGGAGGAAGATGCGAAGAACTCAAGGTATCTATCGAACCATCCCTCGGTTCCACTCAGACATGTCGACCCTGGTTGAAATTTCTGGCCTTCGTAGGTGGAGCAGTTTGCGTCTCTGTTTTTACCTTATTTTCCCTTTTGTTTCCTCTTTCCTTTGTCTGTTTCTGGTGTCTTGCTTTCGTCATCATCCTTCTTGGTGGTTTGTATGTTTGCGCTGCTCTAGTGCTTTACTTTCTTTGCTGGCTTTATTTGCCCTCGCGTGTTTGTATCAGTTTTACTATCAGTAATGAAGTCTTCTAGAATTGTCCCAAAAAAAAAAAAAACCTCTCTTCTATATTATAGGGTCGATTCAGGTCATATCTCAAAAGTTGGAGCCAATAAATTTTATTCTAATTTAATGTTTATTGTGCAAACAATAGTAAGGAGATCAAAAGAGTTATAATTTTGAGTATGAGTGAGAGCAATAAAGAGTAAGGTAGCAAATAATATAAGGATAAGTGATAGAATGAGTAAAAACGTGATAAATGAAAGTTTGAATATCTGTTGTGAGAGGTGACCACATTTAGTGCTTGAAAAAATAAACACTTAAATACAAGAATAGATAATAAATTGATTACATTCAAACTTTCTTAACTTTCTCTTGTTTTATTTTTTCTTTAAATATTTGAGGTTACTTGGCCAAACCTCCAATTTATCTTCCTGGACACCTAATGACCTTCAAGACCCAACATACATAATTTATGCTATTCATTAAAGCCATCATCCATTCAAAATCTCCACTAGTGCAAAAAAGGGCTTTAAGACTGCCTCATTAGGAGCGGATAATCGACGCACCGGTCTTAAAGATGTGACCGGTGGCAGTTTTGTAAATAAAAAGAACTTCTTAAACAATGAAGGGCTATAAGACCGCCTCATTTAGAGGGATAATCGAAGCACGGTCTTAATTGTGTGGCCGGTGGCAGTTAAATAAATAAAAAGAACTTCTTACACAATGAACGACGCCTCATTAAGATAGGACTAAGTATCGACCAGGTCCTAAATCAATGACGGTGGCATATTTGTAAATATAAAGAACTTCTTATTCTGATCAATTTTTCATAGATCTTATCCATACATGTTAAAATAACAACCGGTCTTAAAAATGTTTATAAAAAAATTGAAATATCAAATACTTTTATGGAGAAATCTCATCAAGGCGAGACTTATATTTTCTACACTCCAAAATAATACGGAAAAATATAAATATAAAGTAATTAAAGTTTTAAGACCGAACATATATAAAAGCCGGTCTTAAAACTTTGATTTTTAGACCGAACTTAAAATTTGTCCGTACTAAAGTTTAAATAAAAAGTAATAAATGTTAAGACCATAGTTACAGAATGACCTGGTCTTAATGGACATATATAGAGATCGGTCTTAAAGGTTATATTTTAAGACCGTATATGTGTATTTGTCCGGTCTTAAAAATGAAGCGACAAACGTTAACTTCACGCGGAAGCTTTTGTCACTCTCACATTGTCACTCTCACACTCTCCGAAGAACCCCGTTCACGTTGCGAAACCCTTCCTATTCCATCACCTCTCTTCCTCGCCCGCGTCCGTTAGCCTCTCGTTACTCCCTCATTTTCTCGGGCATTCCTCTCTACTTGTCTTGAAAATGAACGGTGAAAACGATTCCACTCGTGTTCTTGAAACTCCGGATCTTTGGTTTGACCTGGGGAGAGTCGGACAAACGAACCTCTTCATCTCACATTGAGCCTCCTCGGCGCCGTGCACGCCGTGGTAGAAGCGGCACACGAATGATGGAAGTATCCCTTAGTCGAATACTGGGACGAAGCTCGAGATTCATTTTGATGAAAATTTGCAACCTTTCGGTCCTAATAAAAGCACATATACTAGTTTTGTCGGCGCTCTAGTACGCAGCAAGGTTAGCATTTTGACCGATGAGTGGAAAAATGTGGACCAAAAAACAATAAAGGATCCTATGTGGGACACTATCCGGCTTACATTCACCGTCCCCGAGTGCGAGAAGTTGAAAGACTCAACATTGTCTTATTGTCTTTGAGCGGTTCGAAGTTTAAGACCTTTACGGCTAACACTTATATTTTGCGAGAGAAGCGACCATCAACCACAGGACAAGTACAAATTTCTTGATGAACAAACTTGGCAACAATTTGTTCGAAGCGGACCACTCACGAAGCTCACGGTGAGTTATATTTAGTTTTGTTTGCACTTTTGTTTGCTTATTAACTTGTGAGGATATGTGAATGTTATTGTGTACATCTAATCTGTTAGTTAAATGGTTTGGTGTGTGAATAGAAGTATACATTTGCTGCCTTCGTCCTGCATGAGAGGAGCATGTCCTAGTTCCATGCAAGTTTGATATGTAAACGTGCAACTCCATTTCCATTGGTTTTCCCAATTTCTTCTACAATGCTACATCTTCCTTAAGTAAAATGTTGAAACTTGATGAAGTGAATTTGACTAATGTTTGACGTTCATATCAAGCAGAAGTTCTCTAATTTCTGTTAGTGACATGGCTGGAATTCATAATTGATATATAGTTGTTTTCAATCTCGATTCACGAAAATAAGGGAAAAATATCGAGGAGATTGGGAGAAAGAATGATTGCCCACGCAGGGCTTCTCGCGGCGGATATGAAAAGGCCGAAAAAGATTTGATGGCGGCCAAACGGAAGAGATTGGAAGATGAAGTGAATCCAATCCTTCTACTGTAGTTGACCAACCGCCATCTCCAATACGTCGCGAGGAGCTCATGGTTGTATATTCGGCAAAAGCCAAGCGGCACCTACGAGTGAAAAAACTCGTGTAGTTCTTGAGCGAATTGTAAGTATCGATATTGTTATTTTTACTTACTAAACATGTTTCATCACTAAGCTTCTCGTTATACGTATCTTACGGGAAGATCTTAAAAGAAGGAGGCGAGAGGGATCTTTTGCGTCGGACGGGAGGAATGATGTTCGACCGCTGCGGCCAGAAAACCGCATCACTCGGGCGTGTAAGGGGATTGGAGGACGGGTAGGCCTAAAGCAATACTTTGGTAAATCAAACGCCACGAGACAAAGTATGGTTGCAGGAGGAGAGATGGATCGAGCCGGCCAAATTAAGTGAGAATCGGCGAAAGATGCTACATTGAGGATGTTTCAATCGAGATGAGCAAGATGAAGGAGGAGATGGATAAAATGAAGTTCCTCACGATGAGCTCTCGGCCGAGAGACAGGTGTGGATCCCTTGACACCTTCAGTGCACCTATGCGGCCGAGAGAACTAGAGAGCTGCATTGTTGGACGATCGAGTCGAGCAACCTTGTCATCGTATGTGGAGGATCGTGATGGTCATAGACAATTGGTTGCTAAAGGGACTGTCCACAACTTGGGATCAAGCGTACACCACGAACAAATGGGCGATGATGAAGTCGAGTGTCGGTTGAAGAGGTGATCTTTGATGCACTGTCCCTCTCCCAGTGATGGTGAAGGTTGTGAGTGATGTCAAGGAACCTTCATCTCTTGGCCGGTGAAGCTTGTAGATGTCTCTACTCCTCCTCAAGCTCCACCCCCCTCCTCAAGCTCCACCCCCTCCTCAAGCTCCACCCCTACTTGCTAACTTGACGGCCAAGGAAAAAATACAAGATTTGGTAGCCCAACAATGGTTTAAAGATAAATCTGGCTTTGTTGATGAAGTAATAGGCCTCCCGTCATCCTGGACCGGTTTACATTGATAATGAAGATGTAGAGTCCTTGCTTGATTCTGGGAAAGGAGGTTACTAGTCCATGTGTTCAAATATTTATGAAGTAAGTATCTTCTTCCTTGATTACATAATTGAAATGCACCGTTTGGACACACATATATACATATATACTAATTCCCTCATCGATGTCATTCTTGTAGGTGCATGCACGGAAACCTTGAACAGGGCGAGAATTTGATTTTGGATTCTTGTGCCGGTGTATGCAAGCACAACACTACCTCTGGAATTGAGACAGAGTACATATCAAATAGGTTGTGTAAAGTGCAAAGAAAGGTGTACTTGTTTCCACATTGGCTCGAGTACATATATACTTGTCCGCAATTCACTTAATATAATTATGCTACATATATATATATCATTGAGTACTTTATGCTGGCTGTCAATTTTCAGCAACCACTGGCAGTTGGTCGTTATGAACATGGAGTTCCATTATGTTATCTTCTTATGCTCCACTCACAGCGATCCATCGACTACGTTGAAGCTGATGATCACCAAGTAAGAATGTCTTTTGATGACTATTTCGCTCGATTTACCAACTTGTCGCAATACTCGTCGTATCTGAAGAGTAACGACAATGAAAGCTGGAAAGTGAACAGGTTGATATACGGGTTGAAGTATGAGATTAAGGAGAGGCTGGTGTCGTAGCAGTTTCCTGATATGGCTAAAGCTGTGGAATCTTGCAGATTGACTGAGCGCAATTTGAAGGAGCTACGCAAATTCCGGAACTTCAACAACAATAATGCTGCTCGTAGCGGATTCAACCGTGGAAATTTTCCACAAAAAAGGAAGGCACCCTGGAATAATCCCCGAGGTGGGAACAAGAGGCCGTTCCAAGCTAGGCAGCAGAATTATCCGAGATTGGCGGGATCTCAATCATGCCCTAAATGCAAGAAGTACCATCCGGGTGTGAACTGTGAAGGGAAGCAGATATGCTTCAGATGTCAGAAGCCTGGACAATATAGCCGGGAATGTCCTGAGAAGGCTGCAGAGGCAAGACCTCAGAGCGCGGGCCGGATCTTTGCGCTGACAAATACAGAGGCCAGAAAGTCTCCGGAAATGGTCCAAGGTACTATTTACCTTAACGAAAATCTATTGCAGGCACTGTACGATTCGGGTGCCAGTCATTCCTTTATCTCATATGATTGTGCAAGTCATTTAGGAATGCATGCCTATAGTTTACCATATGACTTAGTAGTATCTACACCATTTGGCGTTAAATCGTTAGCTTCTGATGCATGTTTTAACTGTGTTGTGAATGTGGGATGGGCGAGTTTCAAAAGTAGATCTTATCTGATTAACACTTCATGGCATCGACGTTATACTTGGTCTTAATTGGCTAACGGCAAACGGTGCAATGATCGACTGTGGTAAGAAGAGGCTATCGTTTCCCGATTCACCTAGCAGAGACAAGGTTGATTTGAGCTTGAACTTTCTCTCTGCCGCAGAAGCTGATAAATGCATGAGGCAAGGATGCCGGGCGTATATGATACTCTTCTTAGTCAAAGCAGAAGCTGAGCTTTCACTCCAGGATATTCCTGTAGTGAATGATTTTCCCGATGTATTCTCGGAGGATCTCACCAAGCTACCTCCTATTCGAGAAGTGGAGTTCACAATTGAATTGATGCCTGGTACAGGGTCAATATCAAAAGCGTCGTACCGTAAGGCTCTGAATGAGATGCAGGAGTTGAAGAAGCAACTAGAAGAACTTTTAAAGAAGGGGTTCATTCGACCCATCACTAGTGGAAAAAAGGCTTTTAAGACCGGACAAAATAGGTACATTAGGACCGGACCAGCGACCAGTCTTGTTCCAGGCGGTATTAAAAGTCGACCTTTAAGACCGGACTTTTATACGGTCTTAAAGAGTTTCTTTAAGACCGGACATTTTAAACCTTCGGTCTTAAAAGTCGTACTAAATAAATCTGAAATATTTTTGGTTCGGTCCTAAAACTCAAACTTTAAGAACGGACATAAAATCGACAGCTCTGAAAAGATCCAAATATTAAGACCGGACAAATATCAATCCGGTCCTAAAGATAGCGGACTCTAAGACCGGAGGACTAATTACCCTGGCCTTAAAAGACTGACTTTCAAGACCGGATTTTGCAATGGACCGGTCTTAAAAGACCAACTTTTAAGACCGGCTTAACACCTTTAAGAGCGGTGTTATATATACATCCGGTCTTAATATTTGAACATTTAAGACCGTCTTTTTATTTGCGGTCTAAATTTTCCCGTATTTTTCCCCGTTCGTTCTTCCCGATCAATATATATACACAAATCCACCATCCAAAACAAAGACATAAAAGTCGATATACTTTAAGCTACAAGCTATGAACATGAATAAATTGAATTGGGAAAAAGAATACAAATATTATCCACCATGAGTTATGTGGCCTCTTAATTAAGTCTACAACAACTAAAGTAATTTATACAATAAGCTAAGATATAACTAATTACAATCACAATGAGTTACAATACATGCAACACGTAATTCAACATACAAATGTAGTCCAATATATTATTCACCATGCCTTCATTTGATTCCAACCCAACAACGTAACATGCATCCTCTTTTATAACATGCCCCTTTGAAACGGATCCTGCCACAAAAACAAAACAAGAACAAATTCATATTCAATGATGACATTGTTTAATTAAGAACATAGAAGGAATATAATAATAGTTAAAACCTTAAAGTTTTCTAAGAATTCTGCATATGAATATTAATTACCTTATGAATTGACTCTTTTATAAAGTGATATCCTCCCATATCCCTTCTTGATGATCATTTCTTATGCCGGGTTCATTATCCGCTTCATCTTCTTCGCTCATGTCCTAGACCCCTTGTAAAAGGAGTACTCTCAGAAGACCATAATTTGAATGACTTTCCTCATCAATATCAATGACCCTCTTTCCTTGGAGAGCTACGCACCACATTTTATTTTCTTGATCGGTGATATAGAACACTTGTTTTGCATGATCTCGCCATAATAAAAGGTTCATCTCCAAAACTTCTACTATTGACATCGACTAAAGTGAATCCTAGTCGATCGATCCGAACACCATTATTGACATTAACCCACTTGCATTTGAAGATGGGAAATCTAACTTTGACATAGTCCACCTCCCAAATCTCTTCAATAACCCCATAATATGGCATGACCGCCAATTTAGGCCTCTTGTCTTTCGAACCGGAGAAGTGCATAGATTCAGCCTCTAACATAACACCACCGTTCGGACCGTGCTCCTATCATCTAGGGACTTCGTGTAAAATGTATAACCATTGATCACATACGAATTCCAACTTATGACATCAACCTCGTGACCACGTGCTAACCATTTCATTGTATCGAAACACATTCGATCCCTCGACCTTTGTTTGAACCATTTTGCAAAAGTTCTGTTATGCTCCCTAATCAACCTTTGTTCGGTCATTCGATGGTTGTCTTTCCTTACAGCCTCTTTATGTGCGTATATGCTGGCTTGAACTTCATCAACATTATTCAAGATGTATAAGTGGACTTGTGACAATTCATCACGATCCACACTCTTTACCGAAGCCCCACGTCTACCCCCTTCAGCATGCTGACGGCGTTTTGGAAGCCCAATATGTCTTACTTTGGCCAAATAATTTTGACAAAATTCCATGGCCTCTTCAGACATATTTCGAACAATTGATGCTTCGCCGGTACGCGTTCTTCACATACCCTTTTAGGAATTTCATAGATCTTTCAATAGGGTACATCCACCGTAAATGGATAGGGCCGCACAACTTTATCTCCTCACTAGATGAACAATGAGATGAACCATGATGTCAAAAATGAAGGAACAAAAAGCTTTTCAAGGTGGCACAAGATAAGATATCCTTCATTCTCCAATTCATCCAACTTTTCAATCTTGAAAACTTTACTACAAACCGCATTGAAGAAGAAACAAAGTCTAGTCAAAACGACCCGAAGATCATATTCGGCGATCCTCGAATAGCTACCGGGAGTAGTCGTTGCATCAAGACATGACAATCATGAGACTTTTGGCCTACTAATTTCAAGTCCTTCATCGAGACAAGCCTCTTAAAATTTGAAGAATACCCCGAGGGAACTTTTGTGCCATGTAAACACTCACAAAAGCTTCGTTTCTCATCCTTAGACAAAGTATGAGAAGCCTGGGACAATAAGTTCTCTTCCCATATGGCCTTGGATGCAAGTCTTCGCGTATTCCCATTGCTTGCAAATCCAATCTTGCCTTCACACCATCCTTCGAACTACCTTGTATGTTGAGAAGCGTGCCCACAATACTATCACATACGTTCTTCTCCACATGCATGACATCAATACAAAGTCTCACATCAAGATTGCGCCAATAGGGAAGATCAAAGAATACAGATCTCTTCTTCCATATATTTGTTTCTTTTCTACTCTTTCCAGCTTACCGAAGATGACACTGATATTTTTAACCTTTTCATACACTTGCTCCCACCAATGCCACCGGAGCTTCTTCATACTCTTGGCCATCAAAAAGGCCTTCTTTAATCGACGATATGGGTGGCCCCGTCTAAGAAATCTCCTATGTCCAAGATACACCGTCTTTCTTCCATGTTGAAGTTGATGGTAGCATGTGCCTTCTTCACAAACCGGACATGCTTTATGGCCTTTTACACTATACCCAGACAAGTTCCCATATGCTGGGAAGTCGTTTATAGTACAAAATATCATGGCTCTCATTCTAAAGACCTCCTTCTTGAAAGAGTCAAAAACATCGACACCTTCTTCCCACAACTCCTTCAAGTCTTCGATCAAGGGCTCCAGGTAAACATCTATGTCATTTCCGGGTTGTTTTGGTCCCGAAATCAACATAGACAAAGATGATGTACTTTCGTTTCATGCATAACATAGGAGATAAGTTGTAAACAATCGGAGTACGGGCCATGAGCTATGTATGCCGCTAAGGCTTCCATAGGGATTCATGCCATCCGTGCTAAGGGCAAGCCCGAGGTTCCTAGGTTCTTCGCCGAAGTTCGGAAATAATTGATCGATCTTCTTCCATTGAGAAGAATCGCCGGATGTCGAAGCCGTCCATCCGAAATCCTCTCATCTCGCATGCCACCTCAGATTTTTGCATCATTTTCATTCGCAAACAACCGCTTGAACCTTGGTATGATTGGAAGATACCACAACACTTTTGCAGCCCCTTATCCGACTTGTACCGTGGGGTTTCACATATCGGACAACTCGCTTCTCTTCAAACTCTTTTCTATACAATACACAATCATTCTAGCATGCATGGATCTTTTTGTACTCCATCCCCAAAGGACAAAGTATCTTCTTAGCATCATAGTAGCGATGCGGCAACACGTTATCATCCGAAGCATGTCCTTCAAAGCCTCAAGCAATTCTAAAAACTCTTGTCGCTCCATCCATGACGTGCCTTCAAGCTTACCAATTTCAATACAACGTTCAACAATTGGTATTTTTACACCCACGGTATAGCGGTGTCTCTACATCACTGCACATATTACCATATGCATGTGATCGCTCAAAAGCCTCTTCTCCTACATCACGGATAATGTCCTCTATGCGATCATCCATATCCGTGTCATTATCATCAAAGGCCACTTCCCCATGTTTTTTCCCACTTGATGGCACTTGTTCACCATGCCATACCCATACTGATAAGTCTTACAAAATCCGTGACAAATTAAATGTGTGCGTATAACTTCACATATAAATTCAAATGCGTTTGCCGAGTCGTCTTACTTCTCCGCTCACGAACGTTGATGTTGCATAAGACAACAAGAGTAACCTAAAAACACTTGTTGGTCAGTTGGGTAGGTCTAAAGTGCAAATATAATCTTCAAAAACAATATTCGTTAACAACAGAGAATACCCATAACAACATTACACCGATTTCGTTAAACCCATGAAAACCAAGAACGATAAGTCGGAAAGTAATAAAGTTTTAACCGAAACATCTCTTACAGCTTCGTCTATAGACGTTTAGCTAAGGAACCAGAGAGTGATTGTCGAGAAAGGTACGCGAAGCAACGACGAAGCTGAGAGGGAAATTTCGAGTCGGAACCTGAGTATTCACTTTCGGCGCGACAAGAGATCAGAGAGGGAAATTTAATTTTTCCGCGCGACAAAGATACCTTATTTAGCTTTTTGGATTTTATTAATACCGGTTATTAATTAAATGTCCGGTCCTAAAGATACAACTAACATTTTAAGACCGGAGTTTTAAAAGTATCCGGTCCTAAATTTTTATTAGTCTTTTAGTTTTAAGACCGGAGGTTTATAAAACATCCGGTCCTAAAATTCAAATACTCTTTAGATCCGTTACTTATAAAATGTCCTGGTCTTAATGGCCTTGGTGATTGCAATATTAAATCAATAAAATAAAGGATATTTTTTGGACAAAAATAAAGGAAAATTGGAGAATAAGTTTCTTTAATGAATTACTGGAGAACAGCCAAAAAATTCATACAGTGTTCTTAATGTTTCTTACATTACTTCAGAATATATACACAACAACAAAAAAACAAAAGAAAAACAAGCTGAATATTATCATCCACAAGAATCTGACTGAACAACCTCGGCGATTTCGGCGTGAAGAGCATTAATTTCCCACTGGAGATCAGCAAGTTGTTGTCTTATTCTCTCCACCCGCAATATGAATGGATCATTACAGGGCCAACAGTTGGAGAGGGGATTACGAACATCCGCATGGCCGCCAAGATGACGGATGAACTCAAGAAGGACAGGATCGGCGTAAGGATCGAGGGGGTGCGGCATGAGCAATCTCTTCATCATCCGAAGAAATAACAATGGGTCCAACGACCCGAGAGTCTTCGAAACAATACGACGCACCGTCGCCGGAGGAGGCGCACCATATAATGATCTAACCATGGCACGAGCTTGAGGAGTGTATGCACCCCTACGAGCGCTTGCTTGTATCTAACCATGGTTTGAGGATTTGAGAAGTTGGGGCAGAGAGCTAGGAAGTGAGGAGTTAACAAGGACAAAGAGGTAATGTGTGGAGTATATAAGGACAGATAGCAGGAGAGATAAACATCGATGATGAATTCGTCAATTGGTATATTTAATTTCTACTTTAAGAGTGTATTTGTTCAAAATATCCGGTCCTAATAGTCATTAACTTTTAAGACCGAACTTTTATTTTGTATCCGGTCCTAAAACTAATTTTTAATTCAATTACTTTTAAGACCGTCCTTTTATCATATATCCGGTCCTAAAATCATTTAAGACCGATATTTTACTTTGTATCCGGTCCTAAAACTCATTTATTTTATATTTCAATTTATTTTTTCAAGTAAGAATTTTTGGTTAAAAATATTACTTTTAAGAACGGATCTCACACAAGATCCGGTATTAAAAGTTCATTCTTTTCAAGAGTCCCTTCCCCATGTTGAAATGAATTCGTAGTCTCTTCGGCTTCCACATAAACTTCCCAACTAGGCGTCTCCTCGTATTCTGAGCAAATATGCGTCTCCTCGTTAATGTTTCCGGCGTTTCACATTGTTCAGGGGCTCCTCCACCACGACGAGGTCCTCATGCTGGGCGAGAGGCACCTCCATATCCTCCTCCGTTGCCTCCGAACCCGAACTTCCAACAAATGCCGGAGCACTGATAGCCCGCGTCGATCATATAGACCGACGCTTGGGCCAACTTTTCAGTCTATCACGCCGTCAACAACAAGCTGACGCGGTACTCGACGCCAATGACGTTGAGTACCATACCTCTCGATGACGACGTCTCCGACCCTTCCTCCTCCGACAACGATGGGGAGGATTAGAAATTTTTAAGTTTTTTTTTGTACTCGCGCCTCACGAGGCAAGTAAAAAAATATTATTAAATAAAATTTTTATTTCCCAATCGCCTTCCTTGTTTGTCTTTAACTTTATGTTCTTTTTCTCCGACAACAAGAACAAACAAAACATTGTCCTATTCGTGGTGATCAATCTTAAAAATTTGCGTAATAAAGTTAACAGCTATGACCATACAAAACAAAACAAAAACATTATTTACCTTTTTCGAATAAAAACAAACAGAGTGACGACTCTTCTCAAGTTTGGACCATCGTTGTCGTCCCTCTACTTTTCCTGTGTGAACATTTTCGTCCCTTTCGTTATCTTCTTTCTTTTTCCGACAAAAAGAAAAGGGACACCGATGATGATCTTCACATCCGTAAAAGTAGAAACGAGGACAACGAAGCACAAAACTTGAGAAGAACGCCGTAAACATGGTTGCCTTGAACCCTAACGATATGTCCGAAAACCGAGTCACCAACTCTATTTAAATGAAGAATATTAGGACCGGACGTATAATAAATCCTCGGTCCTAAAATTAAGCCTTATTTTAAAATTTAAAGTTAGGAGCGGACAACTAACAAATACACGGTCCTAAAGGTTTTAAAATAAAACGAAGACTTTTAAGACCTGACAACTAACAAATATACGGTCCTAATATTTTAGCCGTATATTTTCGAGACTTTTAGGACCGGATATTTGACATATATACGGTCCTAAAAGTCTCTACCCATATTTTTTAGAATTAGACGAAGACTTTTAGGACCGGATATTTGTTAAATATACGGTCTTAAATGGACGAAGACCTTTAGGACCGTACTTTTAACAAATATACGGTCCTAAAAGTCGCGAATACTTTTCGTGAGCCTCTTCTCGGCTCATTTTCAACATCCGCCCGTACCTCAAATTTCAAGCACTAAATAGCTTTATCCACCATCCCATTCATTCGAAACCCAAAATGGACACACACAAATTGTTCGAAAAATAAACAAATTTATTATTGAATTACATTGCTATATTTACAAATGAATGAATTAGCTAGTCGAAAAAATAAACAAATGTACAGAAGGCTATTGTTGCTACAACATCATATTATTTACAAATGAATTAATTAGGACATTAATTATTGTCCTGACTTAGCTTTTCTAAGACCAGTTTATACAAATATTTACAAAACACATCGCGTATGTGCTCCACTTCATCATCAGAAAATGGCTTTGGACAGAAAACCTCTCGTAACATCAAAGACAAAATGTAAATAACATATTATTACGTGCATATTTCATATGTAACATTAAGCCATCGTTGACTAAATTCAGCCATAACATTTTACCTTTAAAGTGAATTTAGTCTTTCCTCCGTCACAATATCATATATGTGTTTCATGAAGTATGGGCCACATAAGTTCGATTCTTCCGGTTGCCGACGGGTCTAAAAATAACAATAAATATATATAAGAGCATATATAGCTTACTGACCAACTTCAGAAGGCAATTATGCCATGTCCAAATATGTACTAACCTTAATTTTGTGCCATTTAGGATCTGTGAGCTGAACCCCACGCTTTTTTTTTTACATCAACTTGGAAGGTCTTCATGCCACTATCATCAAAATCACAAATTTATCAGTAATGTTCACTGAAAATTCACAACAGAGATTTCAGACAAGACAATCAAAATGACATTCTTACTCGTTGATGATCCGCTTCAACACAAGCGATGGAGTGATATATATATATGTAGCATAATTAAGTGAATTGCAGACAATAATTGTGATATATATGTACCCGAGCCAGTGTGGAAACAAGTACACCTTTCTTGGCACTTGACACAACCTATTTGATATGTACTCCTGTCTCAATTCCAGAGGTAGTGTTGTACTTGCATACACTGGGCACAAGAATCCAAAATCCGAAATTCTCGCCCGTTGAACCGGCCGTGCATGCACCTACAAGAATGACATCGATCGGGGAATTAGTATATATGTATGTGTGTCTAAACGGTGCATTTAAATTATGTAATCAAGGAAGAAGATACTTACTTCATAAATATTTGAACACATGCACTAGTAACTCGCTTTCCAGAAGCAAGATGGACTCTACATCTTCATTATCAATGTAAACCGGTTCAGGATTTGGGAGGCCTATTACTTCATCGACAAGCCACGATTTATCTTTAAACCATTTTTGGCTACCAAATCTTTTATTTTTTCCTTGGCCGTCAAGTTAGCAGTAGGGGATGGAACTTGAGGAGGGGTTGAGCTTGAGGAGGGGATGGAGATTGAGGAGGGGGTGAAGCTTGATGAGGGGGTGGAGCTTGAGGAGGAGTAGAGACATCTACAAGCTTCACTGGCCAAGAGATGAAGGTTCCCTTGACATCACTCACAAGCTTCACTCATCGCTGGGAGAGGGACAGTGCATCAAAGATCACCTCTTCAACCGACACTCGACTTCATCATCGCCCATTTGTTCGTGGTGTACAGCTGATCCCAAGTTGTGGACAGTCCCTTTAGCAACCAATTGTCTATGACCATCACGATCCTCCACATACGATGACAAGGTTGCTCGATCGTCCAACAATGCAGCTCCTCTAGTGCTCGCGCCGCATAGGTGCACCAAGGTGTCAAGGGATCCACACCGGTCTCTCGGCCGAGAGCTCAGGAGGAACTTCATTTTCTCCATCTCCTCCTTCATCTTGCTCATCTCGATTGAAACATCCTCAATGCAGCATCTTTCGCCGCCGATTCCTCACTTAATTTGGCAAGCGTCCGATCCATCTCCTCCCTGTAACCATACTTTGTCTCGTGGCGTTTGGATTTACCAAAGTATTGCTTTAGGCCTACCCGTCCTCCAATCCCCTTACACGCCCGAGTGATCTGGTTTTCCTGGCCGCAACGGCCGAACATCATTCCTCCCGTCCGACGCAAAAGATCCCTCTCGCCTCTTTCTTTTTAAGATCTTCCCGTAAGATACGTATAACGAGAAGCTTAGTGATGAAACATGTTTAGTAAGTAAAAATAACAATATCGATACTTACAATTGCTTCAAAGAACTACACGAGTTTTTTCACTGTGTAGGCGCCGCTTGGCTTTTGCCGAATATACAACCACAGCTCCTCGCGACGTATTGGAGATGGCGGCCGGTCAACTACCGTAGAAGGATTGGATTCAGCTTCATCTTCCAATCTCTTCCGTTTGGCCGCCATCAAATCTTTTTCGGCCTTTTCATATCCGCCGCGAGAAGCCCCGTGTGGGCAATCATTCTTTCTCCCAATCTCCCGATATTTTTCCCTTATTTTCTCGTGAATCAGATTGAAAACAACTATATATCAATTATGAATTCCACCATGTCACTAACGAAATTAGAGAACTTCGCTTGATATGAACGTCAAACATTAGTCAAATTCACTTCATCAAGTTTCAACATTTTACTTAAGGAAGATGTAGCATTGTAGAAGAAATTGGGAAAACCAAAGGAAAGGGAGTTGCGAAATGCCGCCAACTCACCAATTCATTCATTCATCATAAATGGTTCCTACACATATTAGAATAACTAACTAACTACTTGCACCGAAACCATTACACGCTTAACATACTTACTAACTAACAAAGAACGCCTAACCATGGCCATTACACGCTTTACATATCGACTTGCATGGAACTAGGACATGCTCCTCTCATGCAGGATAAAGGCAGCAAATGTATACTTCTATTCACACACCAAACCATTTAACTAACAGGATTAGATGTACACAATAACATTCACATATCCGCACAAAGTTAATAAGCAAACAAAAGTGCAAACAAAACTAAATATAAACTCACCGAGCTTCAGAGTGGTCCGCTTCGAACAAATTGTTGCCAAGTTTGTTCATCAAGAAATTTGTACTTGTCCTGTGGTTGATGGTCGCTTCTCCTCGGCAAAAATATAAGTGTTAGCCGAAAGGTCTTAAACTTCCCGAACCGCTCAAAGACAATAAGACAATGTTGAGTCTTTCAACTTCTCGAATCGTGACGGTGAATGTAAGCCTGATAGTGTCCCACATAGGATCCTTTATTGTTTTTTGGTCCACATTTTTCCACTCATCTCGTCAAAATGCTAACCTTGCTGCGTACTAGAGCGCCGACAAAACTAGTATATGTGCTTTTATTAGGACCGAAAGGTTGCAAATTTTCATCAAAAGAATCTCGAGCTTCGTCCCGAAATTCCGACTAAGGGATACTTCCATCATTCGTGTGCCGCTCTACCACGGCGTGCACGGCGCCGAGGAGGCTCAATGTGAGATGAAGAGGGTTCGCTCGTCCGACCTCACCACCAAACCAAGATCCGGAGTTTCAAGAACACGAGTGGAATCGTTTTCACCGTTCATTTTCAAGACAAGAAGAGAGGAATGCCCGAGAAAATGAGGGAGTA
Source organism: Acacia pycnantha (assembly GCA_025563575.1). Classification (NCBI taxonomy): domain Eukaryota; kingdom Viridiplantae; phylum Streptophyta; class Magnoliopsida; order Fabales; family Fabaceae; genus Acacia; species Acacia pycnantha. The sequence continues at coordinate 167,112 of JAMWYP010000485.1, read as the reverse complement.
ACAGAGGCTAACCAGTACGCGGGGCGAGGAAGAGAGGTAATGCAACAGAAGGGTTTCGCAACGTGAACAGGGGTTCTTCAAATGAGAGTGACAAAAGCTTCCGCGCGAAGTAACGTTTATTTGGCGCTTAATTTTTAAGACCAGACAAATACATATATACGGTCTTATAAGATAACCTTTAAGACCGATCTCTCTATATGTCCGGTCTTAAAATTAATTAATTTTTTATTCAAACTTTAGTACCTGCCAAATTTTTTTGGAGTGTAGAAAATATAAGTCCGCTTTGATGAGATTTCTCCATAAAAGTAATTGATATTTCAATTTTTTTATTAACATTTTTAAGACCGGTTGTTATTTTAATGTGTCCGGATAAGATCTATGAAAAATTGATCGAATAAGAAGTTCTTTATATTTACAAATTTGCCACCGGCCATAGCTTTAGGACCGGCCGATACTTAGTCCTATTTTAATGAGGCGTCCTTCATTGTGTAAGAAGTTCTTTTATTTACAAAACTGCCACCGGCCACACCATTAAGACCGTGCTTCGATTATCCGCTCTAAATGAGGCGGTCTTATAGCCCTTCATTGTATAAGAAGTTCTTTTATTTACAAAACTGCCACCGGTCACACCTTTAAGACCGGTGCGTCGATGATCCGGTCCAAATGAGGCGGTCTTAAAGCCCTTTTTTGCACTAGTGCCAGTGTATCGCCATGGGGAGCCCCAGTGTTATTCGTGAAGAAGAAAGACGGGAGCTTCCGACTCTGTATCGTTTACCGTGAACTGAACAAAGTAACTGTCAAAAACAAATATCCACTTCCCTGGATTGATGATCTTTTGGATCAGCTATCTGGTTCTACTGTCTTTTCAAAGATTGATCTGCCTTCGGGATACCATCATTTGCGAGTTAAAGATGGTGATGTTCCCAAGACGGCTTTCAGGACCAGATATGGGCATTATGAATTCCTTGTGATGCCTTTCGGATTAACAAATGCACCTGCAGTGTTCATGGATTACATGAATCGCATTTTCCGTCAACACCTAGATCAGTTTGTAGTGGTGTTCATTGATGACATCCTTGTCTATTCTAGGAGCAGGGAAGAGCATGAAGAACATCTGCGGCTTGTGTTGAGCATACTCAAGGAAAAGCGACTCTATGCTAAGCTGAGCAAATGCAAATTTTGGCTGCCGGAAGTGAGATTTCTGGGCCATGTTATATCAAGCAGCGGAGTTGCAGTTGATCCAGGCAAGGTGGAAGCGCTGGACCGGAAGAGGCCGAGACAAGTGACGAGATACGTAGTTTTCTGGGTCTGGCGGGATATTACCGCAGATTCATACGGGATTTCTCGCGTCTTGCCTTACCATTGACAAAGCTTACGAGGAAAAATCAACCCTTTGTATGGGGTGACGACTGTAAGGAGAGCTTTCAGAGACTGAGGGAGAGGTTGACTACAACACCGGTATTGATTATCCCAGATCCGAATGAGACTTATGTCGTTTATAGTGATGCCAGTGGGCATGGGTTGGGATGTGTCCTAATGCAACAGGGCAGAGTGGTGGCTTATGCCTCTCGTCAGCTGAAGCCTCACGAGTTGAATTATCCTACACACGATTTAGAGCTTGCGGCTATTGTGTTTGCTTTGAAGATATGGAGGCATTATCTGTACGGTGTGACCGTAGAACTGTACTACGACCACAAGAGCCTGAAGTACCTCTTCGATCAAAGAGAACTCAACATGAGACAGCGTCACTGGATGGAGCTGATTAAAGACTACAACCTGGAGATCAAGTATCATCCGGGAAAAGCTAACATCGTTGCTGATGCTCTTAGTAGAAAGACGGTGCTGGTGGCATACATGATGATTCAGTAACAGAAATTGCTTGAAGATTTCAGAGATCTGAATTTATCTAATCAGATTTGCGTGGGTCTTAACACACCAAATAATGCCTATCTTGCTACTCTTCTTGTGAGTGAAGGGGAGTATGATCTGAGAGATGAAGTTGAGGAAGCTCAGAAGCAAGATGATTGGGCTGTTGAAATACGGGAGAAGATCTCTCGAGGTGAGACCCAAGATCATGACCTATCACCTAGTGGTTTAGTCAGGTACAAGAAGCGAATCTACATACCGCCAATTGATGAATTGAGGCGGAAATTACTTGATGAGGCTCATAAGAGTAAATACACTATACATCCAGACATGGTCAAGATGTACCAGAACATGAAATCCGAACTCTGTAAGACTACACGGTGTACCAAAGAGTATTATCTCTGATCGAGATGCACGATTCCAATCCCGTTTCTGGAAATCATTACAAGAAGGTATGGGTACAAAGCTGAAGTTCAGTTCGGCTTATCACCCTCAAACCGACGGTCAATCTGAGAGAACGATACAGACGCTGGAGGATATGTTGCGAGCGTGTGCCCTAGATTTCAAAGGAAGTTGGGATCGACATCTTTCGCTATCCGAATTTGAATACAACAATAGTTATCATGCAAGTATACAAATGGCCCCGTTTGAGGCATTGTACGGGCGGAAGTGTCAATCACCCTTATGCTGGACAGATTCATCTGAAAGGCAAATACCTGGGCCAGATATGCTTGAACAGACCTCCGAGCAGATCGCGTTAATCAAGAAAAGACTCTTGCAGCACATAGTAGACATAAGAGCTTGGGCCGATTGTAAGGAGGAGACCTCTAAGTTCTATGTTGGCGACTATGTGTTTCTAAAACTATCTCCAAGAACTAAAGGTTTAACTCTTAAGAGGAAGAAACTGAGTCCACGGTATGTGGGACCGTTTGAAATTTTGGCTGAATGAGGATCAGTCGCTTATCAAATAGCCTTACCCCCAAACCTGAGTAATCTCCACGACGTTTTCCATGTGTCACAATTGAAGAAATACCAACCAGACCGTGATCATGTCATCGAGTACGAGGACGTTGAAGTACGACATGATAATACCTTCGTAGTTGAGCCGGAGCGAATTCTCGAACACCAGGAGAAACGGCTTAGAAACAAGACAATACCGATAGTGAAGGTAGTCTGGAAGGGTTTGTCACCCGAAGAGGCGACTTGGGAAACCGTGAGAGATATGAAGGAGAAATACCCAGAGTTCATGGCCCGAAGTTTAGTTACTATAGATTAAATTTCGAGGGCGAAATTTTGTTTAAGGGGGGAGAAATGTAATACCCAGATAAATAAAATGGCTATTTCTGATAGGTGAATTTGTGGTCTCAATTTCTGTATGAAAATTATATTATTTTCTAAAGGAAAATTTCTTGGAAATTAGGGAAAATTATTAAATGTGCAAAAATGACCAAGATGCCCTTGTAGATCATAAAAGGGACTAAGAAAATTATGATAAATCTTGAGAGGCAGTAAAATAATTATTACAATTTAGAGAGTATATTGTCTCTAATTTTGGTAATTTAATAAATTATAACCTTGGAAAAATTAGAAGGGAAGAATCAAAAAGTATTCAGAGAGCTAAAATGACCCCATGATTTTTAATATTTTACATGGGATATAAAATATCAATGTCAGTTCAAAGTTCGTGAGGAAATGATTAATTCTAAATAAGAAAATTATCAACAATTAGTAGGTGATTAATTAAATAATTATTGGTTAATTATTTAAGCTTGAACAAGGGAATATCCAAGGTAAATTATGTGAAACTCTTTAATTAGTGGTTTATAGTTAAAATTAGCATAAAATATACTTGCTAATTAATTGGAAAATATTAAGAGAAATGGGTGAGATTAACTACAAGAAAATCCCTAATCCTAAAAGTTACTAATCATGGGATTAAGACACTAATTAAACTTTCTAAGTAAATTTAGAAAATTAAACAAAGGTCAATGGACAAGATTGAATATAATTAAGCAAGATCAAAGGCTACAAGAATTTCTAGCTATTTATTAAGCCTAAATCCATGTAATTAAGAATGGACCAATAAGGGAATTTTGTAAATTATATAAGGTAATTAAAATATAAAAAAATTAATTAAAAAATGGGGCAGCCGAAAATGGGGAAAATATTTAGGAAAAAAAAGAGAGAAAGAAAATGAATTAGAATGCAAGTTGCATTAAGGATAATATAAAATAAGGAAAAAGTAGAAAAAGCGAATAGGATAAATGACCATCGATAGAAACTAAATCCTATCTAGAAAACCATGAATTAGGTTTCTAAAGTCAGAGCATATTATAAATAAGTGAATTTTTATCCCGGAGTGAGCTGTCTCCGAAGTTATTTCCGTAACCGAAAAGGGTTATACTAGACTGGCTAAGAAGCTATCTGATATGCAAAAAGCAAATCAGATAAATGAAAATCTATAGAACCAAGTCATAACTTGAAATCCGGGGATGAGTTGTTAAACATTTGGACATATTACGAATCAGTGAATTTTTGTCCTGAAGTTAGGGTTTCCGGAAGTTATTTCCGTAACTGACGGCGTTTTTCCAAAAATATTCAGCAAAGCACGAAATTTCTTGAATGGGATCAAAAATTTAGTTAACCCAAGTATTTTGAAAGAGGGAAAAAGGATCTTCAGGGCTGTGGTGCCGGATTTTTGAGATTTCCCAGGATTACGCGATTCGACACCGATCGGGGAACTATATCGGGTCGGAGGCGAAAAGCAAAAGGTTATGACATCACATGGTGTCATATTGAGGAAAGAAGGAAGGAGGGCCGGTTGGAGGTGTGTTTGAGGGCCAAGATTGAGCCTCACAAAAAACCCTAGATCCGACGGCCGAAAACTGAGCAGATAAAGTTTGAAAGAACTGCAACTTTGCCACAATTTTTCTCTATAAATAGCCTTCACTTCCATTGAGTTTTTCACACCAAATTCAACAGTGAATTTTGAAATAGAGAGAAGGAAGAGAGAAGGAGGAGTCCGGGGAAATTCGCAGCGAAGCTCTGAGTAAGTTCTTCGGTCCTTAGTCTTAAGCATTCGTAGTTCTTTCGGTAGTTATAGTAGAAATGTTAGTTTAGTATTTAATCTTTCAAGTATGATTTAGATATCATGTCTTAGGGATAGATATGATATTAATTTCAAAAATATGTTGGAGGAAGAGGTATGTCAAAATTTTGGAGAAATAAAGTCAAAGTAGCGAAGCTCTGGCGAAATTCCGCCGACTAGTCTAACTAAGGGCAAAATGGTAATTTGTACCTAAAATGCATGTTATGATGCCGATCATTGATAAACGTGATATTATCATTATAGGATATCTGTGATCAAGTACTACTGTTGTACCACCGTCATTCCGCCGTCATACCGCTGTTTTCCGTCAAAAGTATTGTTTCCGTCAAACGTACCGGAAATTCGTCAACAAAGGTACGGACGCGTACTGTAACACTAAATCTGTGCTGCTTATATACTTATAGGGGATAGACATATTCATAGACCGGATATACATACAGTTTACACGGGTTATAGTCATGGTAATACCGTTTTGAGTTTTCCTAGCGCTGAGGACACGTGTTTGTATCGTGGCACTGGATATGTGCAGACCGTTGTTGTTGTTATTGCTTGGAACTTTACATACTTCTCTGTGCTTATGTTCTGTCGCCATGCTGATCATGTATCTGCTGTATGCTTATGTACTGATATACTGTTGTATTGTCTTGAATGCATGTTGTCCATATACTGTATTATTTGAGCATAAGGTTAACTGTTACCTGAGGTCCGGTGGGTACTGGATCTCAGTTGTAGCTTCAGGGTCCGGAGGACCAAGGATCGGGGAGCGGGGCAAGCAACATGATTAGGCCGATAGTCGGAGACCCTTTTACTGTTTTCTGTATTTACTTTTGAACGTTAGGATGACTGCATCAATACTATTACACTATGGTTGATATTTTGTTATGAATCAGTTACTCTTACGCTCCAATGCTCTACTCTGATTGAAAAAAGAAATTTTGCTTTAAAAATGGGATGTTACAGATCTCTTCTGTTTGTGTAGTTACGTTTCAATAAAACACTCGGATCAATGTACTGTTACTGTAATCAGCCAGAGTTATGGCATTTTGAATATATATCAGTTACTCAATTGCTCCGATGCTCTACTCTGATGAAAATTTTTTAGTATACTGCTTTCGAAAATTGGGATGTTACAAAATCTCTTTGCCAACGCTTGTGTCATTCAACGCCTTTGCCTTAATGTCGTTCTTATCAAGTTGTGTAATTTGTAGCCTTGTACCGTTGCACAACCTTGCAACCTGATCAATGTTCCTTATTAACATAACTGCCACACCAACTTTCATTACCAATTTATGAAAAACGTTGGTTGCCATGGCTAATATGTAAATTAGAGTTAGTTACATACTTAAAAAATGTTGGTTGCAATGGCTAATATGTAACAGATCTTCATAAATAATCTCTTTTGTCTATTCCCAAACAACAATGGGCTAGGATAGGAAATGACTTAATAACATGATGGTGAGAAATTGACGTAGGTAATTTCCTGATCCCCATATTGATGCTTCTTTAATCACTTCTATGTACTCATTATCATCATCTAATAAACCAAGTGCATAACATGCTTCTCTGAATGTTGCAAAAACTACATTATTCACCGTCCATATATTTGCATACTTCTTTGGTCCCCGAACCTTTGTCAACAACAAACAGAGATAGTATAATTCTCCCTGAGTTGGTGTACAATAACTCAATCTTCCAACCGAAAATGTATGATACGAATATATGACAAAACGTATGTCAGTAAGCAAAATCTAATATTTATTATTCGCTTTTTATTATTTTCATAAAAGGGTTGTAAAGAACCTGTGTTCCTTGTAATACCCTAAAAATCGCACATATGATAAGTATTATAATGTGGTAAATAATACCTATTAGAGATAGGTGAATATGTGGTCTCAAAGCTAGTGTAGTATTTATCTTATTTTCTAAGGTAAATTCTATTGAAATTAGAAGAGATAAAGTGCTAAAAATTCTTAAGTGAAATATTGGGTCATGAAATAGTCTGAGAATATTATGATAAATCGTAAGAGACAATAAAATATTTATTAAAAATTAGAGAATATGTTGTCTCTAATTTAGATAATTTTTGGGATTATTTCCCTTGGAAAATAATAAGGCGAAATTAAATATTATTTTGGGGAACATAAGTTGCCCCATGATTTTAAAAATAATATATGGAGTGTAAAATACCAATGTCAGTGAAATAGTTGTGAGACAATAATTAATCCTAATTAATAAAATTATCAACAATTAGTAAATGATTAAATCCCTATTTATTAGAGATTAATCAACATGTTGCAGAGGCACAATTAGGAGTTGTAACCCTAATTAAAGACTATGGCTAAGATTAGCATGAGAATGATTGTTAAGTAATTAGAGATGATACGTATGTAGTTAATATTCATTAAATGATAATAAACTTTAGTAAATGATACTACTTTTCATCAGCAATGCTAAAGTTTAGCTTCTTCATTATATAAAACTCCCTTCTTTGGTCTTGTAAGCATCCGAAAGTTTGCGAAAATCCTATCACATCTGCAATTTAGTATACTCAAATGTGAAAACAATTATTGTTTGAATATAACACGTGTAAAAATATATATAAGAGGTTGAAATATAATAATAGCAACTTTAGCATTAAATAAAGTTGACTGACGCAACCTCCAAATACTAATTTAATACACTCGTATCAGTATTTTTGACAAACATAAATTAATCTACACGAAGTATTAATGCGACAAACCAAAACTATGGGAGAAATGACCGTTACTTTCTTAACCATTAATCAGGGACTGAAACATTGCCATATTTTGCATTAGTAACTACAATAGAAAGTTTCTTGACTGAAAACGCAAAAAAAAAAGGCTAACATAAATTGAACTTCATTAACCAGTTCAAAAGGGAAAAATAAAAAAAACATTCACATTCCCAACACTATATATACTCTTCGCCTCAGCAACCTCAGGAAACTCTGGATCTATGTAAACACGAGTTGCATTGAGAACGGTCGAAAGCTCAACTCCTACATGGTGAAAAAAAAGTTATTCAAGAACTTTCATTATGAAAAAAAAATTATTCGTGATTAAGTATTACATGTAAAAGTTAATATGTATAACTTGTATAATAATCATACTTGTTATTCAGAAGTCTTCAGTGTTCAGAAAGATGTAAATATAGAGTTGTGAGGGTATCTGACGTAAATATAAGCATTGTTATATGCTTAGATTTGGGCGGGAAGACAACAAGGGTTTCAACTTCAGTAATCATGTACAGTATCAGGTGTAAAAAGGGTTACGAATACTGCTGAAAATAAATGCCATCTAATTTACTCGGTAGACAATAAAGCATCCTTCTGAATGCAAATTGTTTTTTCACCTAGAATATTGATAAAGAACCATGCGCAAGTCTAATATGCCTACTTGATGCTCTTACGCGTGGCATGCGGCGTAAAAGCCCAATTAGAAGAAGATTCGGGTGCAAAAAACCTTATATACATGCATATCTATTGGCATTAAATGCGTACGAACACAACAGGAATTACAAAGTCACAATGGACTCACTTCTCATACAGGCTTGCGGCAGCACGCGTGTTGGGAACATGAGAAATAATACCCTAACGCCTATTAAGCTATTACGACAATAACACCCAACTAACAACAACTTCATAATGACCACAACCAAAGACTCTCTCTACGGCCACCAATACTGAATGACCAATTGAATTAAGCATCATTTTCCTTATGCACACGTCTACCTTTTGAATACATTATATTCACCTTTCCATTTGTGCCAGTTTTCATTGTGAAAGCCTTCTTGGGTAATATTCGATATGTAATGGAACAAAATAATTCAAGACGGAGATGGTTATAGTGCGTTTCAATATTGAGGATGTTAATTGAGTCACGTTTAATCAATTAAGAAATTATATTAAATTATATTTTTGTTATACGTCAGAAGTGATTTTACATGAAATGTATTTACCTGTCATATTTATTGATTAAGATAGTTATTTATAATTAATTAATAAATCATTTTTATTTGTAGTAACGTGTCATACTCATATTTTGGAACACATAAGCTCACTAAGATGATAAAAAATGAAATATGACAACTCTCATAAACAATATAAGCCTAACCACCACTTGTTATAACATCTAATTCTATTTCAACTGGAAGTTATTAATAAATTCCCAAGACCATGCATTTAATTACATGCGACTAACTGATGGTATGGTTTCTAGTCATGACCCATGAATAGTTGAAACTATTTCTCTATTCCATTGTAATTAATGACATGCCACCTAGGTACCTAAGGCTTCATTAATACTCATTGAGATTCTGCACAATTATTCAAATGCATACTGGAATTGTATTGGGAAACATTTTTTTATGTAACAGTTCGTTATGAATGTTTATCTAATATTTTTCACAACGAGGAGAGAAATGACTATTTGGTGCTTCAAATGAGCATAAACGGGCTCCTTCATGCATTTGGATTCACGATGGAAACAACTAACATTAATCATACGCAATATTAAAATTAAACTGACTTTTTCCAAAATGTTGAAACACAGAAAAGTACATAACTCCTTCTTTGAAATATGATCCATTACATGGCAATCCCAAATAGTAGTAAGTCTTAATCAAGGGTGCAAAAAGTAGGTACTAAAATACTGAAGGTAAAATAACATAGGTTTCACTAATAGTACGTAACAAAAGGTTGCAACACTGAAATCTTGAAACTTTTTGATCATGTCCAGTCAAGCGCAAGGAGAGGATTCCCGACTAACATCCTCGGCAGTCTGGAAACGTTTAAGCTTTGCCCGAAATTCATCCACAGCAAAACTCTTGTAGTTGAAAAGGGCCTCAGGAAAGATCACAATAGCTCATGAAAATAGTCTCCCCACCTGTGAGAACGAATCTAAACATTTTTAGGCTGTTATAATAACCAAAATCTTACTTTTAAGTCAGACAAAAGACAAAAGTATACCAAGAATTCGCTCTATTTTGACACAGATGAATGCAACTACACCGCCATCCTTAACAACAACCTTTGAATAATTGATGCAAGCCCAGAATGCTGGAGTGCCTCTGAAACAACAGTGAAACTACATTAGTATCTAACAGGTAGTGATGGCTAGCATTATTTAAAAACATGAAACAGTAATAATTTTTATAAGATTTACCACTCGTCCATAAGCTCAAAATTGTATTTGAATAGTGTCTACCCATTCACTTGTACGTCACTAACACCACACACTGCTGTGACAACCCCTACAACATCTAAAAGGAGGAGATAGTAAGCAATCAGTGTTAGAATCCAGTTCTGTTACCAAAAACAATGGAAACAAAACGTTAAAATGAAAAACGGCTTACTGATGAGGCAAGGCTCATTATAGATAGTTGCAACCAATGTAAGAAGTGGTTGGAATATTATTGGATTTAATACCGATATCATGGTTACTGAGTGGACCTTTTCATCAGTTAAGAAAGCATTATAGGTGAACTTGTGATGGCTCCTTTCATGAGGAATACCCCACAAGCCAGCCATGACCTTCGCATAAATGACCCAGAAGTTGTGTGAGTCATCCACTTGAGTGAAGGAGGCAACATCCCAGGCAGGCATCGTGAGTAAATCAATTATTTTGATCTCTTTTCAGAACGTGTTTAGTCCAGAAAGAGCAACCTCGTTATATAGTCAACAAAGTTGATGGCTAGGGTTTGATTAGTGATATGAAGTATGAAGTAATGACGGGGGCGAAGAATATACACGGGGAATGAACTTTTCAATTAATGGTAATGGGTGGAAAATAGTCAAGTGACTAGTAATTGCAGCCTGGCGAAATGGAATTTGTAGACCAATGAGAATCCACATACAGAAGACTTTTATGTCATTGTAATCCAGCTATTGTGTAGAATCATTTATTGTTGGGATATCTTCGTGGACCAATAGTTGTTGCTGAAATCGCCATGTGGAATGTTTATGTGGACCAAGAAACACGTTGGACCACATATTTCATGCCATGTAATTACAATGACATTTATTGACCAATCGGTGTGATATACATGGCCCAATAGCTGATGTGCTACAACGTTTAGTAGTTTATGTTGATGATTTTGCATGTGGAGAAAGACAGGATACAATTTATTGGACTTTCGGATTTCCTAATCACGGTTTTCCAAATAAGTATCTTGTAGGCTATCCTGTTTATTTAAGTTCAGATCGTAGTCATCAAATTATTGTTATATATATTCGTTGTTCTTGTTTGGTTGTGGACGGACTTCAAATGGCACTTTTTTCTGGCATTGCTAGTACAAATATGTCACCAGCCTTTAAAATAAGGAAGTGTGGGTGGTGACAGGGGAGGATCCAGAAATTTACGGAAGGGGGGCACAATTTGCGGGGAGACTTTTTTTTTTTAAAGAAAAGTTTTAAATACATTAAAAAACAAAAGAATATAAAGGGAAAAACAAGACTGAGTATGGTAAGAAATAGCAAAAGTGCCGTTAAAAATAGCAAGACTGGGCACTAAATAAGTTCAAGCACACATATTTTAATAACAAAAATATATTACAAAAAAATAATTACAATATCATCCTTCTAAGCCTTATTTTTTGGAATTTCATTGTAATTGCCCTATTATCAATGCTATCAAATACAACTTTTTCAATATAAGGCATTAAACAAATGGCGAAAGTTTGATTCAGAGAAGCTGGCTATTTGATAGACGATGCGAAAGGATTCTCTAGTATTTGGATTTAACCCTAAATTTTTTTAAAAATAAAATAAAATAAAAAACACTTCGTTTTAGGGGGGCACTTGCCCTCCAAGTCATATACCTGCATCCGCCACGGGGTGGCGAGCGGTGTGTAAAGAAGATTTTGAAGCTTGGAGAAGAACAAGGGACAAAGGTTGTTGTAGCAATATCAGTGAAGTTGAGAAAATGAAGGTTATACTCATTGCCCGAGACATCATGATCAATTCAAAGGAAGGAAAATTATTGTAGAAGTGGATGGCACCTATTGTCATTTAAATGACAAAGCAGCTTGTGGAGGCATTTTTAAAGATGCCAACAATTGTATGATGGAGGCTTTTCGTCTGAAATTAAGTGCCGGGGATATATACCCTCACAGCGAAACTATGGGGTTGCCTAATGGGTCTCAAAAGAGCTTGGGATGCGGGTTGTAGAGATATTATCGGGTTGAGTTTCTCTCATCATCATTTTCTCATCATCCCTCATAATCTCTAAATCACATTCCGTCCAATCAACACAGTACTACTTTTACTTTTCTCTCATTTTCTCAATCAATGGCCAAGATGTGGCCAATGAGAGACAATGGGAAGAAGAATGAGGAGAGTATCTCCTTCCGATATTATCTTGAGGAGCGACTCTACTGAGGCTGTTCACTTCATCAAATTTGAAGCCCATGAGATGCACATAGATATATCTGTAATCATGGAAATCAAAGGGATGTTAGAGTGGAATTGGTGTGAGGATGTCCTGGTTGTGCATAGAGACAGGCAGACAGCAATGGTAATGCAAATTTACTCGCTAAAAGAGCACTTGATGGAGCAATGGGTTTGCAGATCCTGGGCCCTGAGGCGGTGATGGAAATTTTGCAGGTGACTGATGTAGGGTATAGCTCTGTTGTGTCAGAAAAGAAAAGGTACGTAGCGGTAGATTAGCCCTTCTTGTTTTAGATTAAATTTTATATTAAGGCATGCTTGATGGCTATTTAATTTTTTTCTTTTATACATTTATTTAATAATAAAATTAAATTAAATTAAATATTATATTTCCTTAATTATTTCATTTTCATAGGCACTCGATTTATATAGTATTCGCCGGGTTTGTTTTCATAAGTTTAAAAAAAATTCTTATTTATATGACAGTCCATCAAACTAAGGTCAAACTAGATTTGGTGTATTTCCTTAATTTTTTTTATTCCCATTTATTTGTAGCTGAAGACAAGAAGAGCCATAAGTTGCACCAGATTTTACTTAATTTGTATTTTTTTTTAGCACATCATATAATTATTTTTGGCAATTAGTGTAATACCCGGATAAAAAAAAAAGAATGGCTATTGCTGATAAGTAAAATTGTGGTCTCAATTTCTATGTTGTGTTTATCGTTTTTATGAGGGAAAAATTTCTTGAAAATTAGGGAAAAAGAATAAGGAGTCAAAATGATTAAAATGCCCTTGGGAGCATATAATGACCTAAGGAAATTATGAAGAATCCTAGGAGGCAGTAAAATAATTATTAAAATTAAGAGAGTATATTGTCTCTAATTTTGGTAATTTAATAAAATATAACCTTGGAAAAATAAAGAGGGAAAAGTCAAAAAGTATTATAATGATCAGAATGTCCCCGTAAATTCTAAAATAATGCAAGAGGCATAAAATACTAATGTCAGTGCAAAAGTTGTAAGGTAATGAGTTGTTCTAATTAAAAAATTATCAAAAATTAGTGGGTAATTAATTAAGTAATTATTGGCTAATTATTTGAGCTTAAACAAAGGAAAATTCAAAGATAACTATGTAAAACCCTATAAATAGTGGTTTATGGCTAGAATTAGCATAAAATATATTTGCTAATTAATTGGAAAATATGAAGAAAAATTGGTGAGATTAAGTAATTTTAAGCCTAAATACAAGAATGGACCAATAAGGGAATTTTGTAAAATTTTTAAGAAAATTGAAATATATAATTAAATAAATAAATAAATAATAAATATTAATAATAATAAAATAGGGCCAGCCGAAATTATGGAAGAAAATATGGATAAGAGTGAATGAGAAAATATCATGATATTTATGTGCAACTTGTAATATAATAATAATATAATTTATGTAAAAGGCAAATAGGATAAATGACCACGGATAGAAATTAAATCCTATCTAGAAAACCATGGACAAGATTTCTAAAGTCAGAGAAGAATATTAATGAGTGAATTTTTATCTCGGACTGGACTGTTTCAGAAGTCATTTCCGTGATCGGTAGAATACTTAAGTAATAAGACGAAATAGGGTAATCTGTGAAAGAGGCAGATAGTCACAAGTTGGAATTTGAAGAAAATAAATTATAACTCAATATCTAGGGATGAGTTCGTAATCAACTGGACAAAATATGAACCAGTGAATTTTTGTCCCAAAGTTGATGATTCCAGAAATGATTTCCGTAACTAGCGCGCTTTTCGAGAATCTTCGGCAGGCCCGGAGAAGACCTGAAAGAAATCAAAAATTTAGTTAACCCAGAAATTTCTAATGAGTAGGAAAAGATCTTCAAAGTTGTGATTCCGGATTTTTGAGATTTGCAAGATTACGCGATTCGGACACCGATCGGGAACTTTATCGGTACAAGATCATAAAGCAAAAGCATCACATCACATTAATTGATGTGACAATATGCCACCTAAAAGGGGGGAGGCCGGTTTTGGGCATTTGGAGGGCCAAGATGAAGCCTTTCAAAGAAGTGCGATCCAACGGTCCAGAATCCGTCTGACAAAGTGTGAATAGTGCACCATGTTTTCCCTATAAGTAGCAAGCTCCTCCTTTGCATTCTTCACACCAACATTCACTCCTCTATTTGAAGTTTCCTAGAGAGAAGAGAGAAGGAAGAGCTCGGAGAAATTTGCAGCGAAGCCCTGGGTAATTTTTTCGGTCCTTAGTCTTAAGTTTCCGTAGTTCTTTCGGTAGTTAGGGTAGTAATGCTAGTATAGTCTTTAATCTTCCAAGTATGATTAGATATCATATGCCAAGGGTATTTAAGTATGAATTTCAAAAATCATGATGGGGTTGAAGTTCTGGCAAAATTTTAGAAGAAATTAGTCAAAGTAGCGAAGCTTTGGCGAAATTCCGTCGATTAGGGGAATAGGGGCAAAATGGTAATTTATACCTAAAATGCCTGTTATGATATCAAAAATTGATAATGGTAATATGATCATTATAGGATATCAGTAATCTTGATCTACTGTCGTTACGTTGTCCGACGTGCCGCTGTCGGGACATTTCGCTGTTTTCCGTCAAAAGTACGATTTTCCGCCAGAAGTACCTACGCTCGTCAACGAAGGTACGGACGCGTACTGTAACAATGACACTGATGTTTATATGCTTATATATGTTGTGAATGATTTCAAAAAGCCATGAACGGGACTCTGTCCTGGATATGCACTGTGACTAAGGTAGACTTAGATCACTACTTACAGCTTTACGGCTTATAGTCATAATAATACCGTTATGTTTTCCTAGCTCTAAGGACACAACTGTACATCGTGGCACGGATGTTGCAAACCAGGGATAACTTTGCATGATAGTGTATTTGTTATCTTTTGATCATACGATGTACTGTATGGATCTATGATGTATACTAGAGATATCTGTTGTGCATGTATTGTTTATATAAGCATGAGTTTAACCGTTACCTGAGGTCCGGTGGGCATTGGACCTCAGCTCTTATTATAGTTTCAGGGTCCGAAGACTCGAGGACGGAGGATGAGCGTAAGATGTGTAAGCAGCATATATGAAAAACGCGTAAAGAACCGATCGAGGACATCTAAGATTTGAACAGATAATGTATTGTTCTTTATGAACAGGCATTTACGCCACTGTTATTGTTGTATCAGTTACTCAACATTTGATTTGCTCCGATGCTCTACTCTGATATATGAAAAAAAAAATTTACTGCTTTTGAAAATGGGATGTTACATTTTTGGTATCAGAGCCGTAGTCCTGGCATGAATTTAACTATGTTACGACGAACAATTTGGTGCCAAAGGCAAGGCTAGTCTACGTGGGTGTGTCAATCAGTCGCCGTGAACTCGGTGAGGCCCCCATGGTAGACACTTACCTGGCCATTATGTTCGGTTAACGGAGTTAGGTTCAAAAGCCTTTTAAACTTTGAGCATATTTTGAAAATGAGTACTGGTATAACTCTGCTGTGGCGTTGTAGTAATGGATGGAAATAGATCTCCAGACATAAACTACTATAAGACAAGTAAAACGTACCGCACGTATGTCCGTAACTACTAAGATGATAGGGTTAAGACTGAACCCAAGCCGGTGTATCCACCGCCTGGACCTATGCCAATATCAGAACCCTGATACCTTTGATAACCCTGATAAGCCTGATATCAGCTTCTGATAACCTGATAACCCTGATATCAGTCCCTGATAACCCTGATAATTGCCAGTTTATACTGGACAATAATTCTATCCTAGCACGAAGCTCATATATGGAGCTGGGTCACGCCAGATGAAATTCTGAGACCATCAAGGATAAGTACATGCAGTATTTGACTCATGTAGAAGAACTCCCGATATGTGTTTCCACACCCGTTTCTGAAAAGAACGAAACAACGAAATTCTGAACGAAAGAAATATTGAGGGTGTCTGTTTGTTAGTGGTGTAAATACTAGTGTCATAAAATCTGTGACCATCGATGTTTTTCATATATGTCTAACGTTCTCCATGGGGTACAGTGAAGATGGACAGAAAAGAACCTTCCCACGTGAATTACCGTGGAACGATGAGACAAACCGCACGGAAATCAGCAAACCCTAGACACATAAGGATCAACAGTAACTCTGAACCGAACTACGATCCTAAACCAGCATACTTTCCTGAACCCGAAAATCAATTTCTACCGGAGTATGACCCCAATCCTGAATTCTTGGATCTAAACTCCCTTACACGTATTTTTGTACCAGGACCCGTGTATCATTCTGGACCAGAGTACCCACTTGACCTTAATTTTGAACCTGTACTCATACACCATGCACTCCTGAATATAGCACAACCTCCGCCAGAGCCAGAGAACCAGATTCATCGGACCATTCGTCTGATGGAGACAACTCTGATGATTCCCAATCTAGTAACCAGGAAATTTCAGATAATGAATCTCATACCAGTTATAAGCCTATTTTCCTGAACTATGTTCTAGATCAAAACGGAAAGCTAGTGGACATCCTAAGCCTCGACTATGGAGATGCCACTCAGCATGCGACAACAATAAAGGACGAATATTATCAATACTTGCAGAATGTGGTGACGACGTATGATCGGAGGAACATGTACTTCATTCCACCCTACTCCCGTGAAGATTGGGCAAAATCTACCTTGTACCATTTTCCTCGAAATCGTTTCTGGGTGGAAAGCACAAACGAGCTCTTAGGAGAAGGCCCTATCCAAAGTTTTCATACATTCCTTCGTCGTCTCAAGTGGCGGGTAATCCACGATATCTAGAGAAGCAGAAACGTAAACGACCTAAAGAAGATAGCAAGGGAATAGAGGAACCTATTAGGAATATTAGTATATTGATACTTCTTTAAAACCCCTGAGAAGTTGTAAAATAGTTGATGTAACCAAGAAGGGTTTGTGACTAATAGACTAGTTTGACGGGAAGCGCAGACGACTGTAACATCTTAAACATATGTTAAATATATATGTTTGCAAAGTACCATTTCTTCTCAGTATATTTAAATCTCTTTTCAAGACCAATTCTGGATAGGGCGGACGGATAAACTTTTAGATGGAAAACGTACAACCAACTTCTACTTCTTTCTAAATCATCTGTAAAGACTAGTTCTAAACAAATATATGAGTAAGTAATTATAACGTGGGATATAAGACGTAACTACTAGTTAAAACCAGCTACATAATATGACATCTCTTGCCATAAACACTACGTGTAATATCTGTGTGCTTAGAAGACTAAATTATCTCTTAAAATTTCTAGTAGAAAGATAGGATGGAAAATTTGCAAGGAATCGGAATCCTTAGGAGCCGAAACCAAGGTCAAGTTGGAAATGAGGCTGGACAACCACAGGAGATACCAGTTCCAGTACAACATCCTGCGCAGCCAGCTCAAGAACCAGATCAACAGATTGCTTTGCAAGAGGCAATGGTTGTAATTCTTGAACAAGGAGAGATGATAAAGGAACAAGGAGAGATGATGAAGGAACTTCTTGCAGAAAAGCAAGCTGAGAGACAGGAAAGACAGATTGAGAGACAACTGGAATCCTACCGTCTGATAAAGTGCAACTTAGAAGAGCTACGTAAATCAAGGAAGGTCAATAGTAGTAAGGCAACTCATGCTAAATTTAGCCACAAAGCCCTACACTGAAAAGGAAGTTACCTTGGGTCAGCAATCAAGGAAAAGACAAGAAGAAAGTTCAGACTGGACAGCAGAGCTATCCAAAAATGTCGAGACTCCTACCGTGTTCAATTTGCGGGAACTACCATCCCAATGCTCGATGTAATAGGAGACAGATTTGCTACAAATGCCGAAAGCCAAGACACATTATAGCCAACTGTCCTGAGAAAACCGCGGAGAAACGGGTTTGCTACAAGTGTCTGGAGTCAGGGCACATTATCAAGGACTGTTCCGATCATGGAAGTCACTACCAAGATACTAGTTGCAATAAGCAGCAGTTCAACCCTGGAGTGACGGGACCCCGATCGTGTCCAAAATGTGGGAGGTACCATCGTCAAAGTACTGACTGCGATGGGAAGCTGATATGCTTCAAGTGTCAACAGCCTGGACACATCAGTGTGCACTGTCCTCTGAAAACTGCGAGGAAAGGGCTACCGAATTCAGGCCAGATGATGGTGACGATTGAAGAAGAGGCCGGAGAATCTTCGGGAACGGTCCAAGATACTAACGCTCAGTAGAAATCTATGACAAATATAAATCGATCCGAGTGCTAAATCGATTATGTACTTTTGATGCTTGTACGGATCCTTTTGGGATGCATACATATATATTAGCTACACCATTAGGTGTGATTAGGTGTAAACTCTTTTGCTTATGAAGCATATATGAAACCAAGTTACGAGTATAATATAGATTTTCTTACTACTTCACAACGTCCACGACATGCGCAATTATGTTTAACTAGCAGCGAATCAAAACTAGTATTGTTTGAAAATAGTTTTCAGGACTAAGTACGAGTAATTTGGAATCTCTTGTGATATTTTCCAAACTGAATGCACCTATCTTGTTCATAGAATACCGGAACAAAATTTTCTCTCAAACAAATAGGTAGGGTAATAGAGGCATTGTTTGACGATGTCCTCAACTGTTCATACATAAAAAAAAAGGAAATACAGAAAACAATGACTATCAGTAGCGAGAATGCTAAAGGAAGATACAACTCCTTACTAAGTAATTACGAGTGTTGGCTGTCAGAAATAACTTTCTGGGCCATGTTCTATGACGCAACGAAGTTGTTAACAAATTTAAGAAAAGTGGAAGCAGTTCTGGAATAGAAACAGCCAGAAATAGTAACATAGATGTGTAGTTTAGGGTCTAGCGGGATAGTACTGCAGATTCATGAAGAATTTCTCGTAACTTGCCAATGACAAGGTTCACGAGTAAAAATCAAAACTTTTGTGTGGAACAAGGACTGTGAGATGTGTTTCCATAGATTTAGGGGGAAGTTGGTTATAGCACCAAGAAATTGGTTTTCTCAAATCCAAGTAGTCTGTAGTGGTACCAGTAGGTATGGATTGGGATATGTCTTGCTGCAGCAGGACATCATAATGACTTACACCTCTCGTCAGTTGGAGCCTCTGAAGTCAATCTAATCTACACACGACTTAGAGTTAGTGATTATCATTTAAGAAAGTAGAGGTGATACTTCTAAGATATGATCATAGAAGAATACTGCTACCACACGTGCTTGAAAAACCTTTAACTTGGTGATATATATAAAGCATCGCTATATGAAGTTACTATAGAGCTACGATGTAAAAAGTACCAACCAGATGGAGAAGATATTGAGTAGGTACTCTCCGCAGGAAATTTGTACCAGTATCTCACATGACGTTTCAAGGAACGAAAATTGCTTGAGTATGACGGAAACTGAATCCTGTCAAAGGAAATTCTCCGCGAAACTATAAATACACCCAATAAAGCCGGTCTTTCGAATTTTCTTGTAATCGAGATGACACCAATTGACGCCTTGAACAGGCAGAAGTGTAAATCATGTATGTTGCGCAGCGAAATTGACGGAGCGAAATTTTTCTTAGACTAGATATGGCTGATCATGTTTCTAGATATTTTATACAAGTCACAAAGGATCGTGAGAATCTTTTTGTGATTGTGATGATCATATGTTTTTAAGAATATTCCTAGAAGCCGCGATAGAACACCACGAAGGCGAACATGAAGTCCGCATTACGTGAGATCATTTGAAGTATTCGTTGAAAACGAACCAGTCACTACTAGATAGCCTTATCCCCGAACTTGATTAGACTTCCATAACGTTTCCATGTTGCTTCGTTATTACAATTCGACCGGGATCAAGTCATTGAGTAGGAGGTATCTTGTGTTGCCATGGTGTATGGGCGCCATAGTGACATGTATGATATCTTGTGTTGCCATGGTGTATGGGCTCCATGGAGACATTTTGGTATCTGTGGTGTTGACCGCGGTGTATGGGCACTTCGAGAAAGACTATATATCAAAGTACGACATGATAAGATCTTTGTAGTCGAACCTAAGATAGAGAAAGATTCGAGGTTAATAGTTCTAAGTATAGATAGTACGGAGTTTAGAGGGTAGAGTGCAAATTTCGAGGACGAAATTTTATTTAAGGGGAGGAGAAATGTAATACCCGGATAAAAAAAAAAGAATGGCTATTGCTGATAAGTAAAATTGTGGTCTCAATTTCTATGTTGTATTTATCGTTTTTATGAGGGAAAAATCTCTTGAAAATTAGGGAAAAAGAATAAGGAGTCAAAATGACTAAAATGCCCTTGAGAGCATATAATGACCTAAGGAAATTATGAAAAATCCTAGGAGGCAGTAAAATAATTATTAAAATTAAGAGAGTATATTGTCTCTAATTTTGGTAATTTAATAAAATATAACCTTGGAAAAATAAAGAGGGAAAAGTCAAAAAGTATTATAATGATCAGAATGTCCCTGTAAATTCTAAAATAATGCAAGAGGCATAAAATACTAATGTCAGTGCAAAAGTTGTAAGGTAATGAGTTGTTCTAATTAAGAAAATTATCAAAAATTAGTGGGTAATTAATTAAGTAATTATTGGCTAATTATTTGAGCTTAAACAAAGGAAAATTCAAAGATAATTATGTAAAACCCTACAAATAGTGGTTTATGGTTAGAATTAGCATAAAATATATTTTCTAATTAATTGGAAAATATGAAGAAAAATTGGTGAGATTAAGTAATTTTAAGCCTAAATACAAGAATGGACCAATAAGGGAATTTTGTGAAATTTTTAAGAAAATTGAAATATATAATTAATTAAATTAATTAATTAAATAAAAAATAAATATTAATAATAATAAAATAGGGCCAGCCGAAATTATGGAAGAAAATATGGATAAGAGTGAATGAGAAAATATCATGATATTTATGTGCAACTTGTAATATAATAATAATATAATTTATGTAAAAAGCAAATAGGATAAATGACCACGGATAGAAATTAAATCCTACCTAGTAAACCATGGACAAGATTTCTAAAGTCAGAGAAGAATATTAATGAGTGAATTTTTATCTCGGACTGGACTGTTTCAGAAGTCATTTCCGTGATCGGTAGAATACTTAAGTAATAAGACGAAATAGGGTAATCTGTGAAAGAGGCAGATAGTCACAAGTTGGAATTTGAAGAAAATAAATTATAACTCAATATCTAGGGGTGAGTTGGTAATCAACTGGACAAAATATGAACCAGTGAATTTTTGTCCCGAAGTTGATGATTCCAGAAATGATTTCCGTAACTAGCGCGCTTTTAAAGAATCTTCGGCAGGCCCGGAGAAGACCTGAAAGAAATCAAAAATTTAGTTAACCCAGAAATTTCTAATGAGTAGGAAAAGATCTTCAAAGTTGTGATTCCGGATTTTTGAGATTTGCAAGATTACGCGATTCGGACACCGATCGGGAACTTTATCGGTACAAGATCATAAAGCAAAAGCATCACATACATTAATTGATGTGACAATATGCCACCTAAAAGGGGGGAGGCCGGTTTTGGGCATTTGGAGGGCCAAGATGAAGCCTTTCAAAGAAGTGCGATCCAACGGTCCAGAATCCGTCTGACAAAGTGTGAATAGTGCACCAGGTTTTCCCTATAAATAGCAAGCTCCTCCTTTGCATTCTTCACACCAACATTCACTCCTCTAGTTGAAGTTTCCTAAAGAGAAGAGAGAAGGAAGAGCTCGAAGAAATTTGCAGCGAAGCCCTGGGTAAGTTTTTCGGTCCTTAGTCTTAAGTTTCCGTAGTTCTTTCGGTAGTTAGGGTAGTAATGCTAGTATAGTCTTTAATCTTCCAAGTATGCTTAGATATCATATGCCAAGGTTATTTTAAGTATTAATTTTGAAAATCATGATGGGGTTGAAGTTCTGGCAAAATTTTAGAAGAAATTAGTCAAAGTAGCGAAGCTCTAGCGAAATTCCGCCGATTAGGGGAATAGGGGCAAAATGGTAATTTATACCTAAAATGCATGTTATGATATCAAAAATTGATAATGGTAATATGATCATTATAGGATATCAGTAATCTTGATCTGCTGTCGTTACGTTGTCCGACGTGCCGCTGTCGGGACATTTCGCTGTTTTCCGTCAAAAGTACGATTTTCCGCCAGAAGTACCTACGCTCGTCAACGAAGGTACGGACGTGTACTGTAACAATGACACTGATGTTTATATGCTTATATATGTTGTGAATGATTTCATAAAGCCATAAACGGGACTCTGTCCTGGATATGCACTGTGACTAAGGTAGACTTAGATTACTACTTACAGCTTTACGGGTTATAGTCATAATAATACCGTTATGTTTTCCTAGCTCTAAGGACACAACTGTACATCGTGGCACGGATGTTGCAAACCAGGGATAACTTTGCATGATAGTGTAGTTGTTATCTTTTGATCATACGATGTACTGTATGGATCTATGCTGTATACTAGAGATATCTGTTGTGCATGTATTGTTTATATAAGCATGAGGTTAACCGTTACCTAAGGTCCGGTGGGCATTGGACCTCAGCTCTTATTATAGCTTCAGGGTCCGAAGACTCGAGGACGGAGAATGAGCGTAAGCTGTGTAAGCAGCATATATGAAAAACGCGTAAAGAATCGATCGAGGACATCTAAGATTTGAACAGATAATGTAATGTTCTTTATGAACAGGCGTTTACGCCACTGTTATTGTTGTATCAGTTACTCAACATTTGATTTGCTCCGATGCTCTACTCTGATATATGGAAAAAAAATTATTGCTTTTGAAAATGGGATGTTACAATTAGTTTTTTAAGAGATTTCGGATGTAAAGTTATACATGATCATTATATTCCAAGCTTGGTCCTTCGAGTGAATGGTGGGGCATAGCCATTTGCTTAGTATTAGAAAACAATTTGGTATTTGCATAATTTGAAGTTAATTTGTTTTAAGACTATCTCCTTTCCTTATTACAAAAACATTAATCATTTTATATGCAAGTCAGGACAAAGAGTCTTCAAATAGTCATGAACTTGTAATCAGCACCAGAGGAAGTATTAATATATAAACGGTCAAATTATCGCAAGTCATCAACTATATAGAGTACTATTATGCATATTCACTGTTCTTGTTCTATGTTGTAATTGAACCAACATGACATATCGTTTTACACTCTATACATTAAGTCAGTTGATACGTGCATATTTTATACTTAAATGAGTATCAATTCTGAGATATATTGGATTAAATTTATTACTATTGTATATATCTTGCAGGAATTATTAGCTGATTAAGAAAGGAGCAGAAAAAGGAAATCAATTTGAATCAATTGTGTAATATGAGAGAGTGAATTACAAAATATTTGGAAGTGATTGGAGATCTCAAAAGGATATTGCATATCTTTCATTAAAGACGAGGATCAGATCACGGCCCAAGTCAACCTAAGGGAATTTCTATATAAAGAACAAGGGAGACACACACTAGAGACCACAGAGAGACAAGACGCAGAAGTAACAAAAGCACAAAGGAAAGAAAGAAACATCCTTATGCTCTCTAAACTCGGTATTTACCAAAGGTTTAGAGAGAAAGGACGAAGAAAAGAGGAAGACGGCTGAAGAAAGAAAGAAGGATCAAGAACAATTCTAATTTTCATCTCTTTTCTTTTATTTTGTTAACCTAGCCACGCTTGGCTAGTCTTCTGTAGTTAGGGCGAGGATGAACCCTATGCGAGTTTAAATATTTGTTTGAATTCTTGATTGAACGTTATTTACCATGATTGAATGAATTATCTTTGCTTAAAGCTTTCTTAAAGATTGATCACCTTTTAGATTGTTCATAGGTTGGTGTATGACAATAGAGATGTTGGTGCATTTAACTGGAACCGATAATTCGTCATAGAGTTGCATGACCTAGACATAGGCTTACGAGTTTATGCGATCTCATAATTCTGGTTTAAATACATTGATCTTTCCAAACAATACTAAGACATTAGGTTGTTTTCAAAGATAACGGACTAAGGTAGCGTCAAGACATTGGGACTTAGTCTAATTTTAGAGAATTGATCGTCAATCATGGGAATAATAGTCAATTAGGGATTTAATTCAAATACTTGAAGGAACATAGGGGGATTTCTATGCCCTAGCTGCGTTTTTCTTGATTACTTATCTTTTCTAAAATATTCTTCTTGAAATTCTTGATTCTTAATTCTTCTTCTTTATTTAATTCCTTAAAATTCTATTTGGTTACAACTCACCCCATATTACTCTATTCATCCAACTAAAGCAAAAATAACTAATTAGTGATTGGAATACTATTCCTCGTGGGACGATCTTTTCTCACTACTTTATTACTTATAACGACCGGTGCACTTGCCGAAGTCGCTATCAAGTTTTTGGCGCCGTTGGCGGGAATAGTTTTATTTCAACACTAAGTAGTTGTTGAAACTCTAGATTGGATTTTTCTTTTTTTTAAAAAAAAATGGATTTCAATTGGCAACCAACTGCTCTTAATGATGAGAAGGAGATGAATTCTTTGTCTTCTATACAAGAAGGATTGATTGCTGTTTTTAATTCTTTGAATAGACATAGGCAACATCAAAGGAGCATAAATGATAGTTGTATTCCATATGTTGATTCTTCTCAATATGTTTGCATGTCTTGTGTTTATTGTGGAGGGAATCATTTGTATGAATATTGTCCATATAGTACAACTAGTCATTTTGCGAGGGATGATTTTGCTAGGGACCAAGCTTATTTTGATCATTCATTTTGTCCTAGTGACAGTTTTGAGCAACAAAAGTTTAAGGATCCATATGTCTATTGTTCTCATCAAAATACCCCCCCTTTTTACTCGTATCCATATGTTGAAGAACACACCATTGAGTATAAGGAAAAATCTAATTTAGAAAGATTAGTTGAGGAGTATGTGGAAGCAAGTAGAGAGAGCTAGTAGAAAGCAAGAGAGAGATAGTAGAGAGCAAAAGGAGTTTGCCGCTAGCATTAAATCAAGTTTCCAAAATATTGAGGTAAGTGTGAGTCAAATCGTTTCAACCCTTGAGACTATGGTGCAAAATAATTCTTTAAGCACGATGACCACCTCTTATGCGATAATGATTATTGTGAGGAAGTTGAAGGTTTGGAATCACATGGGACTATGGATAATGTAGAAAATGATTGTGGGTTTGAAATTGATTTAGATGAGAATAGTGAATGTCTAGAAGAGGTTCCTTTGTGGAGCCTAAGGATTGTGATGTTGGTGATCAAATTGACTTAGATAAGAATAGTGGATGTTTAGAAGAGGTTCCTTTGTGGAGCCTAATGATTATGATTTTGGTGATCAAATTGATGTAGATGTCCCAATTGTTGTTGTTCATGACTCTCCTCTTGAAGTGTTGACTCTTACTGATGAGAGTCAAATGGATTTTATTGGATGCTCTAAATTCTTGGAAGTGCCTATATTTATTTTCAAGGATATGCATGTTGTGCTTCATTTAAATTCAGTTATTGCTTGTAATCTAAGATTGTCTATGATTAAGGAAGTACAAGTAATTAACTTGAATGATCAATTCTTGTGTGTGATACCTTGTTGTTTGAAAAGAAATGAAAACAATGTAATTATGGTGTTTGATACTTATGATTAGTGGTTTCTTTTGAGAAGTCCAGTGAAGACTATAAATTTAGCGCTTATTGGGAGGCAACCCAAGGGTTTTGTTTGCATATTTTTTTTTTCTTTTTTTCTTTTCTTTCTTTCTTTCAGTTTTTTTCTTTCAGGTTTGAAGATGATCACTCCTCTTGTTCTTTGCAAGGTCTTGCTTGAGCACTCTCTTTTCCCTCACAGTTTGAAATATCATGGATGGTACCAGAGAAAGCACTCCACATTAGAGTTAGAGGCCTAAACTTGGGGAGTACTAGTTCCTTTCCTTTTATTTATTGTTCCAACAGTGAGGACACTGTCTGATTTATGTGTGGGGTAGGGATATGAATTCTTTGGTATTGCTTGTTCTTATTCAATTGAAAAGAATTCTCTTGAAAAAAAATTCTTGAGTTTTTGTTCAGATTGACCTTAACTTTGAGCATCCCCATCTTAGAGAGTATTATCAAGTAAAACAATAAAAAGGAAAAGAATGTGTCAACTAAGCCCCTGAGCATTGAATTTTTGTAAAAAATCTGGAGATGTTTTGAATATTTTGATACCTGATTCCTCTAGGAGATGAGATTATGCCCTTTGTTGACCAAGTAAAACTTTTGTTTAGGGAAAGGACTCAAGTGAGTTACTATGAAAAAAAAAACACAACTCCAATGACTTCTCTAGACCTACTTAGTAACCGGTGTTGCATCACCCATGTGCAGGGTCGCGTCAAACGGTAAGGTCAAAGAGGGTTATGAGTTGAGCTAAAAGCCTCTTGAGGTGCTGTTGGAGTAACCAAGTAACCGGTGCTGCATCACCCATGTGCGGTGTCGCGTCAAAAGGAACCTACAACGGCTCAAGATTAAGGTCCTGTTGGAGTATCCGAGTAACCGGTGCTGCATCACCCATGTGCAGGGTCGCGTAAAAAGGGGACCTCCAACGGCTCAAAAATAAATAAAAAATAATATTAAAAAAAAATATAAAAAAAATAAAGTTATTTCTTACATGAGGATCCCTATGAAATTAACTGCAAAGCTTGGTTTACTGGGGGCATTTAAATTTTTCTGGAGGAATTAAGTAGAATAATATTCTATTAAACGTATTGTGGTGCTTATTACTGGCTATTGTTTAAGGCTATTGGCTTAGTGACCCAGTCTTATAAGACATTAACTGAATAAATTTGGATAACCTGTTTAGGAAAGTCAAAGACAATGTCATTCTCATTTAGATAATGAATTCTCTTTCTTTTGCTTGAGGACAAGCAAAGATCTAAGTGTGGGAGAGTTTGATACGTGCATATTTTATACTTAAATGAGTATCAATTCTGAGATATATTGGATTAAATTTATTACTATTGTATATATCTTGCAGGAATTATTAGGCGATTAAGAAAGGAGCAGAAAAAGGAAATCAATTTGAATCAATTGTGTAATATGAGAGAGTGAATTACAAAATATTTGGAAGTGATTGGAGATCTCAAAAGGATATTGCATATCTTTCATTAAAGACAGGATCAGATCACGGCCCAAGTCAACCTAAGGGAATTTCTATATAAAGAACAAGGAGACACACACTAGAGACCACAGAGAGACAAGACGCAGAAGTAACAAAAGCACAAAGGAAAGAAAGAAACATCCTTATGCTCTCTAAACTCGGTATTTACCAAAGGTTTAGAGAGAAAGGACGAAGAAAAGAGGAAGACGGCTGAAGAAAGAAAGAAGGATCAAGAACAATTCTAATTTTCATCTCTTTTCTTTTATTTTGTTAACCTAGCCACGCTTGGCTAGTCTTCTGTAGTTAGGCGAGGATGAACCTTATGCGAGTTTAAATATTTGTTTGAATTCTTGATTGAACGTTATTTACCATGATTGAATGAATTATCTTTGCTTAAAGCTTTCTTAAAGATTGATCACCTTTTAGATTGTTCATAGGTTGGTGTATGACAATAGAGATGTTGGTGCATTTAATCGGAACCGATAATTCGTCATAGAGTTGCATGACCTAGACATAGGCTTACGAGTTTATGCGATCTCATAATTCTGGTTTAAATACATTGATCTTTCCAAACAATACTAAGACATTAGGTTGTTTTCAAAGATAACGGACTAAGGTAGCGTCAAGACATTGGGACTTAGTCTAATTTTAGAGAATTGATCGTCAATCATGGGAATAATAGTCAATTAGGGATTTAATTCAAATACTTGAAGGAACATAGGGGGATTTCTATGCCCTAGCTGCGTTTTTCTTGATTACTTATCTTTTCTAAAATATTCTTCTTGAAATTCTTGATTCTTAATTCTTCTTCTTTATTTAATTCCTTAAAATTCTATTTGGTTACAACTCACCCCATATTACTCTATTCATCCAACTAAAGCAAAAATAACTAATTAGTGATTGGAATACTATTCCTCGTGGGACGATCTTTTTCTCACTACTTTATTACTTATAACGACCGGTGCACTTGCCGAAGTCGCTATCATCAGTATATTGTTTAAGATAAGCAAGTGTGAGTGGTGCGTGTTGTGCGGAATTGTTGAAAGAAGGCAAGAATCCGAAGATGAAGTTGATGAATCCGAAGATAAAATTGATGATTCCGAAGATGAAGTTGACGATGATTTAAATAACTTCGACAATCCCAATGAAGTTGAGAATAAAGAAGGCTGTAGCTGTTGGGAGTGGATGTCAAACTTTTGGCATTCTATTGGGCATCTATTTCAGACTTGGCCGTGTTAAGGTATACTAATTTGCTCCGTTCTTGGTATTTGTTAATAATGATATAACTCTAAAAATTTATACTCTCAACTCTTATTATTTTGCGCATGTTTCTAATACATTTGTGATTATTAGACTTATTTATGATAGAAAATATGCTGCTGCACATACATTCTCTGTACATAAGCTGACACTATTGAACATAATTTTTACTTGGCTAAAAAGTTGATATCTCTTTCATTTATAGGTTGTGTATACAAGTTAGGCGAAGTCAGAATCGTCTTAGAGACATTGAAGATTTGAAGAAACAAGTTTTAGATACAAGAGCTTAATTATCTAGTTTTCTCTATTTTCTTATCCTTACCTATTGTCCTTTTCTTTAATATTGCTGCTTCATACTGAGTTCATCATGAATTTACAGTGCCGTGAATCTGAGCTTGTTAATGGACTTGGTATGATTCATGATTGGTATATGCTGATCTATTTTGCTTCACACCTCAAACTTTTTATTTTTTTTGGGGATGAGCAAGGATTTGATATCCTATTTGAATGTAAAATTAATTAGATTTAGCTGTTTAGTGTAGGTGTTGCATAATAAATAGATGTTAAAGAGAATGGAAGTGGGAATAGCTATAGAAAAAGTAGATGAAACAGAGTATTCTATTAAATCAATTTATATTTTAGTATGACTGAAAAATAAAAATATTTTAACATAAATAAATCTGAAAAAAAAAAACATAAATAAATGATACGACATTCCTTTATTATTTTCTTAAGGGAGAATGTGGAAATTTAACAGAGGTTTATGTTATATTATATCCCTTGTCAAGCTAAAATATAGCATGGATCTGATATATATAATAAAATAATTGACGTAAAACATTTAGAATATGAGCATAGTTCATATTAAACTATTTTGAACACAGCTGGATCACTTGTGTGCGTCTTTTTGCTTTCTCCCTCTCTAATATACATATAATTTTTTTTTTTTTGC
This sequence comes from Acacia pycnantha, assembly GCA_025563575.1. Lineage (NCBI taxonomy): Eukaryota > Viridiplantae > Streptophyta > Magnoliopsida > Fabales > Fabaceae > Acacia > Acacia pycnantha. The sequence continues at coordinate 137,338 of JAMWYP010000485.1, read as the reverse complement.
TCAGAATACATATAATTATTAATTAAAGAATAGCGAAGCTTTTCATATTGAAGACTATAGAGAATATTTGGCTTCCCTCCGACAAAAATTGTTTCATCCTTCAGGTTCCCATTTTCTCCCTTGCTGCTTTTAAAATTTATTCTATGAAATTATCATCCTTTATTTTTAGATATGTGAAATTATATATACACATTTCGACAAAAAAAGAAAAAGAAAAGAAAGAAATACACACACTCATCGATTTTACTTCATTTTCATCTATGGATGAATAATGGATCTGGAGGGACTGGGAATAGGGCCTTGAGTTCCTTGCACGTTGAAGTTTCTCTTATTACCAAACATTCTCTTATTTTGTTTTGTTTTTCTTTTTTCTCAATTTCATTATACTTTGCTTTGAATTTGAACTATCTCTCTTTCTTTGAATTAAATAAGAAGAGATTATACCTGTTATTCAATTTAAGATTTCAAATATATTGTCTAATTTGTGTTCATTTATTTATATTATAATTATGCTTTCAAACACTTGCGATCAGTGTTGCATGGTAATTTATTTTTTTCGGTAAGAATGTATGATTATTTGTTTAGTTTGTCATGTATGCGATTTCCGTCACATGATTACACTCTGTTATTTTTCCCTTTTATTTGTCTTATAATGTTAAGAGATAGAGGATTTTGACTTGATGAGATAAATATAGAGGATTATTGTATGTTACATAACATTCTCTATGGTCGAGGCCATTATCCATATTTTCCCTCAAATTGGAATGACCATGCTTGTTTGCTTGCTTAGAACTTTAGGAAGATACTTTGTATGCTCTGTTCCAAATAGAAATTAAGCAGGGGCTAATTTAGAAAATTTTCTTGGAATTCATTTTATTTTATTTTGATGTGATTTTTTTTTTATGGTCATAATAACGAATTACTCATCGTTTTTATTTATTATTTTTTTATACGAAAGAGGTGATATATTACCCAGAAGAAAAACTATGGTGGGGAAATTAATCCCATACAATCTTGAGAAATCCAAGCCCTTAAAGAAACAGGACATGCATCTAAAAAACTTGAGGCAGACAAGCCTTGTTTAGCAAGAGCGTCAGCCAAACTATTGCTCTCCCTTGGGTCAAATCTAATCTTCAACTCCCACTCCCTTCTCATCACTTCTCTAATGTGCCAGAGTAGAAGATTCCATCCTAACATCAAGTACCCAAAAAATGAGTAAAACCCCCTATCCATTGACCCGTTGGATCGTGAATAACACCCTCACAACCAGCCCGACTAACATACCGAGTAAGGACACCATCAATGTTGGTTTTCACCCATCCAGACTCAGGAAAGACCCATCCAACGTTGTAGCTAGTTGACAATTGCAGCAAAGAACTAGAATCTTGCAAATGGGTAAAAGATCTCTAGATCTGCAAAATGAACTCAGAAGGGTGTAATGGCTTCCTGAAATTATCAACAAAGATGGAATTATTCCTCACTTCCACAAATGCCAGATAGCTACACCCCAAAGGAGATGTCATTGCCCCTCCTTCCTACATCCAATATCTCTTTTAAGATTAAACTTCCCCCAATCCCTAAGAGAAGTCGAGAAGAATTGAGGTAAATAGATAGGGTCAAGAAGTTTGTGCCACATATCCTTTGCAAAATTGCAGTCACGAAGGATGTGCAAGACATCCTCAGAACCATCCTCACATGAGGCACATAATGCTGAGGCACTAGACCAGCTACTCCGCCATAAATTCGTGGGAAGCCAGTCATTGAAGGCAACCCACATAAATGTACGGATTCGCTCAGAGTCTTCCCACTTCCAAATACATCTAAACAGAGAGTCAGACTCGTGCATTGGGAGTCCTTCAATCATTTGATATGCGCTCTTAACCGAGAACGTGCTGCTGTTTGTACCACTCTACGAAAGAATATCATTCCCAGCCAACGGAGAAGGAGGCATAATTGAGATTAGCTTCTGAATCACTCGGCATGGTAGGATAGAAGATAAAAGGGAAAATTTCTAGGATCCCTCAAAGACCCAATCCGCAACACAACTAGCCCCTTCACTCTCAAACAATGGCCGAGTGCAAACTTCAATCAGAGGCTTATCCTGCAACAACCACCGGTCATGAAAGAAACTTACATGCCGACCATTACGAATAGACCATCTTGAACCCTGTTTGACAAACTCTTTCTGCTTGACTATAAATCTCCATAGAGGAGAATCATGTTGCCGTTTACACAAGAGATTATCATCCTCACTCTGTTTTTGTTTCTTAGAAGGGCATACTTCCCCCGAATGACCATATATACCACAAGATTGACAAAGAAGATGAAGACCTTCATATTCTAATAAATAATCCTCACCATCAAGATGAAACCCAGACACCAGCTGTTTATCAAGATCAACAAGAACACAAATACAAGCATACTGACCTCATAGCTGACTTGACGTGTTGATATTGATCCTAATAATATCACCAATCTTGTCCCCAATAATTGAGAAGGACTCACGGTCAATAACCTTGGCAAAATCTGTGATTAGTGCCATTCCCTTGTACCCGATGCAGGTGGCCATTACATTGTGGGTCTCATTACAAAAACTATCATTGTTAAGGTATATTTCATTGTCCTAATATTTTTGTTCTTATTTTGAATGTTCATAGTTATTTTTACACTTTGCTGAAAAACATATGATGTTAGATGCACTTTGGGTCAAATCTTATCGGTGTTTTCGCACATTAACTCTAAAATATAAGATGCAGATTATTATATGAAGATGAGGGCGTACCTTATAAGATGGGTATTATTACATGAAGATTGTTATGTGTCCTACATAGTGGAGTCTCAAACTCTCATGAGTAAAGTGTGATTTATAAATGGGTTAATATAATCTTTGGTCCTTAGGTTTAGTCTCATTTTGGTTTTAGTCCTTCAAGTTTTAAACCATGACTTTTGGTCTCTCAAGGGTAAAATCGTCAAGATCTTTATTAAATTATAAAGACCAATGTTTTAAATAGAATAAAACTTGAGAGATCAGATTTTTTTTTTTTTTTTTTTCTGGATTGCAGTTATGAATGATATAGATAAGATTTTAAAAGTTTAAAATTACTTATTTTTGTTTATAAAAATAATTTTATGAAAGATTGAATCTGAACCATTGATTATTTTAATCTAACGGTAGATATGAAATTATGAGAAGAAAATGAGAAAGAGGGTAATGAGAGAAATCGAACCCATAATGAGGTGAATAAAATCACGTGGCCGGATAAAATTAGACATCAAATTAGGCGCTAAATGACATTTCCAATTATTTATATATTTTCTCTACACTTTATTATTATAGGTCATTATTAATATTTTTTCCTCATTATTATAGTTGTTTTTTTATACAATCAATTTAAGCAATTACACATTCAAATATGCCAACATGAAATTGGAACTCAAAACCTCATCCAAATATAACGGGTATCATTATCACTAGGGTAATTTGTGTTAACCATTAATTATATTGTTGTTGTTAATCCGTCTATTTGATGGGAGGAGGGAAAGTTGTGTTGATGCTAGTTAAACATGGGAGGTGGAATTTGTCACCACTTCTAGTTAGGAAAGAAGAGAGAATATTTTTGAGCAGATCTAGGGTGGGGAAAAAAAGAAAAAAAAATTCCATCTAATGATTAAAAAAAGAAAAAGAAAAAATTTAAAAGTTGAGATAATACAAAGGATATTAGAGTGCATTAGAGGGATAGATCCCGAGGTGTAACATCCCGTTTTCACAAGCAGTATAATTTTTTTTTTTTCTAAAATCATTAGAGTAGAGCAACGGAGCAATTGAGTAACTGATATATATATTCAAAATACCACGGTGGCATGTCTTGCTGGTTTAAACAGCAGTACAAGAGTGTTTCAAAAGTAATAGACATCAGAAGTGTCTCCCTAGCGATCCCTACGCCGTGGCAACAAAAGACGATCTGTAGCCGAGTCTCTATACTTGCTGCTTTCCTCTCTCCTCGGTCCTCGGTCCTCTTGACCCTGAAGCTATATTAAGGGCTGAGATCCGATGCATACGGATCTCAGGTAACGGTTAACCTCATGTTCATATACACTATATATGTACGACCGACATTCATAGACTTTCAGCAATATTTACTACGGTCAGACATAGGGTATACATTTTCTACGGTCAGACATAGGGTATACATATCAGATATGTATGGCAATAACAATACAGTCGGATGACAGACAGTAGTACAGATAATAGTACAGTCAGAGTACAGACAATAGTACAGGTAATAGTACGGTCAGAGTACAGGCATGACAGACAATATACATATATGCATACAATAAACATCAGATTTAGTGTTACAGTACGCGAACGTACCTTCGTTGACGGAAAACGGAAAACGGTACGTTTGACAGCGGTACGACAGCGGGTCAGAACGTAATCAGGGATATCCTATAAGGATAATATCGCATCTATTACAAATCAGTCATTACGACGGACATTTTAGTCATAAATGACCATTTTACCCCTGAGCCCCTAATCGGCGGAATTTTGCCAGCACTTCGTTACTTTGACTCTAATCTTCCAAAATTTTGACATATCTCCTACTCCAACATATTTTCCAAAATGAATATCATATTTAATCCTAAAACATGATATCTAAAATATATTGGAAGATTAAAGATCAAAACAACAACTACCCTAGAACTTCAAGAACTACCGAACTAAAGACTAGAACCGAAGAACTTACCCGTTGAAGAACTTCGCTACAACTTTCCCCAGAGCTCCACTCTCTAACTTCTCTCTGCACTTTCTAAGAGTGGTTTTGGTGTGAAGAATGAAGAGGAATGAGGTGCTATTTATAGAGTTTTTCCATGAATTTCAACCCTTGGATCAACTTTATGAAATCAAATCCTAGCCATCCATTTGGAAACTTAGCAAACAAGTTTTTCTCTTTCTTCTTTGTGTCTTGGCCGACCTCCATGCCCCAAGATTGAAACGATGATTTGTCATTTTGGTGCCACCTTGCATTGTTCTAGAAGGTTTCTACCGGTAAAACCCCGGTTCGGTGTTCGAATCACGTAATCTTGTAAAATCTCAAAATCCGGAATCACAACTTTGAAGTTCTTTTCCTACTCATTAGAAATGTCTGGGTTAACTAAATTTTTGATCCCTTTTAGGTCTTCTCCGGTCCTGCCGAAGATTTACGGAAAAACGCGTCGGTTATGAAAATAACTTACGGAATTATCAACTTCGGGACAAAAATTCACTGATTCATAAAACGTCCAGTTGCTTATCAACTCATCCCCAGATATTGAGTTAGGATTTATTTTCTATAGGTTTTCATTTCCTCAACTGCTCCTTTGTCATTTTCGTCTTATTTCCTTATTGTTCCATCGGTTTCAGAAATGACTACGGAGACAGCCCACTCCGAGATAAAATTACACTTGTCCATAATATACTCTGACCTTAGAAACCTTGTTCATGGTTTTCTAGGTAGGATTTAATTTATATCGGTGGTCATTTATCCTATTTTCTTTTTCACAGAATATTCCATAGAATATTCCTTTTTATTAATATAATATTTCAACTTGCAAAAATATCATAATACTTTCTACTTCATTCTTATCCAATTTTCTTCAAAAATTTCGGCTGCTCCTCTCTTTTTTTTATTTTATTTTATTTTTTAATTAATTATTATTATATAAAATAATTATTTAATAATTTTTTTATACAATTTTTTTACAAAATTTTCCTATTGGTCCATACTTGGATTTAGGCTTAAAATTACTTAATCTCATATATTTTTCTTCATCTTTTCCAAATAATTAGCAAATATATTTTATGCTAATTTTAGCCATAAACCACTAATTATAGGGTTTTACATAATTATCTTTGGAATTTCCTTTGTTTAAGCCCAAATAATTAGCCAGTAATTATTCAATTAATTACCCACTAATTGTTGACAATTTTCTTAATTAGAATAACTCATTTTCTCACAACTTTTGCACTTACATTGGTATTTTATGCTTTACATAAAATATCTATAATCACGGGGTCAATAATGATCCCGGAATACTTTTTAATTTTTCCCTCACTATTTTCCAAGGAAATAAATCCCAAAAATTTTCTAAATTATAGAAAACATACTCTATAATTTTTAATAATTATTTTATTGCCTCTAAGGATTTTTCATAATTTCCTTAAGTCATTTTATGCTCCACAAGGGCATTTTGGTCATTTCTGACACATTATTGTTTTTTTCCTAATTTTCAAGAAATTTTCCTTTAGAAAATAAGATAAATTTAACATTCTTTTTGAAACCACATATTTACCTATTTTCAATAGGTATTATTTCCTAATTTATTATATTTATCATAAATACGATTTTTAGGGTATTACATTTCTCCCCCCGTTAAATAAAATTTCGTCCTCGAAATTTGCACTCTACCATCTAAACTTCGTATTATCTAAACTCCGTCCTATTCAGACTTTGGACACCACGCGTCGGATTTTTACTTTGTCTGTCAGTCGCTCCTCTTGGTGATCGAGAATTCGCTTTGGTTTGACCATAAAGATCTTGTCATATCGTACTTTGATATATAGTGTTTCCCGTGGTTCCCATACACCGCGGTCAACAAAATGAGATACCAAAATGTCTCCATGGTTCCCATACACCATGATAACACAAGATACCTCCTACTTAATGACATGATCACGGTCGAATCGTAATATCTAAGAAATGTGGAACACGTGTTCAACATCTAATTCATAAATCGTTTAGAGAAGATTCCGTCTAAGAGAGATAGTACCTTGGACCCTCTCTGGAAGTTCTCTGTCCATTGCACTGGTCAGTGCGTACATTCGGCCTGGGTTCTGTGGCCTTGACGCTACAGTTTTCTCCGGACAGTGCACACTGATGTGCCCAGGCTTTTGACACTTGAAGCATATCAGCTTCCCATCACAGCCAGTACTTTGAGGATGATACCTCCCGCATTTTGAACACGATCGGGGTCCTGACGTTCCTGGGTTGTACTGCTGCCCAATTCGGAATGGCCTCTTGCTTTCTCCTTGAGAGTCACTCCAGGGTGCTTCTCGCTTCCGTGAGGATTTCTCACGACTGCCCTCACTATGATCGGTACGGCTACTATTGTGATTCCGTGAGATACGTAGCTCCTTCAGGTTGCGCTCAGTCATCCGGCAAGATTCTACTGCTTGAGCCATTTCCGGAAAACGCTGGGATACTAGCCTTGCTCGGATATCGTACTTCAGTCCGCAGATCAATCTGTTTGCCTTCCAGCTTTGGTTGTCATTACTCCCCAGGTATGATGAATATCGGGACAGATTGGTGAACCGGGCAAAGTAATCATCAAAGGTTTCCTCGGAACCTTGTTGAATATGAAGGAACTCCTCCTCCTTAATCACTTGTGTTGAGGGAGGAAAATACTGTTCATTGAACTGTTCTATGAATCTCTCCCAAGTGACAGGGCAAAAACGGGTCCGCAACGTTGTAGCAACACTTTTCCACCATCTGTGCGCATCACCTTCAAGTTTTTAAATTGCCAGCTGAGCTTTCCGGTCCTCTGGGCATTCCATAACTTCAAATATCTTTTCTAGGCTCATAAGCCAATCCTCAGCCAATTCGTTCTTCCCATGGAAAGCGGGTGGCTTGAGCTTGCAAAACTGGGTGACCCAATTTTGTGTGGTCTGCATAACTCTCCGTCGTCGTGGAGGTGACTGGGACCTATCAGATCCCTCAGCTTCCTCATCATGCTCGTCACTTTGCTTATTTTCTTCTTCTTCTTCAGAATGTTGTTCTCCCTCAGCTTGTCGATCATGCAATTGTCTCTGTCTCTCCTGTCTTTCTTCAAGGAGTACAGCTATGAGAGCCCCCTGCTCTTGCAGTGTTCTTCTCATCTCCTGTATCTCATTCTGCTCCGGTTGATTTGGTATTTCATTGTGTTCAGGTCCGGGTATTGGTCTTACTTGAGGTTGCCTACCTCGTCCTCCACCACGGCCTCTTCCCCGGCCTCTGCCTCGGCCTCTGGGAGCTCCGGCTCCTCTCAGATTTGCCATGTCTTGTTCTTTTTCCTTTATTAGGGAAAACATTAGTTATACAAAGAGTAAAACGATGATCATATCACAATTTCTATCGCACTTCATATTTCTACTACTAACGAATAGACACCCGCAACATGTCCCTCGTTAAGAATTTCGTTGGTTCGTTCTTCTCAGAAACGGGTACGGAAACACGTATCGGAAGTTCCTATACATGAGTCAAATACCGCATGTACTTATCTTTATTGGTCTCGGGGTTTTATCCGGCGTGGCCTATCCTCGCATATAAGCTCGGTGCTAGGAAAGAATCACCGTCCAGCACAAACTGGCGATTATCAGAGTGATCAGAGACTGATATCAGAGTTATCAGAGCTATCAGAGACTGATATCAGAGTTATCAGAGCTATCAGAGACTGATATCAGGGTTATCAAGACTATCAGAGACTGATATCAGGGTTATCAGAGCTATCGGAGACTGATATCAGGGTTATCAGGACTATCGAGACCGATATCGGGGTTATCGAGTTATCGGAGTATGATATCGGGGTTATCGGGACTATCGAGACCGATATCGAGTTATCGAGACCGATATCGGGGTTATCGAGACTATCCGAGACCGATATCGGGGTTATCGAGTTATCGGAGACGATATCGGGATTATCGAGACTATCGATGATATTAGAGTTATCAGAATTATCGGAGGCTGATATCAGATTATCAGAGGCTGATATCAGAGTTATCAGAATTATCGGAGGCTGATATCAGGGTTATCAGAGGCTGATATCAGAGTTATCAGAGTGGTGCACCGACCGAGGGTGGTACACCGGTTCAAGATGGTATACCGGTTCAGAATGGTATACCGAAATAAGATGGTACACCGACCTTAGGCTATATCAGTACTCATTTTCAAAATATGCTCCAAAATTTTTGAAAAGGCTTAGAACCTAACTCTGTTAACCGAACAGAATGGCCAGGTAAGTGTCTACCATAGTGGCCTCACCGAGTTCACGACGACTAATTGGCTGATAGTGCAAAACTTTAAAGCCTATAACTCTGCAAGTATACGGGCCGTATCAAGTAATAAAGTGATGATAAAATTATCGTTCCCACGAGGACTTAGTATCACAAACTTCAGTTAGGCATTAATTTCACAATTTCGTTTAAGTTGAGAAAACTAGATTGAATTTAATTAAAAGAAAAGAAAATCAAAATAACAAACTACTAAAATAATCGAACGCGCAACCTAGAGTCACTAATCCCTTGTTTGTTCTTAGATTTTATCCCCACTAAACTAATTTTGACTTAACTTAATCAGTTAATCTAGAGTATTAATGTCTATAAATGTCTTCCGGTCCATCTATATACCTATCTTAATTAATTATGTAATGCCTCACACAACTAAATAAGACGTTTTCTAGAACGGGCTCACTCTAATTTGATTATGCAGAGCTTCTAGGTATATGCCTATCCTAGACGCAAATTAAATCAAAACCTAATTCTACATTAAATTTAAACCTAATTCCACATTATTTACTCTCATGGTCAATTTAGGATTCCCTCTTCCAAGTTCAATCCTAAATTCCCAGAACATGCTTACTAGTGGCCAATTAATAAGCAATAGCAATAGACACAAGAATAAATAAACTGACATAAAATTAATCCAAAATAATCCGTGGGAATACTGACTAGAACCCAAACAAGTTCTATAGGTTCTCTAGGTTGAAAAGAAAATTAGCCACACATGGCTAAAACCAAATCCATAATAAAATGATAAAAATTCAGGTTTAAAGAATTAAGAGGGGGAAAGAAAACTTCTCCGTCGCCTCCACAGTCCTTACGTCTTTCTGTGGGGATGATGAAGACAACTAAAACAATTCTCTCACTCTCAGCCGCTGCTCCCTATGCGTCGTACCTCTCCATTCTGTTCTCCGTCGGTGTGTGTCTCCGTTTTCACGGCTTAATATCTCGCCACCTCTGTGCATCCGTGCTTCTTTTCATATATATTCCTTGGGCTGTGCTTGCGTTGTGATCTCTTTTTATCCAAATCTCAACTGATTTATATTGATAGGATGCCATCAGATTGTTTCTTTTGATTGGCGTGGGGTCCGCATCTATATTCCATCTGATTCAACAATCTTTGATTTCAAGATATATTATATATCTCGCAATATATATATAAATATATATTATATTGTTTAATTAATTATTTCCTTTTATTTGATTATTTCTTTGTTTCTAGATCACCTGCAAAATAAATTAGGATCTCAAATAGATTTTATCTCAAAATATTCTTTTATCTTATATTTAATTAAATAATAGAAAACTATATAAAAGATAATTAAATAAATATATGATATTAATAAATTCAATCAAATATATCTCAGAATCTATACTTATTTAATTATAAAATATACACTTATCATTGGCGTACCCACATAGACTAGCCTTGCATTCGGCACCAAACTGTCCGTAATAACTTTGTTAAATTCATGCCAGGACTACTGCTCTGATACCAAAAATGTAACATCCCGTTTTCACAAGCAGTATAAATTTTTTTTTTCTAAAATCATCAGAGTAGAGCAACGGAGCAATTGAGTAACTGACATATATATTCAAAATACCATGGTGGCATGTCTTGCTGGTTTAAACAGCATTACAAGAGTGTTTCAAAAGTAATAGACATCAGAAGTGTCTCCCTAGCGATCCCTACGTAGTGGCAACAAAAGACGATTTGTAGCCGAGTCTCTATACTTGCTGCTTTCCTCTCTCCTCGGTCCTCGGTCCTCCTGACCCTGAAGCTATATTAAGGGCTGAGATCCGATGCATACGGATCTCAGGTAACGGTTAACCTCATGTTCATATACACTATATATGTACGACCGACATTCATAGACTTTCGGCAATATTTACTACGGTCAGACATAGGGTATACATATCAGATATGTATGGAAATAACAATACAGTCGGATGACAGACAGTAGTACAGTCAGAGTACAGATAATAGTACAGTACGGTCAGAGTACAGGCATGACAGACAATAGGCATGACAGACAATAGTACAGTCAGAGTACAGGCAATAGTACAGTCAGAGTACAGGCATGACAGACAATATACATATATGCATACAATAAACATCAGAGTTAGTGTTACAGTACGCGAACGTACCTTCGTTGACGGAAAACGAAAAACGGTACGTTTGACAGCGGTACGACAGCGGGTCAGAACGTAATCAGGGATATCCTATAAGGATAATATCGGACCTATTAGAAATCAGTCATTACGACAGACATTTTAGTCATAAATGACCATTTTACCCCTGAGCCCCTAATCGGCGGAATTTCGCCAGCACTTCGTTACTTTGACTCTAATCTTCCAAAATTTTGACATATCTCCTACTCCAACATATTTTCCAAAATGAATATCATATTTAATCCTAAAACATTATATCTAAAATATACTGGAAGATTAAAGATCAAAACAACAACTACCCTAGAACTTCAAGAACTACCGAACTAAAAACTAGAACCGAAGAACTTCGCTACAACTTTCCCCAGAGCTCCACTCTCTAACTTCTCTCTGCACTTTCTAAGAGTGGTTTTGGTGTGAAGAATGAAGAGGAATGAGGTGCTATTTATAGAGTTTTTCCATGAATTTCAACCCTTGGATCAACTTTATGAAATCAAATCCTAGCCATCCATTTGGAAACTTAGCAAACAAGTTTTTCTCTTTCTTCTTTGTGTCTTGGCCGACCTCCATGCCCCAAGAGTCAAAGGATGAGTTGTCATTTTGGTGTCACCTTGCATTGTTCTAGAAGGTTTCTACCGGTAAAACCCCGGTTCGGTGTTCGAATCGCGTAATCTTGTAAAATCTCAAAAATCCGGAATCACAACTTTGAAGTTCTTTTCCTACTCATTAGAAATGTCTGGGTTAACTAAATTTTTGATCCCTTTCAGGTCTTCTCCGGTCCTGCCGAAGATTTACGGAAGAACGCGTCGATTCTGAAATAACTTCCGAATCATCAACTTCGGGACAAAAATTCACTGATTCATAAAACGTCCAGTTGCTTATCAACTCATCCCCAGATATTGAGTTAGGATTTATTTTCTATAGGTATTCATTTCCTCAACTGCTCCTTTGTCCTTATAGTCTTATTCCCTTATTGTTCCGTCGGTTTCGGAAATGACTTCGGAGACAGCCCACTCCGAGATAAAATTACACTTGTCCATAATATACTCTGACCTTAGAAACCTTGTTCATGGTTTTCTAGGTAGGATTTAATTTCTATCGGTGGTCATTTATCCTATTTACTTTTTCACAGAATATTCCATAGAATATTCCTTTTTATTAATATAATATTTCAACTTGCAAAAATATCATGATATTTTCTACTTCATTCTTATCCAAGTTTCTTCAAAAATCTCGGCTGCTCCTCTCTTTCTTTCTTTTTTAATTAATTATTATTATATAAAATAATTATTTAATAATTTTTTTATATAATTTTTTTACAAAATTTTCCTATTGGTCTATACTTGGATTTAGGCTTAAAATTACTTAATCTCATATATTTTTCTTAATCTTTTCCAAATAATTAGCAAATATATTTTATGCTAATTTTAGCCATAAACCACTAATTATAGGGTTTTACATAATTATCTTTGGATTTTCCTTTGTTTAAGCCCAAATAATTAGCCAGTAATTATTCAATTAATTACCCACTAATTGTTGACTATTTTATTAATTAGAATAACTCATTTTCTCACAACTTTTGCACTTACATTGGTATTTTATGCTTTACATAAAATATCTATAATCACGGGGTCAATAATGATCCCGGTATACTTTTTAATTTTTCCCTCACTATTTTCCAAGGAAATAAATCCCAAAAATGCTTTAAATTAGAGACAACATACTCTATAATTTTTAATAATTATTTTATTGCCTCTAAGGATTTTTCATAATTTCCTTAAGTCATTTTATGCTCCACAAGAGCATTTTGGTCATTTCTGACACATTATTGATTTTTTCCTAATTTCCAAGAAATTTTCCTTTAGAAAATAAGATAAATTTAACATTCTTTTTGAAACCACATATTTACCTATTTTCAATAGGTATTATTTCCTAATTTATTATATTTATCATAAATACGATTTTTAGGGTATTACACGAGGACTCAATTAGCTCTTAGTTCGTTCCTCTTCCTTTTTTCTTTCTTTTTCTTAATGTGAACCCAGGAAATATATTGGAAATCAAAGTGACGTACACTTTGGGACATACAGGCCATGCACCCTAAAACACTGCCACTCTTTTCAAAGTCTTTGGCCTTTTTCTCTCGTATAATCGAAACTAATTTAAATATGTTTTCCGGAAATAATTTAGATATTGAAAGTTATATACATACACTAATATTTAATAATTACTTTCTCCGGTTTTGCATTTAATAAAAAATTTGAATAAAATTACCCAACATTCAAAATAAGAACAAAATTACCAAAGACTATTAAATATAACTTAACACCATTATGTATGTATATACAAAAATAGTGTGGGCTTCACCACAAAAAATATCGTTGTTATGTTATATTTTGTTGTCCTAGTATTACTTTTGCTCTTATTTTAAATGTTCTTGGCAATTTTTGCACTTTATTAAAGAATGTACGATGTTAGACACACTTTACGTCAAAATATTTTCGCACATTAATCCTAAAAAAAAGATGGAGATTATTACATGAAGATGAGGGTGTACGTTTTATATGCATAAGGGCGTACGGTTATTTTTAAAGTTATATATAAGATGCATATATATAAAGACAAGAAGGAAAATGAATTAGATGGTTAAAAAACTATTATTTTTTGGGTGTTAAGAAATCTAATTTAGTTATTCACCATATGAAAACACATAAATGTGCTACATAGTAATATAGTATCATGGTCTTTATTATCTATATATGCAATAAAGAAGAAATTCTTGGTTCAAAATATAATTTTACTAAGAGTGTTATTAATAACTGTAACATCCCGTTTTCAAAAGCAGTATTTTTTTTTTTTCATAAAACATCATTTCAAAATCATCAGAGTAGAGCAATGGAGCAATTGAGTAACTGATATGTATATATGAAACGCCGTAAGTCTGGCTGGTTACAACAGCGGTACAGTAACCGCGTGGTTCAAAAGTGATGTACAACTACAAAAGGAAGGCTTCCGCTGGAACATCGAAAGGAAGTCTTCAGCCGAGTCTCTACGCAGCCTGCTTGTCTTTATCCCCGGTCCTTGGTCCTCCCGACCCTGAAGCTATATGGAGAGCTGAGGTCCATTGCAATCGGACCCCAGGTAACGGTTAATCTCATATTTACATATACAGTATATGGACTACAGACAAACACAACAACAACAGTATAAGAACACATAGTACAAGCATCTCCAAAACATGAGCACCCTGGCGGCACATAGGCCCCCTGCAGCGTAACCCTGGCAGCACCTAGGCCCTTGAACCCTGGCGGCACCTAGGCCTCTGACAATCGTATCCTGGCAGCACCTAGGCCACTAACAAGCGTATCCCAAGACCCAGCAACCGTAACAACAGTACATAAACATACAATACACATAGCACATACACGCATACCATAAATATCAGAGTTAGGGTTACTAGTACGTGAACGTACATTCGTTGACGGTAATCGGTACTTCTGACGGAAAACGGAAAACGATACGTTTGACAGCGGTACGACAACGGTTCGTGATTACAGATATCCTATAAGGATAATATCACATTCTATTAACATTTGACATCATAACAGGCATTTTAGGCATAAATGACCATTTTGCCCCTGATGCCCCTAATCGGCAGAATTTCGCCAGCACTTCGTTACTTTGACTCTAATCTTCCAAAATTTTGCCATAACTTCGACCCCATCATGATTTTCAAAATTAATAACTAAAATACCCCTAACATATGATATCTAATCATACTTGGAAGATTAAAGACTAATCTAACACTTCTACTATAACTACCGAATCGAAAACTAGAACTTAAGACTCGGTACCGAAAAACTTACCCAGAGCTTCGCTACTTTTTCCTCCAGAGACTCTCTCTCTAAAACCTCTCTCTATGTTTTGAATTTTCTAAGGCAAATGGTGTGAAGAATGAAGAGCAAGGGGTGTCCTATTTATAGGAGAAGTCATGGTATTTCAATCGTCGGATCAACTTTATGAAACGAAATCCTAGCCTTCCATTGATTAACCTTAGCAAACAAGTTTTCCCTTCTCTCCTCTTGTGTCTAGGCCGACCTGCCCCCCATAAGCCAACCAAATGATGCCACATGTCTTGCTTCCAGAAGGTCCTACATCGATAAAGTCCCGATCGGTGTTCAAATCGCGTAATCTTGGAAAATCTTAGAAATCCAGAATCATAAATTTGAAGATCTTTTCCTACTCATTAGAAATGTCTGGGTTAACTAAATTTTTGATCCCTTTCAAGTCCTCTCCGGTCCCGCTGAAGTTTTACGAAAAAATGTGCCAGTTACGGAAGTAACTTACGGAATCGTCAATCTCTGGACAAAAAATAACTGATTCCAAATATGTCCAGATAATTCTCAACTCAAGAGTTCTTCCTTCTTTCTCTTCTCCAAAATTTCGAACTTAAGCAAGAGGAATTGATGAGGATTTTGCAGAAGGATTGCAAGCTATTTATAGGCAAAAATCTTGCACTATTCACACTTTACCATCTTCAATCTACACCCTTGGATCTAGGGTTTGTGAAATGGCAAAATCTCCTCCCTCCATTCTCCTTTTCGACCTCCCCCCTCCCCCTTTTGAAAAAATTGCATCATCAACATGATGTCACACATGTGCTTTATGGAACTTCTACCGATAAAGTCCCATGTTCGGTGTTCTAATCGCGTAATCTTAGAAAATCTCAAAAATTCAACAACGTAGTCTTGGAGGTCTATTCTTCCTCTTTCAAAATATTTGGGTTAGCAAAATCTTTGATCCCATTAAGGGTATTTCCTAGCCTGCTGAACATTTTCGGACAAACGTCGTCGTTTACGGAAATTACTTCAGGTAACATCAACTTCGGGACAAAAATTCACTGATTCATAATATGTCCAGATGTTTACCACTTAATCCAAGGATTTCAAGATAGGATTTAATTTCTATCGGTTCTCATTTATCCTATTTGCTTTTTCCACAAATATCTCATTTTATATTAATATTTTATTAACAAATATCATGATATTTTTTTTTGCAAAATTCTTACACCTCACTAGTCCAAATTTTCGGCCAACTCCTCCCCTTTTTGTATTATTATTATTTTTTATTAATTAATATTACACTATCTTATATTTATTTTACAAAATTCTCCCATTGGTTCATACATAATTACATGGATTAAGGCATTTTAAATTGTTAGATTTATCATAGACTTTGATCCTGCTTTATTAGATTACATCCTAACCCTTGATTAATGTTTAATTTGTCTAGTTTGATTAGTAAGCTTAATTAGTACCTTAATCCTATAATTAGTAATCTTTTAGGGTTTAGGGTTTTCATGTACTTAATCTCATACATTTTTCTTAATCTTTTCTAATTAATTAGCATTTATATTTATGCTAATATTAACCATAAATCTTTAATTAAGGGTTGTTCCATAATTATCTTTGATTATTTCCCTGATTCGTGCTTAAACAATTAGCCATTAATTATTTATTTAATCACTTACTAATTGTTGATAATTTTCTTAATTAGGATCAATCATTTTCTCACAACTATTTCACTGACATTGGTATTTTATGTACCATGCATTATATTAAAAATCACGGTGTCATTTATGGTCCCCAAAATAATATTTAATTTTTCCTCTTATTATTTCCAAGGAAATAATTTAATAAATTACTATAATTAAGGACAATATTCTTCCCAATTTTTAATAAATATTTAATTGCCCTTTAAGATTTTTCATAATATTTTCAGGGTATTTTATGTCCCATAAATGTATTTTTAGGCCTTTTGGCACTTTATTTCCTCTAATTTCAATAATATTTACCTTAGAAAAATAAGATAAATATCACACACTTTGAGACCATATATTCACTTATAAAAAATGACCATTTATTTATCACAATATAATATTTCAGATAGATAATCATCCAAGTATTACAGTAGTCTTATCTGTACACACGATATTGAAATTTGAACGCGAAAAGAATGAAGAGGAGAAGCTTGATCTAATTCCCACCATTTTACTTCTCATTTCCCCTTTTGTCTTTCTCTAGAATTTGTAGCAGGCTGCTAGACTTTATCTTACCATAAAATTGTGATATTATGTGCTTATCTTTTTATTAATAATTCTTCAAAAAATAACTTTAAAATTGTATGGTTTCGATTTCATTTTTGAAAAATAATAAAAAAATTGGAAAAAAAATAAAATACACTTCAAAATTCTAAATAAATCTTATTGCTTATAAGAACATATGTGTTAATTTGTAGTAATGATCAACAGAAAAAAAAAAATAATTTCCTGTGTCACTAAAATATTTTTTAAGACTTCATTGCTTATGAAATATTAAAATGTTACTCGTTTTATTTAAAATCTAATGATCAAAAGAAAAAACTTTGAAAAGTTGCAATAATACAAAGGGTATTAGAGAGCAATAAACGGATAGATACTGAGGACTCAATCAGCTCTCAGTTTGCGTTCCTTCCTCTTGTTCTTTCCATGTAAACCCAGGAAATATATTTGAAATCAAAGCAACGGATACTCTGGGACACACATGTCGAGCACCTAAAACCCCCATCACTCTTTTCAAAGTTTTTGGCCTTTTTCTCATGTATAATCGAAACTAATTTAAATGTTTTCCAGAAATAATTTAAATATTGAAAGTATTATACATACACTATTATTTAATAATTACTCCCTCCGTCCCTAATTATAGGAGCAAATTTTGGAGTTGGTTTTGGTCCTAATTATAAGAGCAAGTTTTAACTTTTGTCAATTTTTTCCTATAATACCCCTATTTATACTTATTACTAGGAGCATTTATATATATGCGTGTTTACATATATATGTATATTTGTGTTTATGTGTGTCAATATATATGTGTAAATATATATGTGTGAACACACACACACACATATATAAACATATGTGTGTGTAGATATATGGGTGTGTGTCTCTATGTATGTAGATAGATCTATATGTACACACATATATATACACACATATATGTTTATATAGCAAGACCACTATTTCAATTAGAAAGCATGTGGAAAGAAAATTAGATCTATATGTATACACATGGCTATATAAAAATCAACTAATATACATATATAAACTAATATGTCATGGATATCAAACGTAAGACAAATTAGAAACACTTATAATTAGGGCAACTTGTGTCATTTTAAATTTATATAAGGACATTTTAGGAAAATGAGTAAAATTAACTAATTTAACTCCTCTCCTTAATTCTCCCAAAATCGGTTAAATTGCTCCTATAATTAGGGACGGAGGTAGTACTTTCTCCTGTCTTGCATTTAATAAAAAATTTGCATAAAATTATCCAACATTCAAAATGAGAGCAAATATGCTACGATCATCAAATATAACTTAACACCGTTGTATATAATGAATATGCATAAATAATGTAGGCTTCATTACAAAAAATATCGTTGTTAAGTTATATTTCAATGTTGTGGCATTTTTGCTCTTATTTTGAATATTCATAGCTATTTTTGCATTTTCTGAAAAACGTATGATGTTAGACGTATCTTGGGTCAAAGTTTATGTATATTTTTACACATTAACTCTAAAAAAACAAGATGGAGATTATTACATGAAGATGAGGGTGTACGACATTTTTGTACGTTATATAAGATGCATATATATAAAGTCATGAAAGAAAATAAATTAGATGGTTGAAAAACTATTATTTTTTGGGTGTTAAGAAAATCTAATTTAGTTATTCACCATATGAAAACACATAAATGTGCTACATAGTACCATGGTCTTTATTAAGAGTGTTATTTATAGCTATATTTCAATTCTTGTTGGAAAGAGAGAAAAATGAGAAAGGTGTGAATGATCTGTGAATGGGGAGGGTTTTAAACTTTTAATAAGGTTAAATTTTGATTTTTTAAACTATTCACCAACCGGTCATGGCTAGCACTGTCTCTTTAAGTTTAGTTTATATTATTTTGCTCTATTCAGCCAAATGGATTTAGCTCTTCAAGCATTAATTCTGTGATAATGTTTTCTTTGAATGAACTATAACTAGACGGTAAGCAATATAGACGTATACCACTTCAAACATATACGTGGCGGTTGTAACATCCCATTTTTAAAGCGATTTTTTTTTCCATTCAGAGTAGAGCATTGGAGCGAAAGAGTAGCTGATTCACATTCAAATATAAACCATAGTGTAACATAGTATTGATAATACAGTCATCTTACTGTTTTCAAAAGTAAATACAAAAGTGGAATAGAAATCCTCCGGCTAGCGGTCTAATCATGCTGTTTCCCCCGGTCTCCAACTCTCGGTCCTCCGGACCCTGAAGTTATAGCTGAGATCCAATTTACCACATTGGATCTCAGGTAACGGTTAACCTTATGCTCAAACAGTACAGTATACAGACAACAGATATTCAAGACAATACAACAGTATATCAGTACATAAGCATACAGCAGATGCATGATCAATATGACGACAGAACATAAGCACAGAGCAGTATGAAAAGCCCCATAAGGTAACAACAACAACAGCCTGCACATACCCAGTGCCACGATCACAACACGTGTCCTCAGCGCTAGGAAAACATAACGGCATTATCATGACTATAACCCGTGTAAAACTATCTGTATATTCGGTCTATGAACGTATCTATCACATATATGTACTTAAGCATCATAGGATTAGTGTTACAGTACACGTCCATACCTTCGCTGACGAATTTCTGGTACGTTGGACGGAAACAGTACTTTTGACGGAAACAGCGGGCTGACAGCGGCACGTTAGACAGCGTACGACGACGGTACGACGGCGTTTCGTGATCAAATATTTCCTATAGGAATAATATCACGTTTATCAACATTTGACAACATAACAGGCATTTTAGGTACAAATTACCATTTTGCCCCTATTCCCCTAATCGGCGAAATTTCGCCAGAGCTTCGCTACTTTGACTTTATTTCTCCAAAATTTTGACATATCTATTTCCCCAATATAATTTTGAAATAAATATCATATCTACCCCTAAAACATGATATCTAAATCATACTTGAAAACTAAAGATCTATCTAGCATTCCTACTATAACTACCGAAAGAACTTAAGACTAAAGACCGGAAAACTTACTCAGAGCTTCGCTGCAAACTTCCCCGGACTCCTTCCTCTTCCTCTTGCTCCAAATTTTCGAACTTGGCTTGTGGTTTTGGTGTGAAGAATACAAATGAGGCAATGGGCTATTTATAGGGAATTCTAGTGCACTATTCACACTTTGTCAGACCGGATCTCAACCGTCGGATCGCACTTCCTTGAGTTGGCACAATCTTGGCCCTCCAACCCCTCTTGGTCGACATAAAGCCCTTAGGTGGCAGCTAGTGACATCATCTTGGATGATGTCACAAGTTGCTTTTCACCTCCGGCCCGATAAAGTTCCCCGATCGGTGTCCGAATCGCGTAATCTTGCAAAATCTCAAAATTTCGGAAGCATAGTGCTGAAGATCTTTTCTTCCTCTTTCAAAATACTTGGGCTAACTAAATTTTTGATCTCATTTAGGACATTTCGTGCTCAGCCGAAGACTTTCGGAAAAACGTCGTCGGCTACGGAAATCACTGCGGGTAACGTCAACTTCTGGACAAAAATTCACTGATTCATAATATGTCCAGATGTTAGGCTCCTATGTCACGGATTTTGAGTTATGGCTTGGTTTCTATAGATTTTCATTTATGTGATTTGCTTTTTGAACATCAGATAGTTCCTTAGCTAGTCTAATATAACCCTTTTCGATTACGGAAATAACTTCGGAGGTAACCTACTCCGAGCTAAAAATTTACTTGTTTATAAAATACTCTGACTTTAGAAACCTTGTTCATGGTTTTCTAGATAGGATTTAATTTCTATCAGTGGTCATTTATCCTATTTACTTTTACAACTTGATTACACTTTAACCAAGAGTTGCAAGATGTTTAATGATCTATTCTTAACCTCTCATTCACCTCAAAACTGTCGGCACACACAAACACATTTTTTATTTTATTTTCTTTAATTAATAAATATTATATTACATGTAACAACCCAATTTCCAAAAGCAGTATAATTTTTTTTTTCATCAAGACATCATTTTAAATAATCAGAGTAGAGCATCGGAGCATTGAGTAACTGATATGTACATATAAAATGCCGTAAGTCTGGCTGGATACAACAGCGGTACAAAACCCATGTGGTTCAAAGGTAATATACAACAGGAAGAAATCTTCAACCGGATCTTCTACGTGACCTGCTTGCTCCTCTTCTCGGCTCTCTGGTCCTCCGAACCTTGAAGCTATAGCTGAGATCCAATTTAGCGCATTGGATCTCAGGTAACGGTTAACCTCATGCTTATAAACAGCATATGTCCAACAGGTATTGCAAATTTTACAACATCGATCAAGCCGGTACATGATCATTTAATAACAACATAAAACTGTAATAGTGATCTAAGTACGATACCTTAATCACAGTGTGTCTAAGTACGGTTCCATAGACATGGTGCATCTAAGTTCGGTTCCATAGACATGATGCATCTAAGTACGGTTCCATAGACACGGTGCGTCTAAGTACGGTTCCATAGACACGGTGCGTATAGCACTGAATAGCATGACCAGGTAAGTGTCTATCATGGGGCCTCACCGACTTTACGGCGACTATTTGGCTTACCCACATAGACTAGCCTTGCCTTCGGCATCAAACTATTTACACAACATATCAACACATATATACATTCAATAATCATCAGCGTTAGTGTTACAGTACGCGAACGCACCTCCGTTGACGAATGTCGGCAATTCTACGAAGCGAGATCAAAGTTTCGATGTCCTATAAGAGTAATATCACTTTCGTTAGTGATTTGACATCATAACTGGCATTTTAGGTAAAAATTACCATTTTGCCCCTATACCCCTAATTGGCGGAATTTCGCCAGCACTTCGTTACTTTGACTACTTTTCTTCCCAAAATTTCGCCAGAACTTCGACGCCATTTTGATTTTCAAAAATAAAGACTAAAATAGCCCTCCCATATGATATCCAATCAAACTTGAAAAATTAAAGGCTATTCTAGCATTACAACCCCTATTTTTGAAAAAACTTCAAAAGCTTCAACTTTTCGGAGACTCGATCCCTACTATGTTTTTACCTCTTCAGGCATATTTTTCAATGCAATGAGGCCTAAAAACAAGTATAGGAATTTCATCCCCTACTTCCTAAATCTAACCAACAATTCTACCAACTACCGAACTAAAAACTCGAACTTAAAAACTAAAGCCCGAAAGACTTACCCGTTGAAGACTTTCTTCACAATTTTCCAGAGCTTCTCCCTCTTCTTTCTCCCTCTAAGATTTCGGCCAAGGCAAGGAGAGAATGGTGTGAAGAATTCATGAAGAGCTCTTGGCTATTTATAGAAAATCAAAGGGATACAAAAGGAATTTTCCAACTTGTTTACAACCATGGAAATTCAACATGAAAATGGTGTAAATTCCTTGTCCATGGAGCATCTTGGCCGAAATAATTGGGTGATGTGGCTGCTTTGGTGTGGTCCAAAAATGGTGACTTGGGTTGCTTTAAACCCGGTCTAATAGAATTTCCCCGATCGGTACCCGATTCGCGTGATTTCGGAGAACTTTCAAAATTCTGGATTTACAACTTCGAAGACATGTTCTCACTTACTAGAAATGTCCAAGTTAACCTAAATTTTGATTCCATATAGGGCTCCAACAGTCCAGTTGAAGTTTTCTCGAGAAACGTGTCCGAACGCTTCCGGTTTCAGAACGCATTTCCGAAATTATCAACTTCTTCAGAAAAATTCACTGATTCCAAATATGTCAAGATAAATTCAAACTCATGCCTAGATGTTGAGTTAGAATTTATTTTCTCTATATCCAAAAATATACCTATATGCATTTTTCCCTATTTTGTTTTATTAGGAAATGCCATACTATATTGTAATTTTCTTCCGGAAGAGCTTAACGGAAGATAATAACTCACTGATCAATATTTTTCCTTGACTTTGGACATCCCATTCCTAGATCTCCAGATAGGATCCGTTTCCTAAATTCTAAATTACTATTCATCATTTTTACTTTAATTAATTATAATGTTAAAATAATAGCAACTTGCACAAATTTATTTTTCATTTCATTTATTATTATTTTTTTTTTTCTGCCCTCTTTTTTTTTATTTCGTTTTTTTTATTTAATTAATTATTTAATTAATTAAATAATTATTTTTACATAATTTTTACAAAATTTTCCCATTGGTCAATACTTTGATTTAGGCTTAAAAATACCTAAAATCAAGTATTTTTCTCCAAAATTTCCAATTAATTAGTAAACATATTTTTACTAATTTTAAAACAAAAACCACTAATTTTAGGGTTTTACATAATTACCTATGAATTTCCTTTACTTAAGCTTAAGTAATTAGCCAATAATTTCCTAATTACTTTCTTATCAATAGTTGATAATTTTCTTACTTAGGATGCTTCATTACCTCATAACTTCCGTATTGACATTTTTGCTTTCATGTCTCTTGCATTATATTAGCACCTACAGGGGTATTACGGTCATTTCCTTACTTTTTGAGTATTCTTCTACATTTTCTCCAAGTTTGTAACTTATTAAATTACCTAAATTAGGGACAATATCCTTCTCTATTTCAAATAGATTTTTACTTGCTTCTTTTATAGCTTTCACAATTTTCCTAAGTATTTATGTCCCTTAGGGGCATTTCCGTCATTTGGCACTTTGGCCTTTAGATTCTCTAATTTCCAAGAGATTTTCCTTTAGAAAATAAAATAATTATAACTTAATATTTGATATCTCATATTCACCTACTTTCTATAGGTATAATTTTACCAAATTATGATACGTATTTTTGGGGTATTACATTACACTTATTTTATATAATTATTTTACAAATCGCCCTATTGGTCCATAATTGTATTTAGGCTTAAAATTACTTATTCTCATATATTTTTCTTCATATTTTCCAATTAATTAGAAAATATATTTTATGCTAATTTTAGCCATAAACCACTAATTATAGGGTTTTACATAATTATCTTTGGATTTTCCTTTGTTTAAGACCAAATAATTAGCCAATAATTATTTAATTAATTACCCACTAATTGTTGATAATTTTCTTAATTAGAATAACTCATTACCTCACAACTTTTGTACTGACATTAGTGTTTTATGCCTCATGCATTATATTTAAAATTCACGGGGGCATTTTGGTCATTATAATCCCCTTTATTTTTCCCCCTTTATTTTTCCAAGGTTATAATTTATTAAATTACCAAAATTAGAGACAATATACTCTCTAAATTTTAATAATTATTTTACTGCCTCTTAGGATTTATCATAATTTTCTTAGGTCATTTTATGCTCCACAAGGGCATTTTAGTCATTTTGGCACCTTATTATTTTTTCCTAATTTCCAAGAGATTTTTCCCTCATAAATACGATAAATATAACATAGAAATTGAAACCACATATTCACCTATCAGAAATAGCCATTTTATTTATCCGGGTATTACATTTCTCCCCCCGTTAAACAAAATTTCGCCCCCGAAATTTAATCTATCGTAACTAAACTCCGGGCCATGAACTCCGGGTATTTCTCTTTCATATCTCTCACGGTTTCCCAAGTCGCCTCATCAGGTGACAAACACTTCCAGACTACCTTCACTATCGGTATGGTCTTGTTCCTAAGCCGTTTCTCTTTGTGATCAATAATCCGCTCCGGCTCGACTACGAGGGTATTATCATGTCATACTTCAACGTCCTCGTACTCGATGACATGATCCCGGTCTGGTTGGTATTTCTTCAATTGTGACACGTGGAAAACGTCGTGGAGATTACTCAAATTCGGGGGTAAGGCTATCTGATAAGCGACTGATCCTCGCTCGGCCAAAATTTCAAACGGTCCCACATACCGTGGACTAAGTTTCTTCCTCTCAAGCGTTCTGCCGACACCGGTTACTGGAGATAGTTTTAGAAATACGTGGTCGCCGACATAGAACTTCAGAGGTCTCCTCCTTTTGTCAGCATAGCTCTTCCATATCCTCCAGCGTCTGTATCGTTCTCTCAGATTGACCGTCGGTTTGAGGGTGATAAGCCGAACTGAACTTCAGCTTTGTACCCATACCTTCATGTATTGATTGCCAGAAACGGGATTGGAATCGTGCATCCCGGTCAGAGATAATACTCTTAGGGACACCATGTAGTCTCACGACCTCTTTGATATAAATCTCCGCCAGTCGTTTCGGAGAATAGTGGATACTGATGGGAATGAAGTGTGCTGACTTAGTCAATCGGTCAACAATTACCCAGATCGTATCGTGATTCATGATCTTAGGTAAACCCACCACAAAATCCATGGTGATGTTCTCCCATTTCCATTCTGGCAATTCTAGTCCTTGCAAAAGACCAGGGGGTCGACGGTGTTCAATCTTTACTTTCTGATAGGTCAAGCATCTGGCCACGTACTGGGCTACATCTTTCTTCAACCCGGGCCACCAGAGTTCGGATTTCATGTTCTGGTACATCTTGACCATGCCTGGATGTAGAGTGTATTTACTCTTATGAGCCTCATCCAGTATCTTCCGCCTTAACTCATCAACTGGCGGTATGTAGATGCGCTTTTTGTACCTGACCAGACCACTGGGTGATAGGTCATGGTCTTGGGTCTCACCTCGAGCGATCTTCTCCTTTATTTCAACAGCCCAATCGTCTTGCTTCTGAGCTTCCTCAACTTTATCTCTCAGATCATACTCCCCTTGACTCACAAGAAGAGTTGCAAGACAGGCATCGTTCGGTGTGTTGTGACCCATGCAAATCTGATTTGACAGATTCAGATCTCTGAAATCTTCAAGTAACTTCTGTTCTTGAATCATCATGTATGCCACTTGCACCGTCTTTCTACTAAGAGCATCAGCAACGACGTTCGCTTTACCCGGGTGATACTTGATCTCCAAGTTGTAATCTTTGAGTAATTCCATCCAGCGCCGTTGTCTCATGTTGAGTTCCCGCTGATCAAACAGGTATTTCAAGCTCTTGTGGTCGCAGTACAATTCTACAATCGCACCGTACAGATAATGCCTCCATATCTTCAAAGGAAACACGATAGCCGCCAGCTCTAAATCGTCTGTAGGATAGTTTGACTCATGAGGTTTCAGCTAACGAGAGGCATAAGCCACCACTCTTCCCTGTTGCATTAGGACACATCCCAATCCATGCCCACTGGCATCACTGTAGACAACGTAAGTCTCACTCGGATCTGGGATAATCAATACCGGTGCTGTAGTCAACCTCTCCCTCAGTCTCTGAAAGCTCTCCTCACAGTCTCTGAAATAGCCATTTTATTTATCCGGGTATTACATTTCTCCCCCCGTTAAACAAAATTTCGCCCCCGAAATTTAATCTATTGTAACTAAACTCCGGGCCATGAACTCCGGGTATTTCTCTTTCATATCTCTCACGGTTTCCCAAGTCGCCTCCTCAGGTGACAAACACTTCCAGACTACCTTCACTATCGGTATGGTCTTGTTCCTAAGCCGTTTCTCTTTGTGATCGATAATCTGCTCCGGCTCGACTACGAAGGTATTATCATGTCGTACTTCAACGTCCTCGTACTCGATGACATGATCCCGGTCTAGTTGGTATTTCTTCAATTGTGACACGTGGAAAACGTCGTGGAGATTACTCAGATTCGGGGGTAAGGCTATCTGATAAGCGACTGATCCTCGCTCGGCCAAAATTTCAAACGGTCCCACATACCGTGGACTAAGTTTCTTCCTCTTAAGCGTTCTGCCGACACCGGTTACTGGAGATAGTTTTAGAAATACGTGGCCGCCGACATAGAACTTCAGAGGTCTCCTCCTTTTGTCAGCATAGCTCTTCTGTCTGCTTTGTGTTGCAAGGAGTCTTTTCATAATCAGCGCGATTCGCTCGGAGGTCTGTTCAAGCATATCAGGCCTAAGAAACTACCTTTTAGATGAATCTGTCCAGCATAGGGCTAATATAACCCTTTTCGGTTACGGAAATAACTTCGGAGGTAACCTACTCCGAGCTAAAAATTCACTTGTTTATAAAATACTCTGACTTTAGAAACCTTGTTCATGGTTTTCTAGATAGGATTTAATTTCTATCGGTGGTCATTTATCCTATTTACTTTTACAACTTGATTACACTTTAACCAATAGTTGCAAGATGTTTAATGATCTATTCTTAACCTCTCATTCACCTCAAAACTGTCGGCACACACACACATTTTTAT
Source organism: Acacia pycnantha (assembly GCA_025563575.1). Lineage (NCBI taxonomy): Eukaryota > Viridiplantae > Streptophyta > Magnoliopsida > Fabales > Fabaceae > Acacia > Acacia pycnantha. The sequence continues at coordinate 109,757 of JAMWYP010000485.1, read as the reverse complement.
TTTATTTTATTAATAAATGTTATATTACACTTATTTTATATAATTATTTTATAAATTTCCCTATTGGTCCATACTTGTATTTAGGCTTAAAATTACTTATTCTCATATATTTTTCTTCATATTTTCCAATTAATTAGAAGATATATTTTGTAATACCCTGGATTAATAATAGGAATAATAATAATAATAATAATAATAATAATAATAATAATAATAGTAATAGATTTAAATAATAAAATAATAAGAATATATCAAATCTAGAAATTAATAATATTTGTAGTGTAATTAATTAATTGACAATAATTAAAGAGCCCAGCCCATAACTAAGAACCCTAGATGTTAATTATAAACTTAGGTTTAGCCGCCTAAACCTAGAAAACGCTCGACTCTTTTTCTCTCGACTCTTTTCTCTACTACGACATCCTCCTCCCGCACTCTTATCAAAGCGTTTTTCTCGAAGGCTAGCAAAGACGGAGACCAGGTAATCCTAATTCCCATATAGCGTAGGCTAATCCATACTATATGTAACCCTAATCCCATGAGTCCTAGGTTAATAGGAATCTTGATAGGTAATCCTAATTCCCATATAGCTTAGATTTTATATGAATTCTGATAGAGTAATTAGGATCCTAAATATATCATAAGGTTATTCTATATGAAATATATGTTATCTGTAATCCTAATTTCCATATAGCTTAGGTTAAGTTTATAGGGATCTTGATACCTGATGCATGAACAAACCTGTACATTTTTCTTTTTATTTGCTTTGGAGGCCTCGACTTGCGTGATCGAAACATTATATGTGATAACAATGATGAATGTAATAATACTTGCACAATCGTGGAGCATACTCTTTCAGGATCATGTGGCCCACTTACTTTATTTCATTGGGCTTGCTTTTGCGATTTCAATGGTTAAAGCTGATCAAAATTCATCTTTGAAGTGACTTCCCTTTCTATACACCACAGACACTACCATGATATAAACAAAATAAATAGTGCCACGGTTGAAACCTATATCCTGTACGTTTTTTTTTTTTTTTTTTGTTATTTGGGTGCTTCAGTTTGTGCGATGGAATTTAAGATGGTTTTACCAAGGTTTCAGTAATTGACAAATAGCAGTGTGTGTGTGTGTATATATATATATATTTTTTTGGTTTGTTTCCGTAAATTTGAGAAATTCATTTTTGTGTGTACTTGAAATAATTTAAATCGTGGGAGGATAGCTTTGGGATGGTACCTCCTAAAGTGATGAACACAACCTAAAGCCTCCGATATGTATTGATGTGAACCGATTATATCTGTTGTTCCCAAAGTGGTGTCTGGCAGGTTTCCGGGACACTAGTAACAACTTTGGGAAGAGGTGTGCACATTAGGACGAAATATTTTGATGGCCAATTTGATTATTTGTGACTGGCCGGTTTCCGGGTGTTTCGGGTCACAGGCAGTGACTGGCCGGTTACCGGGTGCTCCGGGTCACAGGGAGTGACTGGTCGGTTTCCGGGTGTTCTGGGTCACAGGGAGTGACTGGCCGGATTCCGGGTCTCCCAGATCTAAATTAATTTAAAAATGATAAAGAATGATATTTGGTGTAAATTCTATATGATTATTTTATTTGATTTATTTAAAGTATTTGAGCCACTTAACTCCTATTTTATTGGGATTACCAGCGTTTGCTGATTTTTGTGTGTTATGGGCTGCGACGATCCTTCGGGGGGGCAGATTTTCAGTGAAGCAGGTTCTCGAGGTTGGGGCTACCAGTGAGAAGTGAGGATGACGACATAGAGATTTCTAGGATTATTTCTAGCTAGTTTTTATTTTCTTTTTCTTTTTTTATAAAACATTTTTATTTCAGTTGGATTTATGTTAATGCAATAAGTAGCCTTGCACTTGTCCCGGTACAAGTGCGGCAGTAACACTTCCCAAGGTTGTTTACTTTAGAATTCAATAATTATTTATAAAAACCATTGCACTTTTACGTTATTATAACTGTTAAGAAATTGGGGGTGTTACATATTTTATGCTAATTTTAGCTATAAACCACTAATTATAGGGTTTTACATAATTATCTTTGGATTTTCCTTTGTTTAAGCCCAAATAATTAGCCAATAATTATTTAATTAATTACCCACTAATTGTTGATAATTTTCTTAATTAGAATAACTCATTACCTCACAACTTTTGTACTAACATTAGTGTTTTATGCCTCATGCATTATATTTAAAATTCACGGGGGCATTTTGGTCATTATAAAACTTTTTAATTTTTCCCCTTTATTTTTCCAAGGTTATAATTTATTAAATTACCAAAATTAGAGACAATATACTCTCTAAATTTTAATAATTATTTTACTGCCTCTTAGGATTTATCATAATTTTCTTAGGTCATTTTATGCTCCACAAGGGCATTTTAGTCATTTTGGCACCTTATTATTTTTTCATAATTTCCAAGATATTTTTCCCTCATAAATACGATAAATATAACATAGAAATTGAAACCACATATTCACCTATCAGAAATAACCATTTTATTTATCCGGGTATTACAGCAGTGGACCTATTTCAGACTTATTTCAATCTTCCTCTTTATATCTGTTTCACTCCTTCTTGCTCACATTCATGTTACGTTGTCAGCGGGACTATTGTAGCTACTTCTAGGGAAAATTGAAATAGGTTTGAAAATCAGAGACAAAATCAGATATAAAGAGGGGAAAAAAAGAAGATAAAATAACATCGTTTTTGGCTTGCTGTGTAATACCCGGATAAATAAAATGGCTATTTTTTATAAGTAAAATTTTGGTCTCAATTTCTATGTTATATTTATCGTATTTATGAGGGAAAAATATCTTGGAAATTAGGAAAAAATAATAATGTGCCAAAATTACCAAAATGCCCTTGTGGAGCATATAGTGACCTAAGGGAATTATGAAAAATCCTAGGAGGCAGTAAAATAATTATTAAAATTAATAGAGTATATTGTCTCTAATTTTGGTAATTTAATAAAATATAACCTTGGAAAAATAAAGGGGGAAGAATCAAAAAGTATTGTAATGACCAAAATGCCCCCGTAAATGTTAATATAATTCATGAGACATAAAACACTAATGTCAGTGCAAAAGTTGTAAGGTAATGAGTTGTTCTAATTAAGAAAATTATCAAAAATTAGTGGGTAATTAATTAAGTAATTATTGGCTAATTACTTAAGCATAAACAAGGGAAAATTCAAAGATAATTATGTAAAACCCTATAATTAGTGGTTTATGGCTAAAATTAGCATAAAATATATTTTCTAATTAATTGGAAAATATTAAGGAAAAAATATGAGATTAAGTAATTTTAAGCCTAAAAACATGTATGGACCAATAGGAAAATTTTGTAAAAAAATTATTAATTAATTATTTTATATAATAATAATTAATTAAATAAATAAAAAAACGAAATTAAATTAAAAAAAAAAGATGGCAGCAAAAAAAATATAGGATAAGATTGAATGAAAAATATCATGATATTTTATAAGCAACTTGTATTTAAATATTAATATAATTTATGTAAAAAGCAAATAGGATAAATGACCACCGATAGAAATTAAATTCTATCTAGAAAACTATGAACAAAGTTTCTAAAGTCAGAGAAGATTATTAAAGAGTGAATTTTTATCTCGAAGTAGATTGTTCCAGAAGTCATTTCCGTGATCGGTGGAATACGTAGGGAATGAGACGAAATAGGGTAATCTGTAAAAAGGGCAGATAATCCCAAATGGGAACCTGTAGGAAATAAATTGTAACTCAACATCTGGGGATGAGTTGATGATTATCTGGACATATTTGGAATCAGTGAATTTTTGTCCCGAAGTTGATAATTTCGGAAGTGATTTCCGTAACCGAGCGCGTTTTTCGAGAAACTTCAGTAGGGCCGGAGAAGACCTGAAAGAGATCAACCATTTATTTAGCCTAGAAATTTCTAATAAGTAAGAAAAGATCTTCAAAGTTGTGATTCCAGATTTTTGAGATTTTTCAAGATTACGCGATTCGGACACCGATCGGGGAACTTTATCGGGCCGGAGGTGAAAAGTAACTTGTGACATCATCAAAGATGATGTCACATTGTGCCACCTAAGGGGGGAGAGGTCGGCCAAGACACTCCAAGGGCCAAGATGGAGCCACTTCATCCAAGTGCGATCCGACGGTTGATATCCGGTCTGACAAAGCATGAATAGTGCACTGATTTTCCCTATAAATAGGCCTCAAACCTCTCTTCAAATCTCACACCATTCTCTCTAGTCTAGTTCGAATTCTTGGAGCAGCAAGGAAGAGGAGGAGTTCGGGGAATTTTGCAGCGAAGCTCTGAGTAAGTTCTTCGGTCCTTAGTTTTAAGTTCTTTCGGTAGTTTTAGTAGAAGTTCTGGTTAGATCTTTAGTTTTTCAAGTATGATTAGATATCATATGCTAGGGATATTTTAAGTGTGAATTTGAAAATCATGATGGAGTCGGAGTTCTGGCAAAATTTTGGAAAGTTGGAGTCAAAGTAGCGAAGCTCTGGCGAAATTCCGCCGATTAGGGGAATAGGGGCAAAATGGTAATTTATACCTAAAATGCCTGTTATGATGTCAAATAATGATAATTGTGATATTATCATTATAGGATATCAGTAATCTTGATCTACTGTCATTACGCTGTCCGACGTGCCGCTGTCAAGACGTTTCACTGTTTTCCGTCAAAAGTACGATTTTCCGCCAGAAGTACCTACGCTCGTCAACGAAGGTACAGACGCGTACTGTAACACTAATCCTATGCTGCTTAAGTGCATATATGTGATAGATACATTCAGAGATTGATATACAGACAGTTTATACGGGTTATAGTCATGATAATGCCGTTATGTTTTCCTAGCGCTGAGGACACGAGTGGTTATCGTGGCACTGGTTTTTGTGCAAGCTATTGTTATTGTTTACCTTATGGGGCTTTACATACTGCTCTGTGCTTATGTTACGTCGTCATATTGATCATGCATCTCTTGTATGCTTATGTATTGATATCTTGTTGTATTGTCTTCAATATTCATTGTCTGTATACTGTATTATTTGAGCATAAGGTTAACCGTTACTTTAGATCCAATGTGGTAAATTGGATCTCAGCTGTAGCTTCAGGGTCCGGAGGACCGAGAGTTGGAGACCGGGGGAAGCAGCAGAATTAGATCGCTAGACGGAGAATTTTCTATTCCGTTTTTGTATTACTTTTGGAACAGTAGGATGACTGTATTATCCATACTATGTTACACTCTTGTTTATATTTTGAATATGTATCAGTTACTCTTTCGCTCCAATGCTCTACTCTGATTGAAAAAAAAAATCCGCTTTTAAAATGGGATGTTACATGCTGCAGATGGATTTTTCTACAGTAAAATCAGATATGTTATTCCCTTTAGGAATATATCTTTATGATATTATTATTTGATTTGATTAGATTAGATTATGATAGATTTTAGGATTAGGGTTAGTCTATTAATTTGCTTATATAAAGGCATTTTTGTACTCTCTTTTATTCTTAAGGATCAATAATATTCCAAGTTTTTCCTTGTCCTTCAATGTGATCCTTCAATCTCAATAGTTAAAAATCTATTATTTTTTGGGTGTTAATTAAGAAGTCTAATTTAGTTATTCACCACATGAAAACACAAATGTTCTACATCGTGCCATCGTCTTTATCATATATCCAATAAAGAAGAAATTTTTAGTTCAAAATATAAGTTTACTAGGTGTGTTATTAATAACAATATTTCAATTCTTACTGGAAAGAGAGAGAATTGAGAAAGCTAGGAATGATCTGTAAACGGGAGAGTCTTAAACTTTTAATAAGGTTAAACTTTGAATTTTTTTAATTTAAGATATATTTAATGATTAATTGTTACTATTATTTAATTTGTAAAAGTTAGTTAAAAGGGACTTGTAGATATGTTTGGATTGACTAGAATATAATATAGAGTGAAAAGTGAAAAAGAATACCTTGTTAATAGGAATACTTTGTATAATACAATATAGAAAACTAATCATCAAGTTTTGACGTGTTTTAATTTCCCAAACTTTAAAAATCTGAATCTTAAAGTATAATAATAAAACAACAGGAAATGTTATCAATTCTGCGCGTTTTGGAGTATATTCCAAGTCACTTTTGGTTTTACCTCACGCACGACGCGTCAAAATCTTATCTAAAGTTTTCTAAAAACAATGGGACAAGTAAAATATAATTATCAAATTAAAAAAAAAAATCCTGGCCCGAAAAAAATATGAAAAATCACTATCATGAAAGGTCTTGCAATGTGGAAAAAAGCAACGCGGTTTTGTACACGTAAAGTAAAGAGGAGACTCGAGCTGACTTCAAAAGCTTCATTCCCTGAACTACAAAGAAACGCGGTTTTGTGCCTACTTAACTAAACTGGGATTCATCTTCTCTCGCAGATCAAAGAAATCATTCACTCGAATTTCATCCATCAGGTTCCTCTTTTCCTTATTTCCACAGTTATGTTGTCTATTTTCTATCTGTAATGTTTTGCTCTGATATGTGCTTGAATCGTGATTCTTGCGATAACACCATCATGGCTTCCACTGTCTCTTTAAGTTTAATTGATATTATTTTTCTTTATTCAGCCAAAGGGATTTAGCTCTATTTTCTCCCTTGCCAATAATTTTTTAGATCTTCATTTACTATCTTTGAAATTTTCATCAACTTTTGAATCTGTGAATGAGATTTATGAACTCCCTTTCCAATTATTTATATATTTTCTCTAGTCTTTGTTATTATAGGTCATTATTCGTAGTAATTTTCTCTCTTCATTATTATAGTTGTTTTTTAAAAAAAAAAAATACAATCAATTTAAGCACTTACACATGCAAATATGCCAACATCAAATTGTATATTTAAGTTTAATTTCTATTATTTTGTGTTATTTAGCGAAATGGATTTAGCAATTCAAGCATTAATTTTGTGATTATGCTTTCTTTTGTTTTTTTAATAATATGAAGGGTTTCGTTTTTAAGGCTTAGAGCGTAATAAGTTTTCACTTCTCTTAATAAGTGTCATTTCCAAAACTTAAATTTGTATTTTTCTTCTTATTAGGTGAGCCCGTTTACTACTATAATCAACATCTTGTTAGTGATTATGCTATTTTTTTGGACATGTAATGTTTGCTTTGAACTATATAGACGCACGGTAAGCAAAATAGATAGAGATATACCTATGTTCTCTATATTAATTAGTTATTAATTCAATCAACCTAGCTAGGATCTACTTTCTTCCTTGCCAATTATTTTAGATATGTATTTACTATATTTCGTGAATTTTTTGAATCTGTGAATGGGATTTATATTCTATCTAAAAGTTTTACTTGGTTTGATCTTGTGCAAAGATTCATACCAGTCATTGGATAATGTTATCTCTCATCCTTAAGTTTATTTTTTATTTTATTTATAACTAAAAATGATTATTCAAGTAGGAGTATTATATTTGATGATAAAATATTCAGAAATTAAAAAGTGAAATTGTTTAAATCGTAACACTTGAATTTAAATACAAAGGAATATGTTTTAAGTAATTTTTATATAAAGATATAGTTCTGAAATGTAAAATTGAATTGAAAAGTATACATATAGTGATATACAATAATTACAGTGTGTGTGTGTCTATAAAGTAAAAACCCAACGAAAAATAAAGCACTGACATAGGGTCCCATGGTTCTGCGTCATTCAGCAAAACAAAACACTGTAGTCACGGTTTTAAATTTGAACGCTTTAAAGGGTAAAGAAAAGAGTAAAGACGGAAGAGAAAAGAAGACTTGAGCTGACTCCCACCATTTTTTTCTTTCTATAGAATTTGTAGCAGGCTGCTGGATTTCATCTTATCAGGTTGAAATCCAACAAATCATCCTCCAGGTTTCTAATTTCCTTCCTTTCTCCTTTCCAGATTTATTCATTGAAATAATTGTTTAGATCTGTGAAATTTCGCTTTGAATTAAACATCAAATGTCAATGAAAAAGAATATATACACAGATTCAGCTTCCATTTAATTTATGCGTGAACAGCAAATGAATCTTTCCCTAAGAGAACCATAAGACTCCGTGAATGAGAAAGAATATATACCCTATCAGTTGATATTTCTATTATATCTTGTTTTCTTTAGTGAAATGGGTTTACTGTTTCGGGCCAAAGGACAAAGTTTGGGGTTCTGAGTCCCAAAGCTTGCAATGGCACATGATCCTGATGGATTTGGGTGTTCTTCAAGCTCTTCTGGTTCGACTAAGAGATGGAAGTATCATGTGTTTTTGAGTTTTCGAGGGGAAGATACTCGTACAAGCTTTACTGATCATTTGTATGCTGCTTTAATAAGTAAAGGATTAGAGACTTTCAGGGATGACGAAGAGCTTGAAAGGGGACAATCTATCAAACCAAGTTTACTGCGAGCAATTGAAGAATCCCGTTCTGCAATTGTTGTGCTCTCCCCAAGTTATGCTTCTTCAACTTGGTGTTTGGATGAGCTTCAAAAGATCATCGATTTAATGGAAGAGTCGAGTCTTCAAGTATTTCCCATCTTTTACGGTGTAGATCCGTCTGATGTTAAGAAACAAAAGGGAAGTTTTGAAAGAGCATTCGAAAAGCATGAAGAAATATTTAGACATGACAAAATCAAGGTGCAGGGATGGAGGGATGCTTTGGAAAAAGTTGCTACTATAGCTGGTTGGCACTCACAAAATCGGTAATTTCCACTTCTCTCGGTAATTATTATCACTTATTTTTTCTTGTTGAACAATAAGGGAGTGGATATTCAAATTCAATAGACACTAAACTATTAAGGTATTTTCTTAATTTTCATAGAAGAAATTGGGGAAAATAACCCCTTGAAAATTTTATAGGTTAAAAAGACGTATAATGCCGTGTACAAAATTTTCACAGTATTAGTACTTTTTGTTAGGGGGTGTTTACTCCCTTCCCGTCCTGACTATCTTGCTCGGATCTCGATCATTTTGGGGAAGGATGGTCTCGTCTTGAAAAAATTTGAGACGGGACAAAAGTAGGATTGTATGGGCTTTGTTGCATCCCAAATTTTTGTCCCATCTCAGAATTATATTGTTATTAGTTTAATATATAATATTTTTTTATTATCAGAATATCTAATATTTTTATTAAAGATATAACTAATTTTTTTTAAATAGATATTAGTTATATAAAAAGGTACTTCCTTCGGTCATAATTATATGACAACATATTTTGAAGTTGGTTTTCGTCCTAATAATAAAACAACATTCTAATTTTTGTCAATTTCTTCCTAAAATACTCATTTTATTCTCTCAAGCGTGTTTGATTTTTGGTGAGTATATGTATGTATATATTTGTGGGCAGACACACACATATATACATACATAGATACACACGCGCATGCACCACATATATGTATATCTGTGTGTGTCTGTCAATATGTGTGTGTGTGTGTGTGGCGGATGTGTGTGTGTGTGTGTGCAAGTGCCCCCTTAAATTGTGTGTGTGTGTGTGTGTGTGTGTGTGTGTGTGAGGACGGTTTGTATTGTGTGTGTGTGTGTGTGTGTGTGTGTAATATACTTTTGTTATTAAAATATATGTACTTGAACTTATTGAGTGTCCACCCTTCATTGTAATTTATATAGCTGCATTTCTAATAGCACTTAGCATTACTTTTCTAAATAACAAGTTTTAAAATAATTGGCTCTCTTATTACATCATCAATATTCACTTGATTTCATAAATATTTCTTTTTCTTGTTTATATTCTTTTATTTTTTAATGCATTTATATGTGTGTTCACTATTTTTGTGTCAGTGTGTGTATGTACATATATAAACACAAACATATATATATAGACACAGACATCTCTATGTGTGTGTACATGTGTGTCTGTCAATATATATGCTGTAACATCCCATTTTCAAAAGCAGTATAAATTTTTTTCCATCAAAACATCATTTCAAATCATCAGAGTAGAGCAACGGAGCATAAGAGTAACTGAAATATATTCAAACTATCAACCGTAGTGTAACATCATAACGGTACATTCATCCTAGTGTGATCAAAAGTAAGTACATCAAAAAGAAATCTCCTGCCGGGTCTCTAATCGTGCTGCTTTCCCTTCCCTTCCGGCCTCGGCTCTCCTGATCCTGACGCTATGTTAAGAGCTGAGGTCCAATGCACCGGACCCCAGGTAACGGTTAACCTCATATTTACATATACAGTATATAAGCACAGCAAATGAATCACCCCTAACCAATGTAAATGTACCGCTCCCAGTGAATTAGGATATACTGCTCCCAGCGAATACAGATATACCGTTCCCAGCGCATGCATATGTTCAGTTATTCTCTAACAACACTACGTATTCAAACAACATACCACCAACACGCATACAACACACATAACACCCATACGCATACCATAAATATCAGAGTTAGTGTTACAGTACGCGAACGTACCTTCGTTCACGAAATTTCGGTATGTCTGTTGGTCAGTACATAATCACAGGTACGCTATAAGGACAATAGCGTATTCGTTACTAATCAATCATCAAAACAGTCATTTTAGTAAAAAATGACCATTTTACCCCTGACTCCCCTAATCGGCGGAATTTCGCCAGAACTTCGTTACTTTGACTCTAATCTTCGGAAATTTCAACATATCTCTTACTCCATCATAATTTTTGAAATGTATATCATATTTAACCTTAAAACATGATATCTAAACCAACTTGGAAGATTAAAGATCAAAACAACATTTTTACTATAACTAGCGAATCGAAAACTAGAACTTAAGACTCAGTACCGAAGAAATTACCCAGGGCTTCGCTACAACTTTCTCCAAGCTCCTCCTTCTATCTTCCTTCTCTCTATTTTCGAAATTATTCTTGTGATTTGGTGTGAGAATTTCAAATGGTGGAATGGCCTATTTATAGAGTTTGCCAAGGGCAAAATTGCACTTTTCTTCTTTTATTTCTAGCCATTGATTTTAGGGTTTTTGGAGTGGCTTGATCTCCTCCTTTCATCTCCAATGCCGACCTCCCCCTCCCCAATTGTCAACAAAGTGATGTCATTCTAATGATGTCACTCTTGCTTTATGGGATTTTATCCGATAAAATCCCCTGTTCGGTGTTCTAATCGCGTAATCTTGAAGAATCTCAGAAATTCCTTAGCAACTCCCTGAAGATTTAAACTTCCTCTTTAAAAGTATCTGGGTTAACTAAATTTTTGATCCCATTAAGGGTATTTCCTATCCTGTTGAACATTTTCGGATAACCGCCGTCGGTTACGGAAATCACTTCGGGTAATGTCATCTTCGGGACAAAAATCCACTGATTCATATTATGTCCAGTTGTTAGAACCCTAATTCAAGGATTTTTAGTTAGGATTTATTTTCTATTAGTTCTTATTTATCCTATTTGTTTTTTCACAAAATATCTTCTTTTATATTACTATTTAATTACCAAATATCATGATATTTCCAAATTCTTTTCTCACCTATTTTTCTTTCTTTTTCTTCAAAATTTCGGTTCTCTCTCCCTCTTGACTATCTTTGACTTTTCAACTCTTTTAATTAACTTGTATTATGCATTAATTATATATTGTAGTTACTTAATCCTTTGGTTAATTAGCTAGTTAACTATTCTATGGGTTAATTAGGGTTTAGATATTTATATAATCCATCTTATATTTTTCTTAATCAAACTTGATTAGTAATTACCTTCTTACTAAACTTAACCCTTCATTGGTCCCTAATCTTTAATTAGGTTTTATATATAATTAACTTTGAATATCACCTTTAATCATGCTTAAACAATTAGTGATTAATTACTTATTTAATCACTTATTAATTGCTGATAATTTTCTTAATTAAGATTGATCATTATCTTACAACTATTTTACTGACATTAGTCATATATGCTCTATGTAAAATATTAAAAATCATGGGGTCACTTTTGATCCCCAAAATAATATTTAATTTCGCCTTATCATTTTCCAAGGAAAATAGTCCCAAAAATTATCTAAATTAGAGAAAACATATTCTCTAATTTTTAATAAATATTTTGTTGCCTTTTAGGATTTATCACAATATTTTCAGGGCATTTTATGGCCCGTAAACTCACTTAGGGATTTTTAGCTCTTTATCTCTTCTAATTTTAATAGAATTTACCTTAGAAAATAAGATAAATACTATACTAGTTTTGAGACCACATATTCACCTATTTCCATTAGGTTTTATTTACCAATTTATGATATTTATCATAAGTCAGATTTTAGGGCGCACACACACACACACACACACACACACACACACACACACACACACACACACACACACACATGTATATACATATATTTGGTGAGTATATGTATGTATATATTTGTGGGTAGACACACACATATATACAATTATACATACATAGATACACATGCGCACACGTGTGTGTGTGTGTCTAAATACATATATGTATGTATATACATGCATGTGTGTGTGTGTCTACCCACAAATATATATAGACACACACGCACCACATATATATGTGTATGTATACATATATGTATATCTGTGTGTGTCTGTCAATATGTGTGTGTGTGTGTGTGTGTGTACATATATAAACACAAACATATATATATATAGACACACACATCTCTATGTGTGTGTACATGTGTGTCTGTCAATATATATGCGCGCGCGCGCACGCACGCACACACACACTTGTATGTGTATGTGTATATATGTATGTTTATATGTGCGTGTGTATGCATATAATATTGTGTGTACATATATGTAAACACATATATATGTATTTATGTATGTATATTTATATCTATACATACATATACATATATATTATATATAGTAAAACCATTATTTCAATTAGATATCGTGTGGGAATGAAAATTCTAGGTTGGAAAAGTATGTGGTAGGGGCTTTTGATTCACTTTTACTTATGTCATTTTAAATTTATATAAGAGCATTTTAGGAAAAAGAGTAAAATTAACTAATTTAACTTCTTTCCATAATCTCCCCAAAATCGGTTAAATATGTCATATAATTAGGGCTGGAGGGTGTATTATCATATGATCTTTTTTAGATAGATTTTAGAGATAATGATAAAAAAATACCACTTGAATTTCAAAATCCTGTTGATAAAAACCGTAATAGAATTAACAAGAAAGCAATTGAAAACTCATTTTGTTATGAAATCACATATTTGAGATTTTGAAATTCAAGTGATATTTTCTTAGGATTCTCCCTAGATTTTAGTCCTACGAAATGAGATTATCATATATTGGTTATATCTTTACATAATTATTCATGAATTTTCCTTTGTTCATGCTTAAGTAATTAGCCAATAATTACTTAATTAATTCCTTAATAATCTTTGATAATTTTCTCCATTAGAATTACTCCTTACCTCATAACTTTTGCATTGACATTAGTATTCTATGTCCCATGCATTTTAATAACATTTACGGGGGCATTTTGGTCATTATAATACTTTTTGATTCCCTTCTTATAATTTTCCCAAGGTGATAATTTATTAAATTACTAAAATTAGAGATAATATACTCTCCTAATTTTAATAATTATTTTACTGCCTTCTAGGATTTTTCATAATTTTCTTAAGTTACTTATGTCCTATAAGGGCATTTTCGTCATTTGGCACTTTGGCACTTAAATTCTCTAAGTTTCGAGAAATTTTCCTTTAGAAAATAAGATAAATTTAACATATTCTTTGAGATCACATGTTCACCTATTTTTAATAGGTATTATTCCCCAATTTATGATATTTACCCTAAGTATGATTTTTAGGGTATTACAGCCCCTATCTCCAATCCTTGGTCCTCCCGACCTGAAGCTACAGCTGAGATCCAATTTACCACATTGGATCTAAGGTAACGGTTAACCTTATGCTCAAACAATACAGTATACAGACAACAGATATTCAAGACATTACAACAATATATCAATACATAAGCATACAGCAGATGCATGATCAACATGACAACCGAACATAAGCACAAAGCCATATGTAAAGTTTCAATAACAACAATAGTCTGCACAAAACCAGTGCCACGATCATAACACGTGTCCTCAGCGCTAGGAAAAACTCAGTACGTTATTATCATGACTATAACCCGTGTAAAATGTATGTAAATCGGTCTATGAACATATCTATCACATATATGCTTTAAGCAGCACAGGGTTAGTGTTACAGTACGCGTCCATACCTTCGTTGACGAGCGTCAGTATTTCTGACGGAAAACGGTATGTTTGACAGAAAACTGTACTTTTGACGGAAAACAGCAGTACGACAGCGGAATGACAGCGGTATGACGACGGTCGGTGATTACAGATATCCTATAAGGATAAAATCATGTTTATCAATATCCAACATCATAACAAGTATTTTAGGTACAAATTACCATTTTGCCCCTACCCTTACCAGTCGGCTGAATTTCGCCAGAGCTTCGCTACTTTGATTTCGACTTTCTAAAATTTTAACATATCTCTTCCTCCAACATATCTTTGAAATAAATATCATATCTACCCCTAAAACATGATATCTAAATCATACTTGAAAAACTAAAGATCTATCTAATATTCCTACTATAACTACCGAAAGAACTTAAGACTAAAGACCGAAAACTTACTCAGAGATTCACTGCAGATTTCCCCGGACTCCTCCTCCTCCTTGCTGCTTCAATAATTTCGAACTAGGCTAGAGAGAAATGGTGTGAAGATTCAAATGAAGGGCAAGGCCTATTTATAGGCAATTCTGGGTTACTATTCACACTTTGTCAGACGGATCCTAGACCGTAGGATTGGAAACTTTTGAAATGGCAAAATCTTGGCCCTTAGAGTGCCTTGGCCGACCTCTTCCCCTTAGGTGGCAGCCAATGAAATCATCTTTGATGATGTCACAAGGTTGCTTTTTGGCCTTCCACCGATAAAGTTCCCCGATCGGTGTCCTAATCGCGTAATCTTGTAAAATCTAAAAAATCCGGAAGCACAGTGCTAAAGATCATTTCTTCCTCTTTCAAAATACTTGGGCTAACTAATTTTTTTATCTCATTCAGGACATTTCGTGCTCCGCCGAAGATTTTCAGAAAAACGCCGTCGGTGACGGAAATTACTGCGGGTAACGTCATCTTCGGGACAAAAATCCACTGATTCATAATATGTCCAGATGTTAGACTCCTATGTCAAGGATTTTGAGTTATGACTTAGTTTCTATAGATTTTCATTCATTTGATTTGCTTTTTGAATATCAGATAGTTTCTTAGCCAGTCTAGTATAACGCTTTTCGGTTACGGAAATAACTTCGGAGACAGCCTACTCCGAGATAAAAATACACTTGTCCATAATATGCTCTGACCTTAGAAACCTAGTTCATGGTTTTCTAGATAGGATTTAATTTCTATCGGTGGTCATTTATCCTTTTTGCTTTTTACAATTATAATACTATTATATTACAAAATGTCTTAATCATCAATTTACAAAATCCTATCCTCTTATCCTCTTGAGATTTTCGGCCAACATATATATATATATATATATATATATATATATATATATATATATATTTATTTTATTTTCTGTTTTAATTAATTATTTAATTAATATTAACAACCTCGGAACTACAAGTCTTACGGTTGAATTGCCCCCAGACATGTGGTCAGGGTTATGTTTGTTTAAATTTTGTTGTTCTTCGACCATCAGAGTCAGGGCTCGCCTCTTGCACGGTCGAAAACTCCAAATGTGGGTCCTTTCTCGAGGGAGATTAGCCTAGCAGGTGGCCAGGATACTTGGTATGAACCCTTGCCTTGTGCCGGCGCTTTCTGCTGTCGATTCCTCTTCTATGTTATCATTTGCCTATGCCCAGTGGCGTCCCTCGGCGTCGTGAAGCGGAGATTGAGGGGGTCTTGGCTACTCTGACGGCCCTTAGCGTAATTAATGCTGACGGACGCGCATTAAATGAAAAGGTCACGTCATCCTTGCTAACGAATGGAAAAGGCGCTTTTGCCCCGTCGATTGGGTTTCGAAAGGTTTATACCCGCCAAGCCTCCTTACATTGCCATTTTACCCAAGTTGTTTTGAAGAACTTCTCTCAGACGATTCTCGCTTTCAGGAGGATAATCATCTCGTGAACCATCTTCATTCCACAACTTTCATTGATCATCTCCATATTTTAGGTAGGTATTCTTGTTTCCTTTGCCTCTTTCTTTTGTTCTGCTCTGATCTGCCGTTTCCCTATAAGATTGCGTCTGTATTTAGTTGAAGTTCTGGGTAGATTCCCTTGTTGAGTGGATTTTCGCGTAGTCTGTTTTCAGTTCCTTCATTTGTGCAAAACTCCCCTTTTTTTCGAGTGAGCCGTTTTCTTTTCGTTAATACCTTTAAGAGAGTGGATCCCAATGTCGAAGGACATAAAGGATATGACCCAGAAGAGCGGCGGAACTACGCCAAGCTGTCAAGGGAAAAAGCCGTTGGTGGCTTTGGGCGATGAATCTTCTCGTCCAGTCGTGGCAAGCCGTTGCTTTAACCGATCACCGGTGGAGGCAAGGGAAAAACTGGAGGTGGTGGGCGGGCGAAAATCCGAGGACGATGCATCAATCGGTTAGGGAAGTCCGAATGTTTCCTTCAGCTTCTTCCAATCCACGGGTGTTTAACCCAGAGCTTCGACGTGTCAGCTTCTCAGGGCCTTCCGAATAGCCGATCTAACAAAGTGGCAGCGCTCGGGTCCTAGAGCGAGGTTGATTCCTACATCGGGCCTTGCTACGGCTTGCTTGTATGAGTGCTCACGACTTATTTCTTGTGGGGATTCCTCCACGGCCGACTTAATTTTGGGCTCTGCCGCATAATTTGGTCCGGCTCCTCAAGCTTCATGCGGAGAGTCTTGTTGACTTGGATTTTAATCTTACCGCAGCGTAGAATCCGCCTTCAATTATTGACATCGGTATGCTAGGAAGATTACGATCTTGCTTATATTTTTATTTGTGTTAGGTATAATGGCGTCGTCTTCTTCTTCCCACGCGGTGAGTCGAATGCGAGAATTGACTTATTGCTTTTGCGCGAGGACTTAATTGAACAATTCCCTTGGGTTACGAGAAGTGTTATCCTATCGGTCGGCGACCATGGAAGACTTGGAAGGTCTTCGAGTTCAAGATACTAACGCCTACTCTCTTTGTCTCCTGAAGAGGAAGAGCTTGTGTGCGCGGTGAGGAGAGGAGCACAACTCCTTTTTCTTTTTCTATGCGACTACATTACCGGCTTGGGATTCGATTTCCCTTTTCCGAATTTCAAATGGCCACCCTCCAATTTCTTAGTATAGCTCCCTGATAATTACATTTGATGGATGGGGTTACTGATTGCCTTTGAGTGGTTTTGCACTGAGCCTTGGACTGCCTTGCACCACTTCTATGTTCTTCTACTTCTTCGACCCCACTCTCGCTGCAGGGAAAGAACACTTGAGCTCAAAGGCTACCGGACATCCCGTTCGGGGAGCTAAGCCAATCGGCGCTTGTTTACCCAGGTCGTCGCTAAAACTGGTACAACTCCTTGGTTCCTCAAAGAAGGGACTGCTTCCCAAAAAGTATTGGGAGTTTAATTTGTATTGGTGTCAAGATCACCATAATGTGTCCCCTAGCTATAAGGTGGAAGCGGTCCAATCTGTGAAGCACGAGAAGGAAAGCCATCGATGCCATAATAGACCACGTTTTTTGAAACGACAGTCTTTGTTGGGGCGGCTCCTTAGTAGCCCAATATCGGGGTAGGGGCTCGGCGTCGAGATGAGATGGTGTCGAGCGTAGGGTATGATATTTACTGTTATTTAAACATCGGCGTTGTTCCGCGTCTTAGTACGGTATTGATCGTCTTTGCTTTCCTAGTAGCTAACATGGTGTATGTGTTTCGTGCTGGAGTCTCAAGATGAAAGAGCCGCAATATCTTTACGGGATCCACAGGCCCGCGACCAAGGAGAGAAAGAGGTCGACCAGGACGCGGGCAAGTCGAAGGTCGGAGAGTCTTGAGAGCAGGGCGACGAAGGAAGCAAGGTGGAGTGGGTCGTCGAGCCATGGCCAGAAGCCGAGCCACAATCCACTGCTATCCAGAGCCTCCCCACCCGAAATCGCCGCCTCCTAAGTCGGCCGAGCGTCGAGCCCCTCTCCTTGCACGATACCCGGTTCCCCCGTCCTTCCCCGTCATTCCCGTTCACATTTGTGGAGTAAGGGCATTCAGAAGAACTCGGCATCGCACTCCTTGCCTCCTACCCGTTATCAAGAGCCGGTGCCCTTGCGGGAAGTAGGCGTACGAGAAGTCCGAGGCATTGGGAAATGCTTTCTGAAGGTCTTTGGTTTGACCCAATCTTTTCTCACCCTCACCCACAAGTATGCACGGAGGCTGCCGCGGAGGCTGAAGCGTGCTCGAGCAGAGCCGCTGATGAAGCTGCGAAACAATGGCAAATCGCCCGAGCGAGTTCCGAGGCTCGTGAGGTTCAGTGGAGAAAGTGGAGTTTCAACTAAAAGGAGACCAGGGGCTCTTGGCGGACTCCAATGTAATAATTGAAGGCTTTAAGGCGGCTCAAGCTAAGCGAAGCGGTTGAAGCCTCATGGCAGTGAGAGGGCGGAGTTGGAGCCGAAGTGGGCGGGATCAAAGCCGAGGAGCGTCCTCAACATGTGTCTGTCGCGGAGATAACAGGTTGCGGGAGTTGCTGCGGGTTCGATGGTGGAGCGTTTGAGAATTCTCTTGCCCGGAATCACGGGCTTTGAACCGAGGATCGAGCTCAACACTACGGGGCATCATTTCCGGTCTTATGTGGTAGACGGGCAGGTGTCCCCTATGTGGAACCTCTGCGCTCAGAGACCGGATAGATGGCGATGCGGCCGTGCTTGAGGCTGAGCGCGGGTGAGGAAGTCTCGGCCGCCCCCAAGCACATGGATTGATTTCTCTCTTTCTTTCTTTGTAATTTGTATAATCTGCCGGTTGTATTCTGGCTAAAATGACTTTCTTGAAACAGATTGGCCAATATGGCCATTTTGGCTACGATTAACAATAGATGGTAATTTAGCAACCATAATGCATCGTATTAAAATATAACTTTACCGATTATCGCGGTCGTAGGGCCAGGTCTTATGAAAGTAGGCGAGAATCGCGACGCGCTTTTTGGTCATAAGACCATGATGTTTTAAAGTGCTAGTGTTTGCCTTTGTTTTATAAAATTCTGGTATTGTGGCAAGGGTCGTCAAAGGTAAATGAAAATTGCCACACCCGGGTTCGGTTTTGTCCGATAGCGTCAGAGCATTTTGACTTTGATCGGGGTCGGCATGACATTTTCTATTGATACCCGGGAGTAAATTAGCGTGTGACAGGCTGCGATAGCTATCCGAGACGTGTTTTCTTCAGTAAAAGCTAATAACAAATTGAATCTTGAAAAAGACAATGTTTGGAATTCAATAGATACCCTCGAGCGAGAGTTTCATTCATATTCGACAAAGCGGTGTTACGAAGGAAAAGCCCGGACCCAACGTTGAACAAAGAACATAATGGAAAACGATGCTTTAAGAAAAACAAAAGATAAGCCTAAGCCCCGAAATATGCCTTTAACTTGTCGCATTCCATGTTCGCTTGATAGGGGTTCCATCAAATTTTCGAGAATGTAAGCTCCTCTCTCTCAAGAGTTTCCCGAACACGATAAGGTCAGTCCCGATTAGCCGCAAGGTTGCGAGTCTTTGGAGTTCTTGTTCCCAATGTCGGCCCTTCTAAGTACCAAGCAATAGGGTGGAATCTTCTTGGTCTAACCTTCTTGTTATAACGAGCCGCGATCGTTTGCTTCATTGCAATATCCCGACAATGGGAAGTGACCGGGCCTCGTCGAGCGGATCAACTCATTGCCCCTAGCGCCTCAGCTATTGTCATTGCTTCTCCTTGTGATAAAATGCTCTTCTGCGCCAAGACATCATCCCTATTTCTACGGGAATCATAGACTCGCGGCCAGTAGGCCGGCCTATAAGGAGTTTCTTGAGTGGATGTCGGCCGGTTGTTCGATTTCCCCAAAGAACAAAGGGTAATTGATCGGCCAAGGCGTCGGCCTCCGGCATACGTTTCTTCAAACCATCAAGGATGACCTTATTGGCGGCTTCGGCTTGCCGTTGGGCTGCGGGTGTTCCACGGAAGCAAAGTGATCTTGTATTAAGGTATTCATAAATCAAATCACGAATCCGACTCCGGTGGCGAGTTTAGTTATATCATTACTATCTCGGTGGTGCTCGAACCGCGTAATTATATTAACTTCAACAAATCGTTGCACGAGTAGAGGAGATCGTTGTGAGAGGTCGGCCTCAATCCACTTGGTGAAGTAGTCTCTTGCGATTGATTAGCCAAGTAGTTGCCGGGTCTTTGTCTTGAATGGCCCAGAATGTCCATGCGCCATTTGTAAAATGGCGGGGCCCAGTGATGGAATGCGGCTCGGTAGGGCGCCCAAATAACTCGGCATGTTTATGACAACTATCACATTGTCTTACAAGGGTCTTTGAATCCGCCTCCAGCGTCGGCCGGTAATAGCTTTGCTCGAAGGGTTTTAAGCGCGCGCCTTAGCCCCATATGCGACCATTGGCCCCTCCATGAATCTCGGCAGGGACATACCCGCTTCATTTGGGTTCGAAACACCTTAGCATGGGAGAATGTAATCCTTTTCGGTATAGTTGATCCTCCGCCCATTGTGTACTTAGCAGCGTCTCGAACCAACATTTTGCTTCCATTGCATCGTCGATCGGATGAGTCCACGTTCAAGGTAGTCTTATCGGCTTTTTCCGGTCGGTTCGGCCAGAAATAGCCATCATGCATACGGGATCTTCGAGATTTTCTTGGACAACCGTGCGGTGACAACCGACTGCTTAGTGCTTGCCAATTTTGATAAAATGTCGGCTCTTGCGTTTTCTCCTCGGGAATGTGGGTAACTGAGTTGCTTCCTCGAAGCGACATTAAGTCCTTAGCCTTTAGGAGATACTTGGCCATTAGTGGGCCTTTAGCACGATACGTACCCTCGATCGAGCGCCCTGGTGGGAGTCGGTGAAAACCTTAACTCTTGTGGCCTCATTTTCCTTGGCTTGAAGAAGCGAGGCTATCAGGCCTCGTAATGATCCTTGATTGTTCGAAGTTGGGAAGTTGAGATGCAACGAATGCTCAATTGTAACCCCTACGGACTCTCAATAATGACTCGGCTCCACTTCCTTTCGTGTTCGACGATCAGTCGACATCGCCTTCGTTCGCTGCCCGGTGTCTCATCGGTCTAGTAGCGGGGTGAGCTCTACGATGAAGTCGGCCAACGCACTGTGACTTGATTGCATGGCGAGCTTCGTAGGTGATGTCGAACTCGGAGAGTTCTATCGCCAATTAGTCATCCTCCCGCTAGTCAGGCATGTAAGACTTGTCGAATTGGTAGCTTGCTTTCTAACAACAATATGGTGACCACGGAAATAAGGTCTTAGCAAGCGAGCCGCAATAAGCGGGCGAATGCCACTTTTCTAGCTTTTGGTATCGGATCTCGGCATTACGCGGGGTTACGCGACAAAATAAACGAATTTGTCAGTGTTCGCGCCTCTCTTACTAAGGCGCGGACGGCGGCTCGCCGTCGACAAGTAAAGGAAAAGACTCTCGCCGGGTTGAGGTTTTGAGAGGGTGGAGGATTGGCCGGACATTGCTTTATATCTTCAAATGCGTCATCGCACGAATTCCATTCCACCGATGCCTCCTTCTTTAAGAGCACGAACATGGGTAAGGCATTCTCCGTGATTTTGGCAAAAACTTTGGTTAGGGCGGCCAATCTTAGGTTAAGCTGTTGGACTTCTTTTTATTACTCGGAGCCTTCATCTCCATCACCGCCCTACATTTGTCGGGTTGGCCTCAATGCCCCGGTTAGTCGGACATGAAACCCGGGAACTTTCGGGCGGGGACGCCAAAGGCACACTTGGCGGGTTCGGTCGGATTACGTGAGTTTTGAGTTTGGCAAATGTGCACTCCGGGTCTTGTATATGGCGTTCTTTGGTCCAAGGTTTTGTGATCATGTCATCTATATACGCTTCCACATTGCGGCCGATGCAGTGCACCAAAGACCTTATTCATCATCCTTTGATATGTAGCTCAGCATTCTTCAATCAGAAAGGCATGACATTGTAGCAATAGTTAGCTCTTTCGATAATGAAGGCATTTTTTCACGATCCTCTGGGTACATCGCTATCGATTATATCCAGGAGTATGCGTCCATAAAGGATAGGAGTGGAATCTGAGGCGTTGTCTACCGGTTGGTCGATGTTTGGCATTGGGTAGGAGTCCTTCGGGCATACCTTGTTCAAGTTCTTGTGTCTGTACAAACTCTCCATTTCCGTTTGGCTTTTTACCATCGCCACATTTGATAACCGGGTTGTATCTTGTATTTCCAGAATAAATCGGCTTCAAGCAATTCTTGGATGTGAATTTCCAACGCTTTCCTTTTCTACGAGTCCGTGGTTCCTCTTTCTGCGACATTGGGATTGAGCCGGATAGACTTCTAGCTTGTGACAACAAAATTTTGGGTCTATTCAATTCAGAGATGAATCCCGGGCGAAGACATCCTGTTTTCCTTCGAAGTCCTCCAAACTACTTCTAAGTTCGGGAGATAGGTGTTTGCCAATCTTGAGTGAGTGCGGAGAGGGTCTCCGATCACCGGATCTTCCGAGTCTCTGCTAGGTTACGGCGAACCTCATCGTCTCGGATGTCAATTCCACGTATTAACTTCGTCGTCGGGAGAATCCCGTCCAGAGCAGTCCAGGATAATTTGCTTCTTTGGGGCTGCGATGAAGATCCGCCCTACCCAGTCGACGGTCTCAAAATAGCATTGTCGAGACTCTTTTTGATCCAGATTCCGTGACCACGGTTCCTTGGTTACTATCGCCTTGAGCTTTTGATGCTTTGTAGATACCGGCATGTCCCTACTTGTGAATGGTTGGCCTTCCCAATATTATGTTGTAAGGTGAAACGAACTCGGCCCTATGAACCGCACTCTTTCGGACTTGAAGGCGTTTTTGACTCAAGGGTGAACTGAGGTCGATAAACCCCTTCGGACGCGATTGTTCTCCATTAAACCCGATGAGGGTTGTCTTGCAAGGCTTTAAGTCGTCCGGTCCGGGCTCATTCTTTTGAACGCCTCCCGGCTAGGTATGTCGGTAGAGCTACGGCGTCACAAATATCCGCTTGACTCGGCGGTTGGCGGCTGGCGGTTATCACTAGCCCGTCTTGATGGCAGGGGACAACGTCCTTGAGGTCGTCTCTTGTGAAAAACAAGGCGGTCGTGCTACCTCGGTGTGATGTTCCTTGAATTTTGGTCGGTCTCGACGGATAGGACTTCTCGAATGTATTTCCTTCGGCTCATAGTATCTCGCCTCAGCCCATTGCTCCCATTGATTACGTTACGGTCGAATTCAGCTTACGGAAATTCGTCATCGACTTCGGGGAGCCTTTCGTTTATCTTCACCTTTTGAACTTTTACGGGGGGTCTGCTGCGGTTCTTGGTCTTTCGTTTACCACCTTTTCCTTGATGCTCATGACATACGGTTGAAGTTTGCCTTCACGAACAAATCGTTCGATTGCATCCGGAGCTCGTAACATTCATCGGTTGTATGACCTCGACCATCATGGAGCGAGCAATATTTAGGCTGGTCTATCCGGATCTTCGGTAGGACGGACGAGGTCGGTCGACCTTCTTCATCTCGGTTGTTGACACCTCCTTCCATACTTGAGATTGAGGCACGATCGGGCAGGTATTTCTCGTATTTGCTCCGTGATCAAACTTGCCACCTCGACTCTTGTTTTCATTCCCCTTCTCAAGGAATCCCTATTCTGTTGTCGAGAGAAGTCTCGACCCACAGGAGGAGGTTACATCTTGGTCCCGCCTCGAATTGGGATTGTTTGCCATTCGCATCGCTCGACGTCCAAGTACTTCTTTGAACGGGATATGAAGTCGTTGAGATTCTTTGCCAGCTCCTTTAAAAAGATTACGCCGGCGGGACTCTTTATCGAGGCCGTCCACCAATAAGTGAACGTGTACGTCTTCGTTAAGTCCGCGCACTGCGGTCTCCGCATGATTGAGCGGTCAAGGTAACTTTGGAGCAACTCTCCTACCGTGTCGATTTTGGAGAGAGAATCTTGGGATTTTGGTTGCTGTTTGCTAGTTGCGAAGTGCAACTCAAAGGCCTCGGCAGTCTTCAAAGTTGTGGATCGGCCCAAAAGGAAGAGTGTGAAGCCATTTCAACGCAGGCCCTTTTAACATCGCGGCGAAGATCCGCGGCACGGTGGTTCCTTGAGACCTCTAGCAGACATGTGAACGTCAAAGTCTTCTAAATGAGTCGTCGGGTCTTGTGTGCCATCATACTTTGTCAACTCGCCCAAATTCGACTTCTCGGGAATCGGGCGTTACGGATCTCCTTCGAGAAAAAGCTATTGTGCATTTGGGTGACATATCTCGTCATTTGGAAACCACTTGGAGGAATCGTCCACCTGTCACCTCGATGGTTCCTCGCACAGGTCGACCTTCTTCATCCAGGTTTTGGTTCCTCCTATTGGCCCTCCTGGCATTGACGGTTTCGCGCCTTTTTGTCGGTGCGATGGCCGAGCTCTCGTCATCGTCGTCCTCTCTCCAAGTTTTATCTTCCAGTCCTCATTTGGAAAGGGTGTGGGTCCGTCTTTTCTCCCGCTTCTTCGCTCGGCGATAGTGAAGGGTATGGCGCTTGTCTATGTTGTCCGCCGTCTCATTATCGCAAGCATCCGGCTTGAAGAGATCGAAAGTACGGATCGGCATGTGGGATGTCCGGCCTCCTCGAGTGGAGTCGTGTGGTCCACAATCTTGGTTTCGTGGGCCGAGGACTCCGTGTCGGACAGGTTGTCCTTTTGATGTCGTTCATTGTTGGGAATCAATGGTTCTTACGGGTGAGAAAGCCGATCTTCTCCGCTTCGATGGTCTCCATCGTGCTTCAGTTGTCAGTGCTCATTACGGGGTGGTTGACGCGGTGGTTGACGGTTGTCCCAGCGATCCGCCTCCGATTGTCTTTGGCACAGAAGCACGAGTGCTTATCCTCGTGGTCACGGGAATAGAACCTGTATATTATATATATTTTTTAATTATTTAATAATTATTTTACATAGTTTTTCACAAAATTTCCTATTGATCCATACTTGGATTTAGGCTTAAAATTACTTAATCTCACATATTTTTCCTAATCTTTTCCAATCAATTAGCAAATAGATTTTATGCTAATTTTAGCCATCAACCACTAATTAAAGGGTTTTACACAATTTACCTTGGATATTCACTTGTTTATGTTCAAAAAATTAGCCATTAATTACTAAATTAATCACCTACTAATTGTTGATAATTTTCTTAATTAGAATAACTCATTATCTCACTACTATTGCACTGACATTGATATTATATGTCCCATGCAATATATTAAAAATCTTGGGGGCATTTTGGTCATTATAATACTTTTTGATTTTTCCCCTTTTATTTTTCCAAGGTAATAATTTAATAAATTACCTAAATTAGGGACAATATTCTTCCCTATTTCAAATAAATATTTACTTGCCTCTTTATAATTTTCACAGGGTATTTTATAACTCGTAAATGCGTTTAGGGACCTATTGCAAATTATCAAACGTTTTAGGGACCTAATTGCACATTATCTAATTTCAGGAGTAATTACCCTAAAAATAAGATAAATTCACCACAATGTCTTTGAGACCATATAATCATCTATTTCCAATATTATTTACTCAATATGATACTTATCATAAGTGAGATTTTCAGGGTATTACACCTCGCACGAGTGTCACCGTCTTCATTCACTCTGCACTCTCTTGCGCACCTGCTCACCTAATTCTCTACAAAATACTATAAATATTTATGATCCTCTCTCTTATTAAGTTTAAATGTTGATTATTTTTTTTGTTTTTTATTATGCTTTTGATCTAATACTGATAAAAGACGATGATTACATATTTGTGTTATATATTTTCAATCATCTAGGTTTAGCGTCTAACTCATAACCATATATTTTAGTTTTTACAAGTTTTTTTTTGTTTGTTTTTGGGATGTGATATAAATCCTCAAAACAATATATGGACCCAGTCCAACATATTGGTAATAACAATTATCTTTTATAATCTCATCAGAAAAATCTAGGGATTTACTTCGTTGTATCGAGATTCAAGACTAGACGATGTTGTAGCTTCTCACTCTTCGTAATTGTCTGTACTGTAAATACTAGAAGCTATGTCCAGCCCTTCTATAAATAAAAGTATCACCGATTCCTACTATGTTAAATTAGGTTTCACGGTAAATTTAAAATAGCTACATAAAGTGTCATGATTTCTACTTTAATTTAAATTTATATATATATATATATATAGGGTTTATCGTTTGTCATATCACTTGACATAAGATTATGTCAAGTCACCCCAAAAATTACGTCGTTTTGGGAGTTCATTAATTCCCCTAACTCCAAAACGACGTCGTTTTGGGAGTTAGGGGAATTAATGAAGAGTATTTTGGTATTTTTGTTTTTGTATTCATTACATGAATTTTACCAAAATACCCTTCATTAATTCCCCTAACTCCCAAAATGACGTCGTTTTGGAGTTAGGGGAATTAATGAACTCCCAAAACGACGTAGTTTTGGGGTGATTTGACATAATCTTATGTCAAGTGACATGACAAACGATAAACCCATATATATATATATATATATATATATATATATATATATATATATTTACATTAACTATTTATAGTGTTTATGCATAAAAATTTAAAGTTCAAATGACATAAATGATCCTGTTATTTTCTTGTCCTAAAAATCATGCTATAATTTTATTTTCATATGCAGGTATGAAACTGAAATCGTTGAAAGCATTGCTAAAGAAATGATGACAAAGTTGCTTGATGAATCACCATCTAACCTTGGTACATTAATTGGAATTGAACCAAAATTAGATGAATTGGAGTCAATCGTAGCATTTGAATTAGAAGGAGTTCAATTTATAGGAATATGGGGCATAGGAGGTATAGGCAAAACCACTCTTGCTAGAGCTTTTTATGAGCGAAAGTACAAAAACTTTGAGATTCACTACTTTCTTCATAATATTAGGGAGGTATATGAAAAAGATGGTTTGATTTCATTGCAAAGAAAACTTCTTTTTAATTTAAATAAAAGAAGCATGGAAGTCGATGATTGTTATGAAGGAAAGAAGCTGATAAAAAACATGTTAGGCCACAGAAAAGTTCTACTTGTCCTTGATGATGTGAGTAACATAAGCCAACTTGAAGATTTGGCTCCAAAGCAAGGATGGTTTAGCAAAGGGAGCATAATAATAATAACAACTAGGGATGCACATTTGCTATCATCACATGGCGTGTCAGCTAAGTATAATGTCAGATTGTTGAGTAAAAATGAGTCATTTGAACTTTTCCTTCAGAAAGCTTTTAAAGGAGATAAACCCAATGAAGATTATTTGGATCTTGCTAGAAGCGTCATTGAATATGCAGGAGGCCTTCCTTTAGCGCTCATAGTGTTAGGTTCATTTCTTTGCAAAAGAACTATAATGGAATGGAAGGATGCATTGGCTAAGTTCAAGAAGGTTCCTCCAAATGACATATTGAAGATACTTCAAGTGAGTTATGAAGGATTAGACATTAAGGAGAAGACTATATTCTTGGATATTGCTTGCTTTTTCAATGGTATGGTCAAAGATCATGTCGTAGAAATTTTAGAAATTTTGGACAAGGATCTTCACCCCATAATTGGAATAAGTGTTCTTACTGATAAGTCACTAGTGATTGATTATCAAGGGCGTTTGTGGGTGCATGAAATTATCCAAGATATGGGTAAATATATTGTCTCTCAAGAATCACATGATGATGCAGGCAAGCGTTCTAGGATATGGTCTTTGGAGGAGGCCAATCATGTACTCGAAAGAAATAAGGTGACATTTCAAAGTTTTTGTTTGTGCACTCTTTTTATAATAATTTACTTCATAACTCTTTTAAATATTTATCTTGAATTGTTGTTTTATAGGGGACAGAAGCAATCCGGGGAATAGTTCTAGTGTTAGAAAAGTCATGTGATGTAAATTGGGATCCTGAAGCCTTCTTAAAGATGAGTAACCTCAAGTTGCTTATCATTTCAAGATACTCCAATGATTCCCAATATTGCCAATTGAAACTTCCACGTGGACTCATGTCTCTTTCCAAAGAGTTAAAAGTAATAGCATGGGAGGGGTTTCCATTATTTTATTTGCCAAGTCAAACTCAACTCCATGAACTTGTTCGTCTTTATGTGCCACATAGCAAGTTAAAAGAACTTTGTAGAGGAAGACAGGTAATTATAGTCCTTTTATTTAAATTGTTTGTCCATGTTTTAATAAATTACTATTAACTTTTGGTTTTTGAGGGCTTATTGTTTCCTCTCCTTGTTTCTTTTTCTCTTCTCAGTCTTTTCGAAGCCTTAAATTCATTGATCTTTCTCATTCAGAAGACCTCATCAAAACCCCAAATTTTGATGGAACTCCTCATCTTGAAAGGTTGATTCTTAAAGGGTGTTCTAACTTGGTTGAAATTCACCAGTCTCTTGGGCAACACAAGAAACTTGTTATTGTTGTTTTGAAAGATTGCAGAAAAGTTAAAACCCTTCCTAGAAAATTTGAGATGAATTGCTTGAAGACTTTTGTTCTATCCGGTTGTTCAAAAGTTAGAAAACTTCCTGAGTTTGGAAAAAAGATGGAACGTGTGTCTAAGCTTGATTTAGAGGGGACTGCTATAGCCAAACTGCCTCAATCACTAGGCAATTTGATTGGTCTTGTTGAATTAAATTTGACGAACTGCAAAAGCCTGGTTTGTCTTCCTTATAATGTTTGTAAATTGAAAGCACTGAAAATTATTAGAATTTCTGGTTGCTCAGAGCTTTCAAGGCTGCCAGAGAATTTGACTGAAAATGAGGCTTTGGAAGTGCTTGATTTGAGTAAAATTGCTATTAGAGGGCTATCACTTTGTGAGTACAATGGTGAAGTACAATATTCATCATCATGGAGTTGCTTCTCACTTCTTCAAAGGCCTTCAAGCCCAACAAAATTTATGTTGCTACCGTTTTTGTCATTCTTGACCGAATTAATTTTATGTTATTGCAACCTCCGTGATGGATCACTTCCCGATGACATCAGCGAGTTATCATCATTAAAAGATTTATTCCTAGGTGGAAACAATTTCATTGACTTACCATCTGGCCTCATTTCCAATCTTTCCAAGCTTCGATATATTAATCTCTATGGTTGCCCATGGCTTCGGTCTTTGCCACAACTTCCGTCAAATCTATTTATGATATACGCAGTTGGTTGTTCATCAATGAGACATTACGGAAGTTCACAACACTTGTGGGATTTCATTGAATCATTTCAACCTCAGCAGGTTTATTTCATTTGCCTTTACTTTCCCTTTCACCTTAATCATTATACTTCTTTAACATGGAAAACTTTTGTTATAGGCTCTCAATCTCGGTGAAGTTGTTGATTTAAATATCAAATCTGCAATTACAACATTGGGTTCACGAATTGTGAGTTTTTAGAATAACTTGATTTTTTTTTTTCTTAATTTCTTTGATGATAAATATCTAGTTTATTTGACTTGGATATATTTCCATTTCTTACATACTAACACAAACAATCTTTTGTTTTTGTTCCAGCCTTTTGATTTCTTTTGGCAATCTACTCGCAGATTAATAATTGAAGGTAGCAAAGTGCCATCATGGTTCTATAACCAAAACTACTTTGATGACAAAGAATTCAGGCATCCAAATGTGTCATTCATAATAAACATATCCCCTCATTATCGTGATTCAAGTGAGTGGTGGGGCATAGCCATATGCTTAGTAATAGAGTACGATTTTGCATTTGGAGGATTGGATACAATTTATTTGAATCGTGATAGAATTTGTTGGACTTTCAGATTTCCTAATCAAGGTTTTCCAATTAGGCATTTTCTAGGCGATGAAGTTCTTTTGCATCCAATTCTGAGTCATCAAATTTATATTTCATTTATTCGTCTTTCCTGTTTGGTTGTGGACGGACTTCAAATGGTATTTTTTTCTGAGAATGCTACTAAATATAAGTCACCAACGATTAAAATAAAGAAGTGTGGGTGGCGAGCGGTGCGTAACGAAGATGTTGAAGCTTGGAGAATAACAAGGGACAGAGGTTGTAGTAGCATTATCAATGAAGTTGAGAAAAATGAAGGTTATACTCATTGCCCGAGACATCATGATCAATTCACAGAAAGGAAAATTATTGTAGAAGTGGATGGCATCTATTGTCATTTAAATGACAAAGCAGGTTGTGGAGGCATTTTTAAAAATGGCAACAATTGTATGATGGAGGCTTTTCTTCTGAAATTAAGTGCTGGGGATACCCTCACAGCTAAACTATGGGTTTGCCTGATGGGTCTCAAAATAGCTTGGGATGGGGGTTGTAGAAATCTTATCTTGAGAAGCGACTCTACTGAGGCTGTTCATTTGATCAAATTTGAAGTCCATGAGACGCACAAAGATATTGCCGTGATCATGGAAATCAAAGGGATGTTAGAGTGGGATTGGTCTGTGGATGTCCAAGTCTTTCACAAAGATGGCAATGGTATCGCGAATTTACTTGCTAAAAGAGCCCTTGATGGAGCAATGGGTTTGCAGTTCCTAGGCCCTAAGGCGATGATGGAAATATTGCAGGTGACTGATGTACGAAATAGCACCGTTGTGTCAGAAAAGAAAAAGATGAGTCTAATACATTCAAGGTACGTAGCGGTAGATTAGCCCTTATTGTTTTAGATTAAATTTTATATTAATGCATGCTTGATGGCTATTTAATTTTTTCTTTTATACATTAATTTAATAAAAAAATTCAATTCAATTAAATATTATATTTCCTTAATTATCTCATTTTCATAGGCACTGTTCGATTTATATAGGATTGGCCAGGTTTGTTTTCATAAGTTTTAAAAATTTTCTTATTTATATGACATAGTCCATCAAACTAGGGTCAAACTAGATTTGGTGTATTTCCTTAATTTTTTTTATTCCCATTTATTTGTAGCTGAAGATAATTAGAGCCATAAGTTGCACAAGATTTTACTTAATTTGTATTTTCTTAGCACATAATATAATTATTTTTTGTAATTAGTTTTTTAAGAGAATTCAGATGTAAAGTTATACATGATCATTATATTAGCTTGGTAATATAATGATAAGAAGCTAATACTTTAGACAAATTGTCTGAGGTCTATATAATACTGCATGCAATTTCACGTTCTTGTTTTATGTTGTAATTGAACCGATGTAAAAAGTCTTTTTTAACAGTTGTAAGAAGATGATTTTGCACTATATACATACATACATATATGTAGACACAGACATATATGTGCGCGCACACACACACAAAATATATGTGGGTAGACACACATACATACATAAATACATATGTAGACACACACATATAGTGTCTATAGATATTTGTGTGTAGACACACACATAAATACATACATAGATACACACACACATATATATC
Organism: Acacia pycnantha; assembly: GCA_025563575.1. Taxonomy (NCBI): domain Eukaryota; kingdom Viridiplantae; phylum Streptophyta; class Magnoliopsida; order Fabales; family Fabaceae; genus Acacia; species Acacia pycnantha. The sequence goes on along the minus strand of JAMWYP010000485.1, from coordinate 78,100 downwards.
TAAAAATTTCGTTGACTGAAAGAGTATACGCATTAACATACATATACTCACAAAAAATCAAATACACTTGAGAGAATAAAATAGGGGTATTTTAGGAAAAAATTGATAATTATTATAATGTTATCCTATGATTAGGACCAAAGCCAACTCTCAAAAGTTATCTTATAATTAGGACCGGAGGGAGTATTTGGCACATGTTTCTAATATATTTGTGATTATTAGGGTTATTTAATAAGTATAACAAATTAAATTTGTGAATATTAGGCTTTTATATATATTGGCGTGAGTAGCTAAGATTTTTCATTAGGAGTATTAAGAAACTTGGTTGAACCTAAGCTTGTCTTTTCCCTTTTTACCCCCGTGATTGATGATAGGTATGTACATGCTGATCTACCTCCTTTTACCCCTCACTTTCTGGTGCAGGATGGCAAGAATATGAAGCTATGATCTTAAAACTTTTGCAAACCATTGAATAATCTGAGTGGGAAAAACCAACAAAGAACAATAATGCATGCATTCTAAAGACTTGTTTATTTAAACCTAAAAATTAAGTTATTTTCAGATTGTTTAGGGACTTTACGAATAATGATTTAATATTTAGATTTTTTAAGGAAATATTGTTGGATTTAGTTATAACCATAAACAATGACTTATTGCTTATTATTTCAGTATAATTTCATAAACAATGTTTTGGTCTCTGATATCTTGCGTCTTCATCATATTCTCCACGTGCAATATGCAAGTCAGGACAGAGTCTTCAAATAGTCATGACCTTGTAATCAGCACCAGAGGAAGTATTAATATATAAACGGTCAAATTATCGCAAGTCATCAACTATATAGAGTATTATTATGCATATTCATTGTTCGTGTTTTATGTTGTAATTGAACCAACATGACATATCGTTTTACACTCTATACATTAAGTCAGTATATTGTTTAGGATAAGCAAGTGTGAGTAGTGCGTGTTGTGCAGAATTGTTGAAAGAAGGCAAGAATCCGAAGATGAAGTTGATGAATCGGAAGATGAAGTTGATGAATCCAAAGATGAAGCATCCACCTCAAGAACAAGGAGCCACACCAAAGAAAAATTAAAAGGAGTTTCAGTCGCGACAAAGAAAAAGGACTTTCAGTCGTGACAAAGAAAAAGGACTTTAAATGTGGCGACAAAGAAAAAGAACTTTAAATGGGGCTAGTGAAAGTCATTTTCAGCAGTGACAATAGAGTCGCCGCTGAAATTATTAACTTTCAAAGGCAAAGTCTAACTTTTAGCGGTGACTTTTTGTTATCGACACTGAAAGTCATACTTTCAGCGGCGACACACAAGAGTCGCCGCCAAAAGTATTATTTATAATTTTTCAAAGGATAGACTCTCAGCCCTCTCAACCTGTGGAGTGAGAACTCAGATTCTCAGAAGACAAAACTCACAAAGGCAACCTGAACTCTAGCTCTTGGCCTCTCGACCTTGCATCCTCGTCGGCTCGACCTCATCATCCTCTTCAGCTCTTGTAGGCGCCTCTCCTCCTCTCCTTACAGGTGATGTCTCAATCAGTCGGCGGTCACCGTGAGTTTCACTGTTGAGGTCAGTTTTCTTTCTTTTCCTATTCGGTTTTCCCCTAGTTTCACCACGAGTTTTGAATCTCTTGCTCTGTGTATGCGTATGATTCGTTTTTCTTGGCTTTCTCTGCTTCGATTACACAACAAGGGAGTTCGAAATAAGGGTTTGTTTCTTTGGTAGATAGTGCTCGAATCTATTGTTCTAAATTTGTTTCTCTGGGAGTTTGAAAGAAATTACAAAGTTTGGTAGATGATCTTAGATTTTCCAAAAAAATGTTACTGTCTGATCATGTTTGTTCTGCCCTGTGCGTATGAATTGGGTTGCCATTTCTATGTTTTATATTCTTTTTCTTAACTCTTGTTGACTGGGACTACACAATTCCACCTCTTCTAAAATTTAATGTCAGTGCTTTTATTATGTTTTGAAGGAATCTATCAAGTTTAAACTTGGGCGGCGACATATCACCAGCCATCGGTGAATTAAGAAACTTGCACTCCATGTATGCTGGATTGATCCTCTATATCTACTTCTATGTGTTTTGGTTGTATCAATGGGTTAGGTCCCATCGCATTTCAAGTCACAATTTTAGGCTGCTGTCAGACTTGTGAATGCTAAGATCTATGTGACCTACAAACGATATCATACTTTGTATTGCTCACCCTGAAATTGTCTTGTGTAGCTGTTAACACCCTGAATTTTGAGGACTGAGGTTTACATAATTTCTACAACTATCAGGATGGGTGAATTTTGATTGATGAGAATCAGTTTAAAATTGATCTAAAGCTGATATTAGAAGACTTATGTCTGACTTAATCTAATCTTTGTCTGCTGTAAGTAGGGTGGCTTCTTATTTATTTATTTCTATGTTGAGGTTAACTATGAATTAGAGTAATTGCATACAATATCTTTTTTTAAGCTGAGGCTGAACTAGTGAAAAAATATTTGCATTGTTGTGGAAATCTTACCATTCTTTTTTATCTAATATTGCTCATGATTATGTGTTGGTTTTGCGTGACCTGTGTGCATCTTTACTGTTTGTTCGTTGCACATGTACCCTTCGTAACTAGCAATCAATTTCATTATATTTTACTCTGGCGTATGATATGTTTAGTGTATGGCCAAGTATTAATGTCTTCTCTCTGTATCTTTTACACCTTGTAGCACTACTTTGTTTCTTTTGCAGGGGACAGAATACTATGATGGAAAGACAAAGAGGAATGTTGATGTTCGAATAACTGATATCTTGCAAATGATGGGTCGTGCTGGACGTCCTCAATTTAACTAGCATGGGAAAGCAGTCATTCTTGTTCATGAACCCAAGAAGAGTTTCTATAAAAGATCAAATTCGATACAGATTATTTTAATTGTCCATACCTCAATCATCTGGAGAATAGAATAATTTTGCGTCATTTGCAGTTCTTGTAAGAGCCTTTTCCTGTTGAGAGCAGTCTGAAGTAGCAGTTGCATGATCACATTAATGCAGAAATTGTTTCTCAAACAGTATGCCATAAACCAGATATGCAGAGCATTATCTTACATGGACTCACTTTTTCTGTAGACGTGTAAGTTTGGGCACATTACTATATTTGAATGATACAAAAAAGTGGTTAGGGGTCATATGCTTGTGAAGTCATATTTAAACTAAAGCACTTCATTTATGATTCCCATATCTGACCTTATAAATTTTTGGCTAAAACCCTTCCCCCATATTTAGCTAAACATACCTTCTATGTGCTTATTCTTCTCATCTTCTTGCTGCCTTTAAGTATATAACACGCATGACATGGAATGCACAAGTTTGTATTTTCATTTGCTAATGCAAAGAATTATATGTCAGCAATCTAACTATTACTATAGTTCTATTGCAAAGCAATTGTTTAAAGAAATTTTATGGTATTTTTTTTTTATTGCCACTTAGGGCATTTTAACTTGTACCAATCATTCATTTCCTTGTACCATCATGTCTGGTATTGATTAGAAATTGAACTAGTACTTATAGATATAGCCATTGTAGTATTACTGTTCTGCAATCATGCTTAATGATAAATTTTTATTAGGTGGTCAATCCTGCTTACTATGGATTGTGCAAGATGTAATACTTATTTGATAAGACAAATGCAGTTTTTGGGCAAACTATAGGATCAATTAGATGGGGCAGGGCCATCTGTCCAGACAGAAGAAAATGGTGCTCCAGCTGTTGCTGATGAAGAAAATGATCAAGTTGGTGAAGATCCATAAAGAGATTGACAAGATTATAGAGGATATTATCGAGGAGAATCAAGTAGAGAAGCAAAATTTAGCTAATTCTGATTAATTCGTATTGTCACTTGCATACACTTGTGAACTTGCTGGAATTTTGTATGGGTTGTCCATGCTTGAAATGAAGTGTGTGCATCTTGTTAAATTACATTGAGTTGGTTGCTAGACATTAGAAATTAGATGCTATACAATTGGAAACTCATTGAAATTTTTGCCATTTAATTTTCTTTTAAAAAAAAATTGTGACTTTCAGCAGCGACAGTATCAACAGCGACTTTTGTGTCATCGCTGATATATGTTTCAGCGATGACATTGATTTTCTACTTTCAATGGCAACATTTCTATGTCGCCGCCAAAAGTATTAACAACAGCCATATCAGCTATGACAGATTGTCACCGTTGAAAACCCTTCAGCGGCGACATTTAGACTTTTAGCGGCAACTTAATATAATGTATATATAGCTAATTTGATTAGATTAAGAAAATTAGTTAAAATAACATGTGTAACATCCCAAGTTTTGGGACAAGGAGTTTAGGAAGATGACTGAGATAAATAGGCTGCTAAGCGAGTAAGAGACTAAAGTCTTAGTTTTTTTTTTTTTATTTTTTTATTTTTATGAGGAAAAGCTTAAGATATTTATTAGATATTATTTTGGATCTTGAAAAAAAAAAATTATTAGGGGGAAATTATGAAATGTTATTTTAAGGATTTAGAAATATTAGAAGGGGAATTAAATTGTGAAAATTTGGCCTAAATAGTTATAAGATTAATTATTTGGAATTTAAGGCTTATGATTGTTGTTGTTCGAACTCTGGGAATACATTTCCTTGAATCTGAAACTTTTGGGTCTTGATGCATTGTGTCCGTTTGATGAAGGATTTGGAAAAGTAATTAATGGTAGTGTATAGACGTGATTAAAGGCTTCTAAGTCAACGTTCTTGAGCTGGAATTTTTTAAACCTGAAAATGTATTTAAGTGTTGGAAATGAGTGTTGTTCATATAATTTTGCATGTGGCCACGTATCACCTTATTACCTCATGCAACACTCCTCATTTACTCCAACAATCTATTAGGTCCGCTCCTTTAATATTTGATATCCACCCATTTCTCACTTAATTTCCTTAGCTCAAGACACCTCATCACATGCAACACCAATTAAAGATTTCGGACAGCTCACTCATATTTGATAGAAGTATATACACACAGACCCCTCTTATGTGTGTTTTTTTTTCAGCCTTAAAATACTTCTCTTTTATTCAGCATATCTCACTTTAATGGTCAGCACTCATTATCTCTCTAATATCATTCAGCGCATAAGAGAGAGACATAATGGACAACACCCATACTCCACTACCTCTATTTTCTCAATGGTGCACGAAGCACACACTCTCCCTCTTACACTCTCCCTCACAAGTCCGCCACGTACACCCCCCACTCTCCTCAATTCTCCATTTCATTGGCATTATTTATACACAACCACCCATACGTCCTATTTTTATCCATTCCGTTCGGCCTTCAACAGAAAATAGAGGGCGAGAGTGAGAAAGGGTCCGAGAGAGTGAGAGAGCACGATGCTGGAGGAAGAAGAGGAAGGAGGAGATCCAACATGCAAGTGACAATCTAGAGTAGGGTAAGTGTCTAGATTCTCCTTTCATATTTATTTTCATGATTTGATAAGTAGTTTGCACAGTGATGATGAAAGAAATTCTGGTCTTAGTAAGAGAAGGTGTAAGAGCAAGTGAAGTAAACATAGCTAACATGAACTCAAGTTTAAATTGAGGATGGGTAGTGATGTATGTGGTTAAATATGATTTTATGATGCTATTCGAATGATAAGACCATGTTATTCAATCTGGAAATTTCAGTTTAGAGAGGAAGCTGTTCAAACCGTTCTTAATGTTAGGATATTTATATATTAAATAGAATATCAGATATTAGTAGCTATTGGTTAATGGAAACATATGAGAAGGTGTAGACGGTTTGAAATAGCACCCTGTTTTCATTATCATATCATTAAGCATTATGAGTTGCGCTGGAATTTTCAAAATTGTTGGAAGTACTCAATTCAAATGCTGTCATAAAAGGGTGTTTAGATGCTAGAATCTTGTGATCGATACATATGTATGTGGTTTATGGATCTGTTTTTGGTTATAACTGAACCTAAGCTCTGTTTTGTTGAAGTTTATATGGGTTTCTCTAATGAAAAGATAAGAGGAAGAATAAGTAAATTCCATTAGAAGTGCTGTCTATTTTCTGGCAAATGGAATTTTTCAATTGGAGCATAAATATTTTTGGATAAATTTATCTAGCATGAGTTGGAGTTTTGGGTAGGATAATAGGCATTTATTTAAGTCTTGATGGGTATATATGTATAAGGATAAAAGATTACCAATGATGACCTATCGCTATTAATTTCAAAATTTATAGGAATTGTCAATTGCCTGAACTTAAGAGAGAGAAAAGTGAACAGAAAAGATTTTAGTAGAGGTATTGTTTCGGAAGGAGCAACAGGTGAGTGAATAGCGTCCCTAATTTTTATAAATGATAATTTTATTGTTGAATGTTTATGTTAATTTTCATATTTAAAAGTATGATTTTGTGAAGGAATATTTGTTGATGGTTTATGATTAAAGAATGACCATTTTCTTCGTTATTATGTATTTTCTTCCAATTTTTTCAAAGTATAATTTATGATTATGCACTTGAATGGAAAGAAAGACTTTCAATATATTTTCATAAATTTTATATTGAGATGATCTTGAATTTTGAAAAGTTTATAAGCAAGAATTGATTATTTGAAATGGAATATTTTTACTTTAAAATGATTTTATTGATAGATTAAATTTGAAGGAAAGTTTTGAAGTATTGATTGTGAAACTTCATGCTGGGGAATTTGATTATGAAGTATGAATAGAGCTGTTATTATCTTGAAGGAAGAATTTTGATTACTTTGATAAATTGACCCCAAGCATGCTTGAAAATGTTTTGGAGAGGACTTAATACAGAACGCTGGTTACTAACAGCAGTACTATTAGTTCTTGGTGCACCATGGTTAACCTCGAGCTCGCTTGATTCATGAGATTTTTTCTCATGCTTGTTTCATGGACTTTGTGTCCATGCTTGTTTCATGGACTGTGTGTCCATGCTTGATTTATGGCTTTGAGCCATATTTGGTTAGGTACCCTCATGGACTGTGTGTCCATGCTTGTTTCATGGCCTCGTGTCATGCTTGGTTAGTTACCCCCGTGGACTGTGTGGCCACGCTTGTCATTCGTTCTGTAAGAAGTTCTTTGGAAAGATAAGGTTTGAGAATTATGTTTTAAATTGATTGTATGAAATCAAAGGTTTTATTATGTACATGAAAGAATTATGGTTTACATAGATTATATTAAATCAAAGGTTTTATTTCGTACATTAAATTATCTTATTAACGATATTTTATATAGAATTCTAATTTTAGTTCTGATCGTATGATTTAGAAAATGATAAAGATGTTTAAATTATTTTGCTTTTGCAATTTATTAAATTATAATAATGGGACGTTATTTACCGGAAAATTTATTTGTGTCAGAAAATAGAGCGAACCCTGTACCTCCTGCTGAGCGGTGAAGAACTTCCTTAACGACTTAAAGCTTGCGGTCTCATTTTGTAGTGCTACCAGTTGATGTAATTTTAAACCTAGACTTTTGTATTATTATTAATGGTAGATGCTCCACGTAGTCTATAGGTATGATCCCTACCTTACTTTGTTGTTTGAACATATGAATATTCTAATTATGTTATTATGAGTATTAATCAGCATTTGTATATAAGTTTAAGGCTTAAGGAATATGAGTCTTCTCATATTCCGTGCCGGTCACCCCCTTTGGGTTTTCGGGGCGTGACAACATGTATTTTCTAAAACTTCTTATTCATCTTCTTTAATTCCTTCCTTCCCTTACTTCTTTGAATAGTGTTGAGGAAGTATCATTAGGAGTAAATGAGGAAAATATTAATAAATGTATCCTATATTAAGGACACTAAGGAGTAGCATTTAGGTAACCTTGTCCACGTGTTACTTTCAAATTATAAGAATAATTTTTTATCAGAATATAAAATTGATCATCGATTTTTAGAATGTTATGTTATCCTCTAATTTTAAAAATCTGAATATTAAATTATAATGATAAAATCACAAGAAATGATGTTAAAATAGCTTAAGGAGCAAAACAACATCCCCTTGTCGTTACGTTGCTGGCTTTAGTATTAGAAGATGCCGGTGGAATGCTTCAGAAAAAGTTGCTGGCATATCTAGTTGGCACTAAAAAAATTGGTATTTTCCACTTCTCCTAATAATTATCTTCACTTATTTCTTTTTTGTTGAGCAATAAGGGCGAGCATATTCGAATTCAATTCAATAAAGTCTAAACTTCATCATGGTTTTTCAAGGGAAAAGTTTTCACTACAAAAGTACTATAACTTCATTTATTTAATTGTGGGCTTGTAGCTTAGTTCTATTTGTTTGTTGGTGTTGGTGTTGGTGTTGGTGCCTTGATTCCCTTCTTAATCAAGCCATTGTAGCCAAACAGTGAAGAACTACATCAGATGAGTCTTCTTTACTGGCTTCTACTTCAAAAGTAAAATATAGGAAAAATTGCACGTAGGTTCCGAACAAGGACAAATAAGAAACAATGATCCCTTGAAATATCAAAATTGCGGTGATGTCCCATGAGACTTTTTTGCAATTTTTTTTATATGTAAAAAGACACAAATGCCCCCATGTGCTTGTGTTGACAAGTCAATGAGTTTGTTTTGCCAAGTCCATGTGCATGTTTTAACAAGTCTATGGGACTGTTTTGACATGTCCTTGTACATGTGTTGACACGTGTGTGTTGACAAGTCTATAAGCATAAGCCTATTTTTGAAAGTCCATGTGTTTGTTTTGACAAATCCATGAGACTGTTTTGACAAGTCCATGTGCATGTATTGATAATTGTGCATATATTGACAAGTCCATGAGCATGTTTTGACAAGTCTGTGTGCCTATATTGACAAGTCCATGAGCCTTCATAGGGGCATTTGTGTCTTTCACATATGGAAAATATTGTAAAAAAGTCTCATAGGACTGTAAGAACCGGCTAAACTCAAGAGGGGTGAATTGGATGAATGATTAAAAACTTTGAACTTTAAAAATCTTTTCATGTCTTCAAAATCAACAGTCAGATATTCAAATAAATATATACTAGAAATATAAGAGATAAGAGAAGAAAATATGTAAACTGAGATTTATACTGGTTCGGCCCAATCCTTGACCTACGTCCAGTCCCCAAGCTCTACTTGAGATTTTCAATCCATTATCCTCTTGTTTAATCCAAGCACAAGAGAAGCCTATACAATCCCACAAGTCCACCCAGTCACTTGTGAAGCCAAATCTCTCACTGAGATACTCCCCCTTACACACTGTAAGGATACAATCGGTTTCCCACTCAAGATTACCCAATCTTGAGTAACTCTCAGATAAAATGATTACAATGAATCTTCTCTCTTAGAAGTGAATATGATTAACACTGAAGTACATAATCGATTATCTTAGTCTCTACTGTAAATTATATAAACATTGAGAAACAGAGAGTGTATGAGTTAAGCGTGTATTGACATATCGACGGTGAAGTAGTAAAATCATTTCATTGGCTTCGTCGAGTCATTCATCATTAATCGTCACCCCTTCTAGTTTGAAGACTTCGCAATTTATAGGCATTTGTGTTTCGACCATTGCGAGCATTCGATCGTTGGAGATTAGTTGGAAGTAGCTATTGATGCTTCTGTCGCAACATTTAATGTTTTGACATAAATCAGATATTTTGAGGATTTGCAAGTAATCCTTCATACAATCATCTGAAACTCACTAACAAATTGATTAAAGATAGTTAGGAACAGTAATGAGTGATGACAAGAAGTAATGAGATCACAATCCACTACTACAAAAATTGGATATTTCTACCCTAAAAAACGTCCTTATTTAGAAATAGGACGCCAAAATGAAGGCGGTGGCATTCTTGTAATTATATTTAAGGAAGTTGAGCCTTCAACGTCCTAAATAAGAAATGAGGACTTCTTAAATTGATTTTTGGTGTCCTGAAATTTTTTCAGGACGTCTAAAAATGTTTGGCGCCATAAAAAATATGAGAAATATTTGTTTGGCACCATGGAATTTAATTTTTTTCAATAAAATTCATTTATGACGACCTACATAACTTTCAGGACGTCTTTAATGAGTAAATTTCTTCGCGCCATGAATTTTTGTTTGGCGCGAGGATTTTCTTAAAATAGAAATTAGGAAATTTAATAATATTGGCGACACGAATGAATCGTCGCCATTATTTTAATAATGGCGACCGAATCGATTCGTGTCGCCAATTTTATATGGCGATAATCTGAATCGTCGCCAATATTTGATATTGGCGACGATTCGAGTCGCCATTATTAAAATATAGATTCGCGTCGCCATGGCGTCCCGAATATGATTCAGTCGCCTATATTCAATTTTTTAGGTTAATATACTCGCGCCTCTTCATTTTCCCTCACACACTCATACTCCGACACAGCCCGCGAAATCCTCTCATACTCACTCTCGTTTCACTCTTCGTCGCTTTCCTTGCCATACGTCTCCGCCGTCGTCTCCTTCATCTCCGCCGTCGTCTCGCCGATCACCGATCACTCTCGCTCACTCCGCCTTTTCGCCGATCGAAGAGACCAAACCCAAGTAAGCTTGTTCGTACGTTACTCTTAAGATTCGTGAGTATAAAATTTTTCAATTCCTTTCCATTTAGAATTTAGATTCTATCCGTTTGTTGCAAATTCCAATTTGAGTATAAAATTATTCTATTTATTCTTATGCTCGTAGGTATTTCATACATTCCATATACGGAGTTAGGTAAAATTTCATGTGATTCAAAAAAAAGATAGAAGTGTGATTTCGTTCTATTGTTTGTTGTGTGAGACTTTGTGATTTTGTCCCAACCCACTATTCTAGTGTCCTTCACTTACCCATCAATCTCGGGCTTCTAACATTTGATTCTATATTTTGTTCTTGTTTGATTCCATATTGATTATTTACTTCTTGAGATTCTTAACATTTTTTTGCTTATTATGAATTAACATTGTCAATGGGGAAGATTGCGCGCCAATTTAGGGGAACTGGGTTGCATTTTGTTTAGAAAATATGGGCTAAAGATCATGTTGAATTGTTTATCTTCATATATATTCTCGAAGTTAGCTAAGGGATGGATTTACTTTGTTTTCTGTTTCTTATTGCTTTTGTTCGTTACTCTTCCCCTATCGAACTTCTATATTCATCGTAATCTCTTGGAGTCTGCTTTATGATTAAGGCCCCAATGTCCTTAAAGGTAATACTCTGCTAGCAATTAATTCAATGCAAAACACTTCTAGCTTTAGCTATTGTAAAAAGCACGTTTACTTTAAGTAAACATTGACTCTATGGCTCTATGTTTTCTTTATCTTACATAATTGATAAATTGTTTAGCTGAAATTGGTTTAGTTAGTAAGTTTTGTTGAATTAAGCTGAAATTGGTTGTTATTGAAATTTTGGGATGTCTTACTTTTAAGGGGAAATGCTGCCGAAATTTACTTAAAAGAAAACATGTCGTTCTTGAAATTGACATGAACTTGACTGTTGTTGGAAATGTCGTAGGTGGTAATAAAATGGGTCATAGTTGGAGGAATGCATTGAGAACTAGTGAATAATATGAGAATGGGGTAGAAGAGTTTATTGAATTTGCTAGAAGGAATGTGGCCACAAAAAATGTGATGTATTATTGTCCATGTGTTAATTGTTTAAATGGGAGTCGAAGGGTTATTGCTGATATAAGGGACCACCTACTTTGTGATGGAATACACCTTTGACACACAGTATGGATACTTATGTCCTGGATGCATGGCTTCGGCTCGCAGTACGTTACCCAGGAGGTCAATTTATGTTGGTCTAACAATGGGCGACGGAGGGTCGTCTTGTTATCTAGCGCCAATACATGAAAGGTGCGTACTTTTGTTTTGTCTTATAAGATTTTTGTGAATAAATTGCTTTCTTATCTTAATTTAATATTAATACGTATATGTTGTAGTGGTCATTGGACGCTGTGTGTTGTTTGTCCGAGCAAGAACTCCTGTTATTGGTTCGATTCAGTAGATGGCAATCCTACCGAGGATATCAAAAACATGTTTGCCAAGTAAGTAAATTTTTGTCTGAATCATCGATTCTTCTTTTAAATGAATGGTTTAACATGTCATTAATTTCCATTTTAATGATAGTGGCCTCAAGACGTATAGACAAGCTTATCAATGCAAAAGAGCAGGGTGGACCGAAGTGGTTTAAACCAACGGTGAGTAGTTTCAATTCAAGATATTTCATTGACACAATAGCTTTAGATATGCCTTTATTCGTTTTTAACAATTTGCCTTTGATTTATAGTGCCATCAACAACCAGGGAGCACCGAGTGCGGATATTACGTTATGAGTTGGATGCAATCCATCGTTAACGACGGACGTATTCAAGGTTTTCAAAACGTACGTAATCGCTCTGTGATTCTCAAGTTTATTGAATTTTTGTTGTTGTACTTGAGTTGTTAATTATTTCCTTCACTTAATTGGTTTATCTTATACCTTGTTTCCCAATTTACGCTTTTGGGTACTAAGGATCCGTACTCGCAGGATGAGATCGATTCGGTTCGAGACATGATATCTAGATATCTTCTTCAACACATAGCGCCTAGTTAGTAGTGAGAATGATTAATATGTTATTGTGTTAGTGATTCTTTAATTTGCTACTGTTGTTCATTTGTATCTATTTGGTGTTTTGTCTGTTCAAAATATGCAAGTTTGGTTTATATATATATTGTGTTTATGTATTGTGTTAGTGTGATTCTTGAGTTGCTTGGTGGTTTCTGGATATCTCCTATCTCATTGTTACAAGTCAGGCACGTTTGTTGTTAAAATGTAGTTTATATTTTTTTTTAAAAATTTCAACAAAGGCGACCTGATTTTGAAATAAGGTCGCCTTTGTTATCATAAGGCGACCTGAATCTAAGATAAGGTCGCCTTATGAACTCATTAAGGCGACCTGAAATTATAATCAGGTCGCCTTAATTGAAAAAAATATACGACCTGATTCAATATAAGGTCGCCTTTAAGGCGAACTCAATTTATCAGGTCTCCTTAAAAGCGACCTGATATGAAAGTCAGGTCGCCTTATTAACTGATTTAAGATCAGGTCGCCAATTTCAAAATTTTCCTCTACCCCCTCCAAGACGTCCCTCAGTAAAGGGTCGTTAATTGGGTCTTATTTAGGTCGTTTTTTAGCATTTTTGTAGTAGTGATCAATGATTTTAGATTTACGAACACAGTGATTTTCAAAACCAGTAAATGTAATTTGAGTTAATATTAAAACTAACTTGAGTTCATAATTAAATAACTCGAGTTAGTGCTTCTTCTTAGGAAAAGAGTTTGAACATATAAGAGAAGAAGTCTCTATAAGTATGTAACTCAATTCTAAAAATTATTGACTTGAGTCAATGACTTGATTCATTGACTTGAGGCAAGTATCTTTATAAGAGAATAAAAAACTTTCTTTATGAAACAGCACATAACTTGATGCCTAGAGTCATTGACTAGAGTCATTTATTATTTAACTCAAGTCAATTACTTTCTTTCAGAAATAGTAAGACTGGAATACGAAGGTAATACTTAGCACAACACATGACTTGAGTTTAATAGAAGTTGACTGGAGTCAATAACTCGAGGTGCTTAAAATTTAACTCTAGTCAAATAGTTTTGGTTCAAAACCAGATGTCTTCTAAAACACTTTAGCCAAAGATAACTCAAGGTAATATTATTAACTTCAAGTGGATCACTCGAGGTAAGATAATATTCACTCGAGTTGATCATATAAATTCACTTACCTGGAGTTCAAGTGTGTATCTGAGAACACTTGAAAACGCCTTTGACTCGAGTGCAACAATCCTTGACACGAGTTACAAACTCATTCCAGACTTGGTCGCTCTCTGTCTTCGATTGACTCGAGTTAACCATCAGTCCATTCAAGTTATGAAAGCACTCAAAACTTGGTTTTCTCTTTATCTTCCATTTACTCTGAGTTACCCAAGTCTTCACTCGAGTTAACCACTTGTTCCAAACTTGTTTTGCTCTCTGTCTTTTCAGAACGCAGTTCTCTGATAATCTTACCAAATTACCTCCAGAAAGAGAAGTTCAAAATTCACTATTGAATGGATGCCTAGCACATGAGCAAAATCAAAAGCGCCGTATCACATGACATCGAACAAAATATAAGAGCTGAGGAAGCAACATGAAGGACTGCCAGAGAAGAGGTTTAACGTATCACCTTAGAAATTCCCGGTAATATTCTTATAGAAGGAAAACAAGAGTTTGCGACTTTGTATCAACTACCGCAAGTTGAACGAAGTAACTGTCAGAAACAAATACCCACTTCCCAAGATCGACGATCTACCCAAATATCTAATTTCTACGTCTTAGATCAACTTACACTCAGAACACCACCAACTGCAAATCAAAACTAGCTTTGTTCTGAAGATAGCTTTCAGAGTGATATAGATATGTAGTTTTGGGCCTAGCGGGATAGTACCGTGGATTCATGTAGAATTTCTCGTAACTTGCCTTACCATTGACAAAGCTCACGAGTAAAAATCAAATCATTTGTGTGGAACAAGGACTGTGAGACGAGCTTCCATAGATTGAGCGAGAAGTTGGTCACAGTACCAAGAATTGGTTATCCCAGATCCAAGTAGATTTTATATAGTCTGTAGTGGTACCAGTAGGTATGGATTGGGATATGTCTGGCTGCAGCAGGACAGCGTGATGACTTACACCTCTCGTCTGTTAAAGCCTCTCAAGTCGAATTGATCTACACATGACCTAGAGTTTGTGATTATCATGTTTGCTTTGAGAATATGGAGGCAATACCTCTACGGTGTGACCATAGAATCGTACTGCTACCACAAGTGCTTGAAAAACCTTTTAGGAACTCGGTAATATATAGCATCGCTAGATGGAGTTACTATAAGACTACGATTTAGAAAGTAAGTATCATCCGGATAAAGTAAAACATCGTGTAGGTACTTTCCATAGAAAACTAGTACTAGTGGCTCACATGATGATTCAAGAACAAAGGATGCTTGAGTATTATGGAGACTTAATCCTGTCAAAACAAATTCCCCGAAAAACTATAAATACACCCGATGAAGCCTATCTTTCAAATTTTCTTGTTAAAACAATCGAGATGGCACCATTTGAAGCCTTGTACAGCAAAAGTATAAATCGCTTATATGCTCAATGGAACTACTACGGCGAAAATTTTCTTAGGCAAGATATGATTGATCACGTTTCTAAAATATTTTATACAAGTCTCAGAAAATCGTAAGAATCCTTTTCTTTTGATTGTCGTGATGATATAAGACTTATTTAGTTCGGATTTTGTCATCATTATGAATAATTGGAAGTTATGATAAAACAGTCGAATGGGCGTATCGAGATGTTGGTGACAGAATGGATCAAATTCTTACCAGTTAGTTTTACTCCCAAACTTTAATGAATTTCACAACATTTTCTATATTTCTCATTTGAAGAAATATCATCTAGACCGTGATCATTGGATAGAGTACGAAGTAGTCAAAGTACGAAATGACAATACCTTCATCATAAAAAAAACAGAATGAATTCTCGTTTTCAAGAGAAGTATCTCAGAGATAGGAGTATCCCAGTTGTAAATTTGTTTAGAGGGGGTTGTCTCCGAATGAGACAATTTGGGGAAAACGATAGTAGATATATTCTGAAATTATAGACTAGAAGTCTAGTTAGGATAGAGCAAATTTTGAGGGCGAAATTTTATTTAACGGGGGAAGAAATGTAATGCCATAAAAATCTCACTTATTATAAGTATCATATTTTAGCAAATAATACCTATTGGAAATAGGTGAATATGTGGTCTCAAATGTTGTAGTGAATTTAATTTAATCATAAGAGGCAATTTTCCCTAGAATTAGAAGAACCAAAAGCTAAATTTTCTAAATCAGGGATCATAAAATATCCTAAGATTATCATAATTAAGTATAATCTTAAGAGTAAATACCCTTTTTGGTCCCTGGAAAAACACATTTGACCCTTTTTCGTCCCTGAGTAAAAAAAATGTCATTTTGGTCCTTTTTAGGGACTAAAAAGGACCTTTAAATTTCAGATTAAAATATGCAAAAAATTGATCAAAATGACTAAAAAGGACCTTATTTTTCCATTTTAGGGGCTAAAGTGACTTATGTATTTACTCTAATCTTAATTATGTCATAAAAGGTAATTAAATATCATCAAAATACCTAAATCAATTAGAGAAAATTAGCAACAACTATTAGGCAATAAAATTTGCAATAAAAATTATATCTATGTTAATTTTCGAAAATTAAATAATGATTTATTTAATAAGGGAACATAAGTTGCCCTATGATTATTAAAATAATGCATGGTGCATAAATGACCAAAGTAAACCCAAAAGTTGTGAGAAAATAATTAATCCAATTAAAGAAAATTGCCAACAATTAGTAGATAATTAAATCTTCATTTATTAAATTAATTCCAAGAACTTTCAAGATTAGTTGAATAACATGTTTTAAAGGCACAAATAGGGATGTATGACCCTAATTAAAGACCAATGGCTAATGAAGGGCCAAGATTAGCATAAAGATAATTGTTAATTAATTAGGCATGATTAAGAAATGTATAAGATTAACTTCATAAAATCCCTAAAGCCTAATTGATCAACAAAGGATATGTTAAAGATTACTAAGCATAAGATTAAGACATTAATCAAACTTGTTAATTAACTTTGACAAGTCAAACTAAAATCAAAGGCTAGGATTAAACCTCATAAAGCAAGATCCAAAGGCTTAAAATAATTCTATCATTTAAAAAGTCTTAATCCAAGTAATTATCTAAGAGCCAATGAGAGTTTTCTTCTAAGTAATATAAGATTAATTAAAAAAAAATAATTGAAAAGCAAAAAGGGGGGAGGGGGGACGGTTCGGAGAGTGTGTGTGTGTATGAGAGAGAGAGAGTTGTGAGTGTGTGTGTTGTGAGTGTAGTGTAGGAGAGAGGAAAGGTGAATTGTGTGGTGTGTGAGAGTTGAGGTGTGTGAGGGTGTGAGTCAAGTATTTTGGAGAGAGAAAGAGTGCAGATATTTTGAGAGCCATTGAGATTAATTCAAGACTCAAGTAAATGAGAACCGATAGAAAATAAATTGTAGATTGAAATATGTTAACCATAGATCAAATATAAGGACTTTTTATGAAGAAGCATATTTTTAGCTTGAAGCAGGTTATCTCCAAAGTCATTTCCTTAACCTTTGGGATTAATCTGAAAATGACTAAAAGGCTAGTAAAAATCCCTAATTGGACCATAATTCTTGTTATTTGAAGTACTTCTCAAGAGACTGCATGAATTTCAAAATTCATCTCTAAAAAATATTTGTGACTTATAAGCACATGCAATTAGAACATTAAGTAGGGGAATTAATAGGTAAAAGGGAAATCCAAAAGAGATAAGATTCATTAATGAAATGGAAGAGATAAGGGAGAGAGAGGGAGAGGGACGTTTGAGATGAGTGAAGGGTGAGGAAATGATTTCAAAAATGACCTAGATCCAAAGGATGAGATTTGAGTAGAGAAAGTTCCATAGAACTACCAAAATGCCATACATTTTCCCTATAAATAGGCCTTTCATTCATTTGGAATTCTCACACCAGAATTGCATAGGCACACTACTACAAAAATGCTAAACAACGACCTAAATAAGACCCAATTAACGACCCTTTTCTGAGGGACGTCTTGGAGGGGGTAGAGGAAAATATCCAAAATGGCGACCTGATCCAAAATGAGGTCGTCTTATTAAGCGACCGATATTAGATCGAGTCGCCTTAATAAGGCGACGATTAGAATCGAGTCGCCTTATATAAATAAATAAGGCGACGATTTCAAATCGAATCGCCCTTAAGAAGATAGAGTTCGCCTTAAAGGCGACTGAATAGAATATCGAGTCGCCTTAATTTCAACAAAGGCGACACGATTTTAAATCAGTCGCCTTTGTTGAAATAAGCGACGATATTCTATTTAGGTCGCCTTATCGTAACAAAGGCGACCTGGTTTAAAAATCAGGTCGCCTTTGTTGAAATTTTTTTTTAAAAAGTAAACTACAAAATATGAACATCTACCAAGTTTTTAATTTGCATCAGCCAGAAACCACCAAGCAACACAATCACACTAACACAATACATAAACAGAATATATATATAACACCAAAATTGCATATTTTGTACAGACAACACCAAATAGATACAAATGAACAGTAGCAAATTAAAGAATCACTAACACAATAACATATTAATCATTCTCACTACTAACTAGGCGCTATGTGTTGAAGAAGATATCTAGATATCATGTCTCGAACCGAATTGATCTCATCCTGCGAGTACGGAACCTTAGTACCCAAAAGCGTAAATTGGGAAACAAGGTATAAGATAAACCAATTAAGTGAAGGAAATAATTAACAACTCAAGTACAACAACAAAAATTAAATAAACTTGAGAATCACGGAGAGCGATTACGTACGTTTTGAAAACCTTGAGTACGTCATTGTTAACGATGGATTGCATCCAACTCATAACATAATAACCGCACTCGGTGCTCCCTGGTTGTTGATGGCACTATAAATCAAAGGCAAATTGTTAAAAACGAATAAAGGCATATCTAAAGCTACTGTGTCAATGAAATAACTTGAATTGAAACTACTCACCGTCGGTTTAAACCACTTCGGTCCACCACTGCTCTTTTGCATTGATAAGCTGTCTATACGTCTTGAGGCCACTATCATTAAAATGGAAATTAACGAGACATGTTAAACCATTCATTTAAAAGAAGAATCGATGATTCAGAAAAAAATTTACTTACTCGGCAAACATGTTTTTGATATCCTCGGTAGGATTGCCATTTACTGAATCGAACCAATAACATGAGTTCTTGCTCGGACAAACAACACACAGCGTCCAATGACCACTACAACATATACGTATTAATATTAAATTAAGATAAGACCGCAATTTTGACACAAAAATCTTATAAGACAAAACAAAAGTACGCACCTTTCATGTATTGGCACTAGATAACAAGACGACCCTCCGTCGCCCATTGTTAGACCAACATAAATTGACCTCACAGGGTAGCGTCTTTGCGAGCCGAAGCCGTGCATCCGGGACATAAGTATCCATACGAACTCGCTCGCGGTGTGCGGTGCATAATTCACGGCGAGACACTATGAAATGAAATGATAAATGTTATTGAAGATCTTAAACAAAAAAAGAGTACTAACATAATTAAAGGGTTAAACAAACTTACGGGATTGCAAGTTGAAGAAAGCGTATATCTAAACAATCCATCGTCAAAAACTCCATCAAATCTTTATTGTCAAATGTCATCGGATATGTCTTTTACGCACCGACAATGCTCGGAGGCATCTGCAAGCTTATGAGGCCGATGTCCTTGTACATCTCTCGCATTTGTGCTAAGTACGGAAATAAGCCCGCAGCTTGTTCATCCTATGAAAACATAAAAAAACATATTATGAGTGAATGAGCAATGAAAATCAATCGGAAACAACTCACACTCAATCGGTAATGTATTTCCTACCATCGCGGTGTCGTCCACATCTCAATAAGATGAGCGGCCAAAGGATGAACCATGTGATGCGGCGCCTAGTGTGGTAACCTCCTCATCATCAATCGGGACGGCTGTCTCTTCTTCCTCCTCTCGCACACTCGTCACGGTCACCCGACGTTGGTTTTACGGAATTTGCTTGTTGTGGTGTTTGTCTTGTTCAGGTAAACAAGACCATCGGCAACAATCCGCCGGTGTGGGTCATCCAAATATAGGGTGCAAGCTATACCTCCCTGTGGAGTGTGAGACGGTTCGCTAATATGCACCTCTGGAGTGTGAGACGCACCGGTACTTACTTCCTCACCATGCCATATCCACGTTGTGTATCGAAGGTGTATTCCATCACAAAGTAGGTGGTCCCTTATATCAGCAATAACCCTTCGACTCCCATTTAAACAATTAACACATGGACAATAATACATCTCATTTTTTGTGGCCACATTCCTTCTAGCAAATTCAATAAACTCTTCCACCCCATTCTCATATTCTTCACTAGTTCTCAATGCATTCATCCAACTATGACCCATTTTATTACCACCTACGACATTTCCAACAACAGTCAAGTTCATGTCAATTTCAAGAACGACATGTTTTCTTTTAAGTAAATTTCGGCAGCATTTCCCCTTAAAAGTAAGACATCCCAAAATTTCAATAACAACCAATTTCAGCTTAATTCAACAACAAAACTTACTAACTAAAGCAATTCAGGTTCATGTCAATTTCAAGAACGACATGTTTTCTTTTAAGTAAATTTCGCAGCATTTCCCTTAAAAGTAAGACATCCCAAAATTTCAATAACAACCAATTTCAGCTTAATTCATCAACAAAACTTACTAAAGTTCATGTCAATTTCAAGAACGACATGTTTTCTTTTAAGTAAATTTTGGCAGCATTTCCCCTTAAAAGTAAGACATCCCAAAATTTCAATAACAACCAATTTCAGCTTAATTCAACAACAAAACTTACTAACTAAAGCAATTCGGGTTCATGTCAATTTCAAGAACGACATGTTTTCTTTTAAGTAAATTTCGAGACATTTCCCCTTAAAAGTAAGACATCCCAAAATTTCAATAACAACCAACCAACCAAACTTTCATTTCCAACAATCAACTTTCTTATCATAATAATCTTTCTTCCTAAAACTTAAGCCTTAAATTCAATCCTTTATTTATCCATTTTGTCTGATGTTCAGTCCCATTTTATGAAGAAAAACACAGGGTGCCACTACTTTCAACCTAACAACCATAAACTCATAAGGTAGTTAGAACCATAACTTACTTGACTTGAAGCTTTTATCCTTCACTCTTCTTCCTTCCCCTTTCAGACTTATCCTTCAACGTAGCAAGAAAGAAATAAGTTTCCCTCAAAAATTTCTAACTCACATGGAAGAAGATAGAAGGAGGTGGAATAAGTTTTCAAAATCCTTACCTTCTTCTCAGACGTTTTGCTTGGCTCACCTTGTGATTCCTGCTTAGACTTTCTTCCTCTTCGCTCTTCTTCTCAACGTCACCAACAACACAAAGAAGGGTATGGTTACCTTCTTCTCAGACGTTTTGCTTGGCTCACCAACAAACTAATGAGGAGAGGGGTTTGAGGCGTTCTAGTCGGCGCAAGAGAGGGGCTTCGGTGGAGATGGAGATGCGGCCATTAACGGGTGAGAGGTGAGAGGGCTTCGGCGAGAGGGAGGCGAGACTAGAGGCGGAGTCGGCGGAAGAGGAGGCGAGACTAGAGGCGGAGTCGGCGGAAGAGGGAGGCGAGACTAGAGGCGGAGTTGAGTCGGAGGAAGAGGAGACCGAAACTAGAGGCGGAGTTGAGTCGGAGTCAGGTGAGAATGACCGAGAATAACGGCGGAGGACGAGGGAGTCTTGGTGAGAATGAATGAGAATGACGGGGAATTAGGTTTAAAATTATTTAAAAAGGCGACACGAACACTAAATCAGTCGCATATTAATGAAAATAGGCGACGATATACAATCGGTCGCCTATTTTCTAAAATGGGCACTTTTTTATTTTTAAATAAATTGATGCAAATAGGCGACTGAAGTGTAAATCGGGTCGCATATTAATGAAAATAGGCGACGATTTACATTCAGTCGCCTATATTCTAAAATCGGGCACTTTTTATTTATTTTTAAATAAATTGATACAAATAGACGACGATTTGTAAATCAGGTCGCCACTTAATGAAAATAGGCGACCTGATATACATTCAGGTCGCCTATTTTCTAAAATCGGGCACTTTTTTATTTTTTATTTAAAATAAATTGATACAAATAGGCGACCTTAAGTGTAAATTAGGTCGCCACTTATATAAAATAGGCGACCTGATATACCTTCAGGTCGCCTATTTTCTATAATAGTGCAGAATTTTTTTATTTTCTGCCGCCAAATATTTCCCACCATATTTTATCCTTGGCGCCAAGATAATTAATCAGATTTTAGGCGTCTTGAATTACATACAGGACGACAAAAATAAATTTTATAAGTCCTAAATTACTATTCAGGACGTTGAAGGCTCCTTTTCCTTAAATATAATTACAAAAATGCCACTTCCTTCATATTTTACTACCTGTTTTCAATTTAGGACGTTTTTTAGGGTAGTAGTATCCTATTTTTGTAGTAGTGGCAATTCGAAATCTTAGAGTGGAAGTGAGAAGGAGGAGTCTTGGAGAAGGAGGAGGTTCTTCAAGAGGTAAGTTCTTCGATCCTTAGCTTTTAAGTTCTAGTCTTTTGTTTAATAGTTTTTAGTATAAATGTTAGTTTGATCTTGGAAGTAGGAAATAAAATTCATATTCTTGTTTTTATGCCTCATTGCATTGAAAGATGCCTGACGAGGTAAACAGATGGTAGGAAGTAAGTTTTGAAAGTTGAGAGTCAGACTAGCGAAGCTCTGGCGAAATTTGTTAGGATATTAATTATGAATTAATAAATACGATATTATCCTTATAGGATATCTGTGATCACGTTCCGACCGTCAGACGTACTGGATTCATCAACTCAGGTACGAACGCGTACTGTAACACTGACTCTAATGCTTATAGTATACTTATATATGATGGATACTTTCATAAAGTCATGAACGGGACTCTGTCTTGGACATGCATCGTGACTAAGTTTATGGGGCTTAGATCACTACATACAGCTTTACACGGGTTATGGTCATGATAACACCGATAAGTTTTCCTAGCGGCGAGGGCACGACATGCTATCGTGGCACGGGTGGTGCGAGACTAATTAACTTTACATTTGATTGTCTTGTTATCATACATTTGTTATGGGCTTTTGTATTGATTATTGCTGTAATATTAAGATATATATATATATATATATATATATATATATATATTATATAAGCATGAGGTTAACCGTTACCTGAGGTCCGATGGGCATTGGACCTCAGCTCTTACTATAGCTTCAGGGTCCGGAGAACTGAGGACAAAAGATAAGAGTAAGCAGAGTAAACAGCACGCGTGAAGACCCGACTAAAGATATTTAAGATATGTACCAATAAATGTACCGTTCTTTATGAACAGACAGTTACGCCACAGTTTATGTTGTATCAGTTACTCAATTATATACTTGCTCCGATGCTCTACTCTGATGAAATATATATATATATATATATATATATATTCCGCTTTTGAAAATTGGGATGTTACACTGTTCTTTATATCCACCTAATATATCTTTCAATCATGTTCATAAATGGTTAAAACATTTAATGCTGCAGCTTCAGTCACATGGACGTCCTGATCAATCAATTGAAAGGTTAAACCGGCCTCGGTAACACTCTTTGGCGTAAAATAAACATTCCCATACATTTTATAATGATATTATTATCATATTAAATACAAAAAAAAAAAATCAAATTATTAAAATTATATCTAAATACTTCAACTCGGCAGACTTTTATTAAAATCTTTTATTTTATTTTTTATCTCCAGCACTTCTAAAATTTTCAGGTTAAATTTTAATAGTTAAATTTATTTATATATTTTTTGTTATTTAAAATAATAATATATTGTTATAAAATATTAAATCTCAATTATTGGGAGTTGATCCAATGATGGGGAAGGTAAATAGGAGACA
This sequence comes from Acacia pycnantha, assembly GCA_025563575.1. Classification (NCBI taxonomy): domain Eukaryota; kingdom Viridiplantae; phylum Streptophyta; class Magnoliopsida; order Fabales; family Fabaceae; genus Acacia; species Acacia pycnantha. The sequence goes on along the minus strand of JAMWYP010000485.1, from coordinate 54,414 downwards.
CCCCGCTCTCAAAGTTTCACCTTTACTGGAAATAGTCCAAGAAATACTCGGACGACTTTCATTTTCGAATATAGCTTTCTTAGAATGGATTGAATCATTCTCATAATCTTCTTCATCAAGTTTGAATGTCTGATTAGTCAGCCTTCTATGCCCTAGAGGGGAATTATTATTCATATGAAAGGAATGAATAAAAGAATATCTTGTGATATGGTTGTATTTGCCTTTATGAGCTTTCCTTACAGGTTTTTGCGTGGAAGCTGAGAAAGAATTAAAGGCTCTGTGTTCATTATTGGCTGTCTAATAAGAGTTTTTCTTTGCTTTGTTAATATCTTCTTGGATATATCAATTGCGTTAATCGTCACATGATAAATCTTCTGTCCCTACAAGCTCCTTCCTAAGACGTCATTTCTTATGATACTCTCTTCGGTACATTATTCATATAAGACATATTTAAGAAGTTGATATTGATCCTAAATATAAGATATTTTATTTGTTATTATTTTCTAATTTATCTCTATTTATGTTTGTAACATCCTAATTTTCTATTCTAGAACTAAGTAATATTTTAGGAGAAATTAATTTATGGTAATTAAAATTTACCATGTAATTACTCTATGAAAATAAATTTTCTAAAGTGAGAGTTTAAGAATTTTTAATATATATTACTTAAACTTTTGAGGTGTCATAATTTATTTTTTAGGTGTTATATATATATATTAAAAATTCTTAAACTCTCAATTTAGAAATTTTATTTTCATAGAGCAATTACATGGTAAATTTTAATCATCATAAATTAATTTCTCCTAAAATATTACTTAGTTCTAGAATACAAAATTGGAATGTTACAATGCTCTCTTAGCAATAATTAAAGAGGAGAATGAAGAAGGGGATTAAAGAAGATGATTAAACTCTTTCAGAAAATACATGTCATATTAACTAACTTTCTTAATCTAATAAAATTAGGTAAATATATCTTGTATTAAGGACAAGAGGGGTGTTAATTTTTTGTAATAGATCTTTTAATAGTATTTCATGTAATATAATTGAAACTACTATTTTTACCAGGTTCATCGGTCTTTTCCCCATTCCCTCAACCCCATTGATTGTGTAATTTATGTTTCAAAATACTAGTATCATTTTGCCTTTTATTAAAAAAATTATGAACTTCTTCAATGTTTAGCCTATTAATGGAAGTTAATTACTCAATGAAGTCCAGTTATAGAGTGGCTATTCCATGGAAATGGTAATATAAGAATTGGCTGCTTTCTTTTTATTTCTTTCATTTCCTTACTAAAAAAGGCCATAAGTTTGTTATGTATCCTACATAGCGGAGTCTCAAACTCACTAGTGGAAAAAAGGATATTAAGACCGGACGAAACAGGTATATTAGGAGCGGACTCGCGACAGGTCTTGTTCCAGGCGGTATTAAAAGTCTCCCTATTAAGACCGGACACATAGAACCGGTCTTAAAGATTTTCTTTAAGACCGGACATTTTAAACCTTCGGTCTTAAAATTCGTACTAAATAGATCTGAAATATTTTTTTTTTCGGTCCTAAAACTCAAACTTTAAGACCGGACAAAACTAGACCGCTCTTAAAAGATCCGAATATTAAGACCGGACAAAAATAAACCCGGTCCTAAAAATAGTAATATCCTAGACCAGATCCCGGTCTTAAAAGACTGACTTTCAAGACCGGATGTTATATACATCCGGTCTTAAAAATTGAACTTTTAGACCGCACTTATAAATGGACGGTCTTAAAAGACCAGCTTTTAAGACCGGCTTAATACCTTTAAGAGGGGTCATAGATATACATCTGGTCTTAACAATTGAACATTTAAGACCGTCTTATTTATTTACGCTCTAAATTTTCCCGAATTTTTTTCCTGTTCGTTCTTCCTGATCATATATAATACACAAAAATCCACCATCCAAAACAGCACATAAAAGTCGATATACTTAATTTAAGCTACAAGCTATGAACATGAATAAATTGAATTGGGAAAAAGAATACAAATAATTATCCACCATGAGTTATGTGGCCTTAAGTCTACAACAACTAAAGTAATTTATACAATAAGCTAAGATATATAACTAATTACAATCACAATGAGTTACAATACAACACGTAAATCAACATACATGTAGTCCAATATATTATTCACCATGCCTTCATCTGATTCCCACCCAACAACGTAACATGCATCCTCTTTTATAACATGCCCCTTTGAATCGGATCTTGCCACAAAAACAAAACAAGAACAAATTCATAGTCAGCGTGACATTATATTGTTTAATTAAGAACGTAACATAGAAGGAATATATAATATATATAGTTAAAACCTTAAAGTTTTCTAAGAATTCTGCATATGAATATTACCTTATGAATTGACTCTTTTATAAAGTGATATCCTCCCATATCCCTTCTTGATGATCATTTCTTATGTCGGGTTCATTATCCGCTTCATCTTCTTCGTTCATGTCCGGTAGACCCTTGAAAAAGGAGTACTATCAGAAGACCATAATTTGAATGACTTTCCTCATCAATATCAATGACCCTCTTTCCTTGGAGAGCTACTGCACCACATTTTATTTTCTTGATCGGTGATATAGAACACTTGTTTCGCATGGTCTGCCATAATAAAAGGTTCATCTCCAAAACTTCTACTATTGACATCGACTAAAGTAAATCCTAGCCGATCGATATGAACACCATTATTGACATTAACCCACTTGCATTTGAAGATAGGAAATCTAATTTTGACATAGTCCACCTCCCAAATCTCTTCAATAACCCCATAATATGGCATGACTGCCAATTTAGGCCTCTTGTCTTTCGAACTGGAGAAGTGCATAGATTCAGCCTCTAACATAACACCACTTTTCTGGACTGTGCTCCTATCATCTAGGGACTTCGTGTAAAATGTATAACCATTGATCACATATGAATTCCAACTTATGACTTCAACCTCAGGACCACGTGCTAACCATTTCATTGTGTCAGAAACACATTCAGATCCCTCGACCTTTTGTTTGAACCATTTTGCAAAAGTTACATTATGCTCCCTAATCAACCTTTGTTCGGTCATTCGATGGTTTTCTTTCCTTACGCCTCTTTATGTGCAGATATGCTGGCTTGAACTTCATCAACATTATTCAATATGCATAAGTGGACTTGTGACAATTCATCACGATCCACACTCTTTACCGAAGCCCCACGTCTACCCCCTTCAAAGATGCCGACGTTTTGGAAGCCCAATATGTCTTACTTTGGCCAAATAATTTTGACAAAATTCCATGGCCTCTTCAGAAACATATTTATGAACAATTGATGCTTCCGCCTGACGCGTTCTTCACATACCCTTTTAGGAATTTCATAGATCTTTCAATAGGGTACATCCACCGTAAATGGATAGGGCCGCACAACTTTATCTCCCTCACTAGATGAACAATGAGATGAACCATGATGTCAAAAATGAAGGAACAAAAAGCTTTTCAAGGTGGCACAAGATAAGATATCCTTCATTCTCCAATTCATCCAACTTTTCAATCTTGAAAATTTTACTACAAACCGCATTGAAGAAGAAACAAAGTCTAGTCAAAACGACCCGAAGATCATATTCGGCGATCCCTCGAATAGCTACTGGGAGTAGCTGTTGCATCAAGACATGACAGTCATGAGACTTTGGCCTACTAATTTCAAGTCCTTCATCGAGACAAGCCTCTTAAAATTTGATAGTGTCTCACATCAAGATTGCGCCAATAGGGAAGATCAAAGAATACAGATCTCTTCTTCCATATATTTGTTTCTTTTCTACTCTTTCCAGGCTTACCGAAGATGACACTGATATTTTTAACCTTTTCATACACTTGCTCCCCGTCTTTCTTCCATGTTGAAGTTGATGGTAGCATGTGCCTTCTTCACAAACCGGACATGCTTTATGGCCTTTACACTATACTCGACAAGTTCCCATATGTTGAGAAGTCGTTTATAGTACAAAATATCATGGCTCTCATTTTAAAGACCTCCTTCTTGAAAGAGTCAAAAACATCGACACCTTCTTCCCACAACTCCTTCAAGTCTTCGATCAAGGGCTCAGGTAAACATCTATGTCATTTCCGGTTGTTTTGGTCCCGAAATCAACATAGACAAGATGATGTACTTTCGTTTCATGCATAACATAGGAGATAAGTTGTAAACAATCAGGAGTACAGGCCATGAGCTATGTATGCTGCTAAGGCTTCCATAGGGATTTATGCCATCCGTGCTAAGGGCAAGCCTGAGGTTCCTAGGTTCTTCGCCAAAGCTCAGAAATAATTGATCGATATTCTTCCATTGAGAAGAATCGGCCGGATGTCGAAGCTGTCCATCCGAAATCCTCTCATCTGCATGCCACCTCAGATTTTTTGCATCATTTTCATTCGCAAACAACCGCTTGAACCTTGGTATGATTGGAAGATACCACAACACTTTTGCAGCCCCTTATCCGACTTGTACCGTGGGTTTCACATATCGGACAACTCGCTTCTCTTCAAACTCTTTTCTATACAATACGCAATCATTCGGGCATGCATGGATCTTTTTGTACTCCATCCCCAATGGACAAAGTATCTTCTTAGCATCATAGTAGCGATGCGGCAACACGTTATCATTCGGAAGCATGTCCTTCAAAGCCTCAAGCAATTCTCAAAACTCTTGTCGCTCTATCCATGACGTGCCTTCAAGCTTACCAATTTCAATACAGTGTTCAACAATTGATATTTTTTATACCCACGGTATAGCGGTGTCTCTGCATCACTGCACATATTACCATATGCATGTGATCGCTCAAAAGCCTCTTCTCCTACATCACGGATAATGTCCTTTATGCGATCATCCATATCCGTGTCATTATCATCAAAGGCCACTTCCCATGTTTTTTCCCACTTGATGGCACTTGTTCACCATGCCATACCCATACCGTATAAGTCTTACAAAATCCGTGACAAATTAAATGTGTGCGTATAACTTCGTGGACATAGTCGACACTCATTCAAACATTTTACACAAGGGCAATAATACTTCCCCATCATCATGGGCATTTTGTGTAGCAAATTCTATAAATTCCCTAACCCCATTCTCGATATTCAACACTCGCTCAAAAGCATCTATCCAACCGTGATCCATAGTAGAATTCCTATATATTATAGACGAAAATCATTGATCATACATAATCCGAAAAAATTGAAACTTGCATATAAAATAAGCCAACTCCAAAAGCAAATATTGTCTCAAAGAATCACTTTTACTGGGAACTTGCCCATTAAATGCATAACAAATTAAGAATCACTTTTGGTCATAAATGCATCACAAGAGGAACTTGCCCATTAAATGCATAACAAATTAAGAATCACTTTTGGTCATAAATGCATCACAAGAATCCAAGAACCAAAGTAAATGCAAGACGAGGAAATTAAATGCAGGGATGAAGGTCTTGTGGACTAACCCGTAGCATATAAATTCAAATGCGTTAGCTGAGTCGTCTTACTTCTCCGCTCACGAACGTTGAAGTTGCAGACAAGACAGCAAGAGTAACCTAAAAACACTTGTTGGACAGTTGGGTAGGTCTAATGTGCAAATATAATCTTCAAAAAACAATATTCATTAACAACAGAGAATACCCATAACAACATTACACTGATTTCGTTAAACCCATGAAAACAAAGAACGATAAGTCGGAAAATAATAAAGTTTTAACCGAAAGATCTCTTACAGCTTCGTCTATAGACGTTTAGCTACGGAACCAGAGAGTAATTGTCGAGAGAGGTACGCGGCAAAGGACGGCCGAGAGGGAAATTTCGAGTCGGAACTTGAGTATTCACTTTGGGCAAGACAAGATAGCAGAGAGGGAAATTTAATTTTTCCCCGCGACAAAGATACCTTATTTAGCTTTTTGGATTTTATTAATACCGGTTATTATTTAAATGTCCGAAATACTCTTTAGATCCGTTACTTATAAAATGTCCTGTCTTAATGGCCTTGGTGATAGCAATATTAAATAAATAAAATAAAGGATATTTTTAGTACAAAAATTAAGGAAAATTGAGAATATCTTAATGAATTACCGGGAGAACTAGCCAAAAATTCATAGTGTTCTTAATGTTTCTTACATTACTTCGTAATATATACACAACAACAAAAAACAAAAGAAAAACAAGCTGAATAATATCATCCACAAGAATCTGATCAACAACCTCGGCGATTTCGGCGTGAAGAGCATTAATTTTCCACCGGAGATCAGCAAGTTGTTGTCTTATTCTCTCCACCCGCAATATGAATGGATCATTACAGAGAGCGGAGAGGGGTCGAGGTAGGCGCGCCACTGGGCCAACAGTTTGGAGAGGGGATTACGAACATCTCGCATGGCCGCCTTCAAGATGAGGGATGGACTCAAAGCAAGAAAAGGATCGGCAGAAGGATCGAGGGGGGTGCGGCATGAGCAATCTCTTCATCATCCGAAGAAATAACAATGGGTCCAACGACCCGAGAGTCTTCGGAAACAATACGACGCACTGTCGCCGGAGGAGGCGCACCATATAATGATCTAGCCATGGCACGAGCTTGAGGCGTGTATGCACCCCTACGAGCGCTTTGCTTGTATCTAACCATGGTTTGAGGATTTGAGAAGTTGGGGCGTAGAGCTATGAAGTGAGGAGTTAACGTAACAAAGAGGTGTAGTGTGTGGAGTATATAAGGACAGATAGCAAGAGAGATAAACATCGATGATGAATTTTTCAATATAATGAATTTAATGTTTCTACTTTAAGAGCGTATTTGTTCAAAATATCCGGTCCTAATAGTCATTTACTTTTAACAAACTTTTAAGACCGAACTTTTATCTTGTATCCGATCCTAAAACTAATTTTTAATTCAATTACTTTTAAGACCGTCCTTTTATCATATATCCGGTCCTAAAAATCATAAGACCGATATTTTACTTTGTATCCGGTCCTAAAACTCATTTATTATTATATATTTCAATTTATTTTTTTCAAGTAAGAATTTTTGCTTAAAAAATATTACTTTTAAGAACGGATCTTACACAGTATCCGTATTAAAAGTTCATTCTTTCAAAGAGTCCCTTCCCCATGTTGAAATGAATGATTCGAGTCTCTTCGGCCCACATAAACTTCCCAACTAGGCGTCTCCTCGTATTCTCGAGCAAATATGCGTCTCCTCGTTAATGTTTCCAAGCTTTCACATTCTTCAGATGGGTTCTCTATTTAAACCCGTTGTTACTTTCTTCACATTCATCTCCATCTCCTCCTAGAACCTCCACCGTAATGGCTTCTCCACCACGACGAGGTCCTCCTTCTGGGTGAAATCCTGAGGCACCTCCATATCCTCCTCCGTTGCCTCCGAAACCGAACTCTCGGCATGCCGGAGCACTGATAGCCCGCGCGATCATATAGACCGAAGCTTGGGCAAACTCTTTTCAGTCTATCACGCCGTCAACAACAGCCAAAGCGGTACTCGACGCCAATGACGTTGAGTACCATACCTCGATGACGACTTCTCCGACCCTTCCTCTCCTCCGACAACGATGGGAGGATTAGAATTTTTAAGTTTTTTTTTTTTGTATTACTCGCCTCACAAGGCAAAGAAAAAATATTATTAAATAAAATTTTTATTTCCCAATCGCCTTCCTTGTTTGTCTTTAACTTTATGTTCTTTTTCTCCGACAACAAGAACAAACAAAACATTGTCCTCTTCGTGGTGAACAATCTTAAAAATTTGCGTAATAAACTTAACAGCTTGACCATACAAAACAAAACAAAAAAACATTATTTACCTTTTTCGAATAAAAACAAACAGAGTGACGACTCTTCTCAAGTTTTGACCATTGTTGTCTTCCCCTCTACTTTTCCTGATGTGATGAAAATTTTCAGTGTCCTCGTTATCTTCTTTCTTTTCCGACAAAAAGAAAAGGGACACCATGACGTTCTTCACATCCGTAAAAGTAGAAACGAGGACAACGAAGCACAAAACTTGAGAAGAACGCCTAAAACATGGTTGCCTTGAACCCTAACCATATGTCTCGAAAACCGAGTCACCAACTCTATTTAAATGAAGAATATTAGGACCGGACGTATAATAAATCCCCATTCTAAAAATTAAGCCTTATTTTAAAATTTAAAGTTAGGAGCGACAACTACTAAATATACGGTCCTAAAGGTTTCATAATCTATTAAATAAAACGAAGACTTTTAGAGCTGACAACTAACAAATATACTGGTCCTAATATTTTAGCCATATATTTTCTAGACTTTTAGGACCGGATACTTGACATATATACTACCCTAAAAGTCTCAACCCATATTTTTTAGAATTAGACGAAGACATTTAGACCGGATATTTGTTAAATATACGGCCTTAAAATGGACGAAGATTTTTAGATCAGACTTTTAACAAATATACTATCCTAAAAGTCTCTACCCATATTTTTTAGAATTAGACGAAGACTTTTAGGACCGGATATTTGTTAAATATACGGTCTTAAAATGGACGAAGACCTTTAGGAGCGTAATTTTAACAAATATACGGTCCAAAAAGTCACGAATAGTTTTCAGAGCCTCTTATGGCTCATTTTCAACATCCGCCTGTACCTCAAATTTCAAGCACTAAATAGCTTTATCCACCAATCCATTCATTCAGAAACCCAAAATGGACACACACAAATTGTTCGAAAAAATAAACAAATTTATTATTGAATTGCATTGCGTTATATTTACAAAAGAATGAATTAGCTAGTCGAAAAAATAAACAAATGTATATATCAAGGCTATTGTTGCTACAACATATATTATTTACAAATGAATTAATTTAGGACATTAATTATTGTCCTCGACTTTGATTTTCTAAGACCAGCTTTATACAGATATTCACAAAACACTTCGCGTATATGCTCCACTTCATCATCATCAAATGGCTTTTCACAGCAAACCTCTCGTAACATCAAAGACAGAAACATAAATAACATATTATTACGTGCATATTTCATATGTAACATTAAGCCATCAGTGACTGAATTCAGCCATAACATTTTATCCTTAAAGTGAATGTAGTCTTTCCCTCCGTCACAATATCATATATGTGTTTCATCACGTACGGCCCACATAAGTTCGATTCATTCGGTTGTTTGACGGTCTAAAAGTAAAAATAAAAATATATAAGAGCATATATAGCTTACTGACCAACTTCAGAAGGCAATTATGCCATGTCCAAATATGTACTAACCTTAATTTTGTGACATTTAGGATCTGTGATCTTAACCCCACGCTTTTTTTTTACATCAACTTGGAAGGTCTTCATGCCACTATCATCAAAATCACAAATTTATCAAGATCGTTCACCTAAAATTCACAACAGAGATTTCAGACAAGATCTTTCAAAATGATATTCTTACTCGTTGATGATCTGCTTCAACACATGCGATGGATCCATGTGAATGGAGCATAAGAAGAGAACATAATGCGACTCCATGTTCATGACGACCAATTGATAGTGGTTGTTGAAATTTCACAGCGGTAAAATACTCAGTGATATATATATATATATGTAGCATAATTAAGTGAATTGCAGACAAGAATTGTGATATATATGTACCCGAGCCAATATGGAAACAAGTACACCTTTCTTGGCACTTGACACAACCTCTTTGATATGTACTCCTGTCTCAATTCCAGAGGTTGTGTTGTACATGCATACACCGGGCACAAGAATCCAAAATCCGAAATTCTCGCCCTCTCTTGAACCGGCTCGTGCATGCACCTACAAGAATGACATCGATCAGTGGAATTAGTATATATGTATGTGTGTCTAAACGGTGCATTTAAATTATGTAATCAAGGAAGAAGATACTTACTTCATAAATATTTGAACACATGGACTAGTAACCCGCTTTCTAGGAAGCAAGATGGTCTCTACATCTTCATTATCAAAGTAAACCTGGTTCAGATTTGGGATGCCTACTACTTCATCGACAGCCACGATTTATCTTTAAACCATTTTTGGCTACCAAATCTTTTATTTTTTCCTTGGCCGTCAAGTTAGCAGTAGGGGATGGAACTTGAGGAGGGGGTGGAGCTTGAGGAGGAGAGTGCATCAAAGATCACCTCTTCAATCGACACTCGACTTCATCATCACCATTTGTTCGTGGTGTACAGCTGATCCCAAGTTGTGGACAATCCCTTTAGCAACCAATTGTCTATGACCATCACGATCCTCCACATACGTATGACAAGGTTGCTCGATCGTCCAACAATACAGCTCCCTCTAGTGCTCTTGCCGCATAGGTGCACTGGGTGTCAAGGGATCCACACTGTCTCTCGGCCGAGAGCTCAGAGGGACTTCATTTTCTCCATCTCCTCCTTCATCTTGCTCATCTCGATTGAAACAACCTCAATGCAAGATCTTTCGCCGCCGATTCCTCACTTAATTTGGCAAGCGCCCGATCCATCTCCTCCCGGGTAACCATACTTTGTCTGTGGCGTTTGGATTTACCCAAGTATTTCTTTAGGCCTACCCGTCCTCCAATCGCTCTTACACGCCCCGAGTGATCTGGTTTTCCGGGCCGCAGCGGCCGAACATCATTCCTCCCGTCCGACGCAAAAGATCCTCTCGCCTCTTTCTTTTTAAGATCTTCTGTAAGATACGATAACGAGAAGCTTAGTGATGAAACATGTTTAGTAAGTAAAAAATAACAATATCGATACTTACAATTCGTTTAGCAACTACACGAGTTTTTTTACTCGTAGGCGCCGCTTGGCTTTTGCCGAATATACAACCACACCTCGCGACGTATTGAGATGGTGCCGGTCAACTACCGTAGAAGGATTGGATTCACTTCATCTTCCAATCTCTTCCGTTTGGCCGCCATCAAATCTTTTTCGGCCTTTTCATATCCGCGCGAGAAGCCCCCGTGTGGGCAATCATTCTTTCTCCCAATCTCCTGATATTTTCCCTTATTTTCTGTGAATCAGGATTGAAAACAACTATATATCAATTATGAATTCCAGCCATGTCACTAATGTAAATTAGAGAACTTCGCTGATATGAACGTCAAACATTAGTCAAATTCACTTCATCAAATTTCAACATTTTACTTAAGGAAGATGTAGCATTGTAGAAGAAATTGGGAAAACCAAAGGAAAGGGAGTTGCAGAAATGCTGCCAACTCAGTCAATTCATTCATTCATCATAAATGGTTCCTACACATATTAGAATAACTAACTAATTACTTGCACTGAAATCATTACACAGTTAACATACTTACTAACTAACAGCAATTCACATATCCGCACAGGTTAATAAGCAAACAAAAGTGCAAACAAAACTAAATATAAACTCACCGAGCTTCAGATGGTCCGCTCGAACAAATTGTTGCCAAGTTTGTTCATCAAGAAATTTGTACTTGTCCTGTGGTTGATGGTCGCTTCTCCTCGGCAAAAATATAAGTGTTAGCCGTAAAGGTCTTAAACTTCCCGAACCGGCCAAAGACAATAAGACAATGTTGAGGCTTTCAACTTCTCGCACTGTGACGGTGAATGTAAGTTTGGATAGTGTCCCACATAGATCCTTTATTGTTTTTGGTCCACATTTTTCCACTCATCACCAAAATGCTAACCTTATCGCGTACTAGAGCGCCGACAAAACTAGTATATGTGCTTTTATTAGGACCGAAAGGTTGCAAATTTTCATCAAAAAGAATCTCGAGCTTCGTCCAGAATTCCGACTAAGGGATACTTCCATCATTCGTGTGCCGCTTCTACCACTGGCACTACGCGCGAGGAGGCTCAATGTGAGATGAAGAGGGTTCATTCGTCCGACCCTCACCAGTCAAACCAGTATCTGGAGTTTCAAGAACACGAGTGGAATCGTTTTCACCGTTCATTTTCAAGACAGTAAGAGAGGAAGAGAGGTAATAGAACAGGAAGGGTTTCGCAACGTGAACAGGGGTTGTTCAGTGAGAGTGACAAAGCTTCCGCGCGGTTAACGTTTGGCGCTTCATTTTTAAGACCTGACAAATACACATATACGGTCTTAAAAGATAACCTTTAAGACCGATCTCTATATGTCCGGTCTTAAAATTAATTAATTTTTTATTCAAACTTTAGTACCGGCCAAATTTTATGTCCGGTCTTAAAAGTCTAACTTTTAAGACCGGTCATTCTTTAACTATGGTCTTAACATTTATTAATTTTTTATTTAAACTTTAGTACCGGACAACTTTTAAGTCTGGTCTTAAAGGTCTAACTTTTAAGACCGTCTTTTATATATGTTCGGTCTTAAAACTTTAATACATTTATATTTTAGTTTTTTCGTATTAATTTTGGAGTGTAGAAAATATAAGTCTGGCTGTATGAGATTTCTCCAAAAGTAATTGATATTTCAATTTTTTTTAATAACATTTTTAAGACCGGTTGTTATTTTAACAGTGTCCTGGATAAGATCTATGAAAAATGATCCAAAGTGTAAGAAGATCTTTATATTTACAAATCTGCCACCGGTCATATTTTTAGGAGCGGTCCTTATTTAGTCCGGTCTTAATGTGGCAGTCTTAAAGCACTTTAGCATATAAGAAGTTCTTTTTATTTACAAAACTGCCACCGGTCACACCTTTAAGAGCGGGGCATCGATGATCCGCTCTAAATGAGGCGGTCTTAAATCCCTTTTTTGCACTAGTGACTCTCATGAGTAAAGTGTGATTTATAAATGGATTAATACAATTTTTTATTCCTTAGGTTTTATCTCATTTTAGTTTTGATCCTTCAAGTATCAAACCATGGGTTTTGGCCCCTCAAGGGTAAAATCGTCAAGATTTTTATTAAATTATAGGAACCAATGATTTAAATAGAATGAAACTTAATGTAACATCCCGTTTTCAAAAGCAGCTGACATATATATTCAAAATACCATGGTAGTATATCTGGCTGGTTTTAACAGCGGTACATTGGTGGTTCAACGAAAACGTAAATACATCAGAAACGTCTCCCTTGCAATCCCTACGTCGTGGCAACGAAAGATGGTCTACAGCCGAGTCTCTATGCTTGCTGCTTACTTTTCTCCTCGGTCCTCGGTCCACCCGACCCTGAAGCTATATTAAGGGCTGAGATCCGATGCATCCGGACCTCAGGTAACGGTTAACCTCATGTTTATATACACTATATATTTACGATAGACATTCATAGACTTTTGGCAACATTTACTATGGTCAGACATAGGGTATACATATCAGATATGTATGGCAATAACAATACAGTGGATGCAAGGTTAAGGCACAATGAGAAATGTACATGATCGATATGCACAACAATAACAATACAATGGACATGTAGTTAAGGCACAATGGACAATAATACATCGGATGTAATACGGATGTATGGTTAAGGTACAATGGGGAAATACATATATGCATACAATAACCATCAGAGTTAGTGTTACAGTATGCGAACGTACCTTCGTTGACGGAATTTTGGTACGACGGTTGGTCAGAACGTAATCAGGGATATCCTATAAGGACAATAGCGCATTTATTAATGATCAAACATTATAACAGACATTTTAGTCATAAATGACCATTTTACCCCTGAACCCCTAATGGCGAATTTTGCAGAGCTTCGCTACTTTGACTCTAATCTTCCAAAATTTCAACATATCTCTTACTCCAACATATTTTCCAAAATAAATATCATATTTATCCCTAAAACATGATATCTAAACTAACTTGGAAGATTAAAGATCTAACTAGCACTTCTACTATAACTACCGAAAGAACTATTAAAGCTTAAGACTAAGGACCGAAGAACTTACTCTTGCGTAACTTCGCTACTCCTTCTCCAAGCTCTTCCTTCTCTCTAAACTATCTCTAACTTTCGAATAGGCTTATGAATTGGTGAGAAATGAAGGAAGCATGAAGACCTATTTATAGGGAAAATGTGTGGCCAACTCGGTAATTTTCTCCAAACTTCTCTTTCAACCTCAACCACATGTTTTAGGGTTTTTGTGCATCTTCAACCTCCTCCACACACCTCACATGCCGACCTCCCCTCCCCAAAATTCAACCAAATGAGGTCATCAAAGGTGATGTCATCTTGTGCTTTATGGTATTCTACCGATAAAGTTCCCTGTTCGGTGTTCTAATCACGTAATCTTGAAGAATCTCAGATTCATAATATGTCCAGGATGTTTACTACCTAATTCAAGGATTTTGAGTTATAATTTATTTTCTATCGGTTCTCATTTATCCTATATGCTTTTTCCCAAAAAATCTCTACTTTTTGCATTATCATGATATTTCTCCAATCCACTTGCCCACTTGCATTTGCTTTTACATTATACATTTTCTCTCTCTTCCCTCTTCCCATTTACGAATTGCATAGCATCTTTTGACAAAAGATGTTGCTTTCCCCACTTGCAAACATCCCATGTGCATGTGTTCTTATTGGTTGTTGCAACTTTTGACTTTTTCAACATCTTCTACAACAAGTTTATGACTTCATCTTTTCTCTTTTATTCTTTCCTATTTTCGAAATGCATGGGCACTTCTTGGCCAAGGGAATATGCTTGCAACTTGCACAAGTATCCCATGCCTCTTATGTTTTCATTGGGTAGTGTCTTTTGTTGACTTTTCCTACAACTTCTTCACAAATTTTTACACTTTAATTCCTCCTCCTTTATCCCTAATTTCGGCTGCCCCCTCCTTTCCATATATTTTTCACTTGCTTTTCAATTTATAATATGCTTTAATTATATCTAATTAAGCAATTATCCCATTGGTTCCTTTATCTCACAAGAATTATCTTTAATTATGCTTTAGGGACTTTATATAATTCATCTAATACACTTTCTTAATCATGTTTGATTAATTAGCAATTACTATTATGCTAATCATAACCCTTTCTTGGTCATTAATCCCAAATTAGGGGCTTTACTTAATTAACTTTGAATATTACCTTTATTCATGCTTAAACAATTAGCCAATAATTATTTAATTAATCACTTACTAATGTTGATAATTTTCTTAATTAGTATTAATCATTATCTCACAACTATTTTACTTACATTGGTATTTTATGCTCCCTATTAAATATTAAAAATCATTGGACAACTTATGTCCCCCAAAATAATATTTAATTTTGCCTTACTATTTTACAAGGGAAATAATCCCAAAAATTCCCTAAATTAGAGACAACATACTTTCCTATTTTTAATAAATATTTTGTTGCCTCTTAGGATTTATCACAGTATTTTATGGGTCATAGATTCATTTAGGGCTTTTTAGTACTTTAATTCTTCTAATTTCAACAGAAATTGCCCTAGAAAATTATGATAAATCCTCTCCAATATTTGAGACATCATATTCACCTATTTTCAATAGGTATATTTTACTAAATTATGATTCTTATCATAAGTCAGATTTTTAGGGTATTACACTTAAGAGACTATATTTATTTATTTTGTATGGATTGCAGTTATGAATAATATAGATAAGATTTTAAAAGTTTAAATTTATTTATTTATGTTTGTAAAAATAATTTTATAAGAGATTGAATATGAACCACGAATTGTTGTTTCAATCTAATGGTGGATATAAAATTATGAGAAGAAAATGAAAAAGAGGACAAGAAGAGAAACCTATTCATCCTTGATCTTGTGCCATATTCATATCAAATTAGAACTCAAGACCTCATCCAAATGTAATGAGTACCATTATCACAGGGGTAATTTTCCGTTAACCATTATTATTGTTATTAATCCATCTAGTTGATGGGAGGAGGGGAGAAGTTGTGTGTTGTTGTTAGTTAAACATGGGGGGTGGAATTTTTCAGGAAGATGATCATCTCCTCATCTTTTCTTTCATTTTCTCTCATCAGCCCATCTGGACCGTTGATTGTGAAGATGAGAGAAAGATTAAATTAATATTGTGATTGGTTGGATGAATATATTTAGAGGTGATGACAGATAATGAGAAAAAGATTATGAGAGAAACTCAACCCCCTGTTACCGCTGCAACAATCCATGAACAATATTAACATTTAGAGAATGCATTGATGAAATGCTGTTGCCACATATCTAAATATGGTTTTGCATGTTAATTCAAGCAGCATATATCTCATATGAATATAGAGTCATTAACTACAAAGGAGGTTGAGTTAAATAACCAACTATAAAAGGCATCATCAATCCATTATTTTCTCCTTTTTGTCTTAAAACATTTGGCAAGCATAAAGGTTAATATGGTCAAATGACCAATCATATGATTCAGTGAGTTACAATATATATCCTAACTACCTTTTGTGCTCTCCACGTTAGATATCCATGTTGTGCTTCACGATTGCATGATATCTGAGATGCATTTGTCTCCTCAACTGCTTTGCCTATTAATTCCAACCATGCCTAAAAATTAATGGTCATATGGAAAAATTACTATTTTATTGGAGGTAATATTTTTGAAAAGGAATTAAAAATATGGACCTTATAGTATGAAAAGGTTATGGTATTAATACTTTGTAGTAATCCTGGAATGCAGAATACAGAATATCATAGCTTTCTGGGCTTGATGGAAACTTGGTCCATAAGACAATGGGTGAAAAAAATTGAATGGATTCGCTTGTGAGCATCCCTCCCCATGGTAGAAGCTGCATGAAATTTGTGTTATGTTAATAAACCTAGATCATTATAGAAAGAAGTCAAAGAACTGCTACGTAAAACAGATTCGAAGATGCACTTGGTAACTTTAAAGTGGCTAACTAACATGTTTATAGTTACCTCAGCATATTTTTGGCCAAGAGGAATTAAGCTGCTAAAGTACTTTTCCTTGTAATCTTGCCGATTAATAATACCGTGCAATGGGTTAAGGTCCCTGTAAATTTTTAATGCTATGCTCCAAAGTCAGTGGCGGAGCCAGGTTTCTTTATTTGTGGCTGCACAATTAATAGAAGTATTTGGGGGTTCGCCCCCGATTTTTTTTTTAAAGAAATTTTTAAATGTATTAAAAAACAAAAGAATAAAAAAAAAAAAACTTCAACTTAACATAAAAAAATACTCCTTCCGGTCCTAATGATAGAAACACTTTTGTAGTGCAATTTGCACTACAAAAATGTTCTTATAATTAGAATCGAAGGTAGTAATAATCAAGAGTCAACTAAGTTATTACAACAAAATACTAACTTTACAGTCTTTTCCATCTAAATTTCTCAACAATAAAAAGGAAATCAGTATCTAAGGCTACACCCTCATCGCAACAGTGTGGTCACTGTCAGTGCTCATAACAAAATGGTTTACTAAATCAGGATCAGTTCTGAGGAGTCCACATCACTTTAAGATTTCACAAGGAGGATCTGTTACACACCTACCGGCCTCGCCTTTTCTGGTGGCGGGTAGTGTGATCCTTTCCTAATATTCAATTCTAAATTATTTTCCCCAGGCTAAATTACGTCACATATTAGAGTATAAGCAGCAGAGCACGATTACTTTTGGACAATGATATACTGATAAAAATACGAAAAGATAAATTTTCTCTTGGAGGGGTCAAAATATACAAATATCCTGATAATGGTGCCCGATAGGCCAAAATAAAATACTACGTACATCCTAAGAACTACAATATATATCCAAAAGAAAATCATCAACATCCACCATCCCACTAGCCCTCGCTCCGATTCTTACCTTTGTCTTCCCGCTCCGCCTAGATGAGCCGCTGCAGGGCTTAAAGGGCCGGATCCAAAATTGAATCCTAGAGTAACCGTTAATCCCATATAAAATGTATAAACAATGTATGTAAGAGAATCAAGAATTAATACACAAACCATATAACATTTAGTATCATGCATACAACAAGTCACACACCCAATCCGGAACCAGCAGTCCTAAAAGCACACAGCACAGACTGCTGCAGTCCTAATAGCACACAGCACAGACTGCCGGCCGGGCACAGCACACAGCAAAGCCCTTAATGCACACAGCATGTTCCGGTTCCAGAGCGCTCGGAAATAAATGATAACCAAATGTATGCAATATACATGGTAAAACACATACATACACAAGTCATACAGAGTATATGAGGATTAAGGTTACTACCTGATAGTCGACCACAAATATGAATTTTTCCCGGTACACAATATCACAAATAGTCCTAAAATAACAAAATACAAATATAATTAATTCCTCCTTAGTAAATATTTCCTTTTGATAATTTAAAATAAGCTCAGATTGGAAGTCCCAAAACAATTTAAGGTTAACATACAATTCATTCCCGGAGTTTCCAAAATTTCCACCAAACCTCTACCCTACACAATTTTTCATTTTGAACACAATAGAACCATCAAATTGGACAAAATCCAACTCCTCTATAGAGAAAAATGCTGACCGAAAAAAACAGGGCAGGGAGAAAAGTCCATAACTTCCAACTCTATTGTCACCAATCTCAATATAGGAACTTTTCTTCAAGGTTATCTTCAAGATTCAAACTCATATTTAAAACATACTAAATCCTTCCCTGATTCAATACCCACGCAGCAAGGAAATCCAACACACAAAACTGAAATTACCATATTTCTTCTCACACAACCACAAGTATCAAACACATAAGCTTCAACCTATGATTTTCTACTAGTTTCAAATCTTCCTCTATCCAAAGCCAAATTTTCAGAACCTGATATGCCTCTCCAAATGTAATATTTGTAGAAAATAAGCTTAAGAGAAGCTTTAGAAGCTTACCTCTAAAGTTTTAATCGGTGAATCCACAAGTTTTCCTGGACCTCCTCTTCCTCCGACTCCTTCTTAGTCCCTCACGACCTTACTCTCTCTTTCGGTATGCTCCGGATGTGTAGGCCGCCTTGAATAAGTGAATGAGCTAATGAATTAATGATATTCACAAGGGAAAGTCGGTTGGACAAGGGGAGTTTACTTTAAGACTTAAACTTCCATTTATTTACATGTTACCAATTAGTTCCTATCCAATTATCTCGTTATTGAAACTCTTGGGAAATAACATTGAGTTTGACTAATTGGTATAATTAAACTAACACTCCAATTTATTAGCCCAAGGAATTTTAAGTCGGTTTGGGCAATTCAAAATAAGGGAATTCCATTTGACATTGACAATTCACCCATTTACCATTATGCCAATGCCTTCGAATTAGCTCCATTTGCTTTGTTCACCTAGGAATGCATGAGGGGGCTGATGTGGCGTTCTTACCAATATAATCTCATTTAATTGTCCACAAGATTTTTATTTGCAACTTAGTTCATTGCTTATTTAGTTGCAAATATTGAATAAAAGTCAAAAATAAATCCTTAATTCTCTATAAGGATTTCTCTTCCTCAATTAGCTTCTCTATGCCATAGGATATTGTCTATAAAATTTCTAAGCCAAAATCATCCCTTTATTAATTATTCTTTAATTTTTCCTCACAATCCCTAATAAATTTTCATGTTACCTTCTCATCCCCCTTTGATCAAATTTAATACACATAACATCATAAAAATAATAATTCATATATGCAAATAAATCCACAATGAGGCACATGAAAAGTGGGGATGTTACAGGATCATTGCAGTGGAAACTATTTTTCTAAAAAAAAAGGGCAAATTGAAAACAACAACTAGATTTGATCGAAAAAAGAGTAGAAAAATGCTAGCTTACAGGCTTGGATTGCTCGAGGATGGACGACATCCTAATAGGTTCCTCAAGAAGCAACGGACTACAATGAATTTTTGATGATCAACACCAAAGTGTGATATTAAGGGTTCTAAGTGGCGGAGAAAATAATTAAAAAATTTGTCTCAACTGGGATTCGAATTGGGGACATCAATTGTGTGAGATTAGCTAATAACCTGCTACACCATCTATTCTATTCAAGCTGTTACGAGAATTCTTCAAAAAATATATAGGGTTAAGGTGCAAAAATAGACAAATACTTTTGTCAAAAGAGCGCCCAGTAGCAAATACTTTTTTTTGGCGCAAAAGTAGACACGTGGTTACAAAATGGAGCAAAATTAGCGTTTGACCGTTAGTTGACTTTTTCTGACCTGAAAATGATGACGTGGACGATGACGTGGATGTTAATGTTTTATAAATTACAGTTCAGCCCCGGATGCATTTCAAAAAATTTCAATTTAGTCCCTTTATAAACTTTTAAAATTTTTATTTAAGTCCCTGTGATTCGAAGGTGATCTTCAAACCCCCAACCCAGATTCCGGTGATCCAACCCAGATTCCGGTGAACCCCCGAATCCCCCCCCCGCATTAGGTGATCCAACCCGATTCGGTGAACCCCGAATCCCCCCCAACCCAGATCCACGCCGATAGGTACGAACTTACGACTTGCGTGAAGCGTCTTTGTGCAAAGGAAGCTCGGTGTTCGACGGCGGCAATAAACCCGAAAACGAACCCGAAGCTCGGATCCACGAAGATGGAGGAAAGCACATGCCATCCTTCCTTCCTTCGAAAAAAAACAAAAACAAAACCCTTCCCCTCCTTCAAAACCCACTCTCCATCGTGCCGGCGAGCCATGCCCTTGTTCTTCGACTCCTTCAAGAATGGCCATTGTTCCCGTGTACACGTAGCCCAGTAGTGTGGGATTGGATCGATCTTGTTCTTCAATAATGGCGATTTCCTTGTATCAATCTCCAAATTCGGAACCCTAAATCGAACTCGGAACCCCCAAAGGCCAAAACATCCAATATAAAAAGTAAGAATGGAATATGATCCAGAAAGCTACGAGGAGACATGTTTTTGGAGTGATGTGGGCCCCAATATAAAAGAAAGAAAGAAATGGAATTAAAAAGTAAGAATGGAAGAGAGAGAAGGAGCCAGGTGGCAGCATTTTAATGGAGAATTCAGATCTCACTGCCACGTCAGCATCAGATAACGGTCAACTAACGGTCAAACGCTAATTTTGCTCCATTTTGTAACCACGTGTCTACTTTTGCGCCAAAAAAAAGTATTTGCTACTGGGCGCTCTTTTGAAAAAGTACATGTCTATTTTTGCACATTAACCCAAATATATATATTGTTAAACTTTGTGTCTGCATTTGCAAACACATGCGTAAGTGTGGCTCCGCCACTGTCCAAAGTTAGTGTTCCACATAAAACACAGTCATTTGTTTGTAATGTTTGAACTTTGAAGTTACAAAAGGAAAAGTGAAAAACTCTTGTAGTATTGCAAGCAACATCAGAGAAAAGAAACTTCAAAACACTAAGGACATCAAGAACATAAAAAATAAAGGTGAGGCGCGGTTTTATAAGCTCATTGACAACTGTAAAATGGAGAAGGGAACCCAACAAGATATCAGGCTTGTCTTCATGAAATAAGTAGAGGTTATGCTTCTAAAATTTAGAATTATGCTTTAACAGTTAAATTATTGATGATGTACATCACATGTCTTGCTAAATACAAAATTAAGGGTAAAGCACTGCACCAAAATGAACAAATGAAGCCATATTGCCCAAATTAGGCAATCATGTTCTGTAGTTACTGAGTCATTTCTTTGTCAGTATAGTTTCCTATGAAGTTCAATACTTCAAAGTTAGCACATTTAATTTTGAAAATGTATCGACCACTCTAAATAATCTATGCCAATCTATGTAAACTCTAACAGATCAGACGAGTCAAAGAAGCTTGGCAAGCAAAGATTTTAATGGTTGTATGTAGCAGTTATGATTATAAGAACAAGAGTTCTTCACTTTCGTTAATACTCTGCGCTTACAGTAACAAGGAAAAAGTCGAACTATTAATGGCTAATAATGCTAACAAAATGTAAAGAATATACTATGAAAAACAAGAGAGGAAAGAAGCTTAAACTGGAAAGAAAAGAAAAAAGAGGAAACAAAAGCAAAGAAGGGAGCTACTCTAAGCCTTCTTAATGCCTAACAAATTTTGAACCACATCAAAATAAACTGCTTCAAAAATATAGACATATCTATTCTGAGATTTTCAAATATAAACAGATGAAGAGGTGTGAACCTTGTCCAAAGAATAATGACACATCCTTTCACAAAAGTCTGCTGGGGGTAAGTAATGCCTTGTAAATAGAATATTTATTTTCACCCAGTTCAATCAGGGTTCCAATAATACTGATATTTTTAATTGATTAATGGGACTGACATTATGACCTAGTAAAATAGAGGGAGAGCAACAGTTAAACCCCAAAAAACCAGTTTAATCACTACAAGGTCCCAAAAAAATTAGATACTAATTGAGTTGCAAATACCTATACAAGCAATTGCAAATGTAGGAGTCTGAAATAGAAATTATTGAGTGACTAACGGACTTAAATGTCTTAATTCTAGCAATTTGCAACTAAGAGCCCGTTTGGATCCTCTTATTTTTAAGCTAAAAGCTACTTTTAAATTAAAGCTAAAAAAAGAGCTTTTTAAATAAAGCTAAAAGCTGTTTGGTGATTATATAAATTTTTTAGCTTAAAAGTTACTTAAAAGCTAAAATTAAAAATAAGTTGTTTGGCAAAATTTTTGTCATAAGCACTTTTTCTAATAAAAATTATCATAAAAGGTACTCCCTCCCATCCTAATTATAGGACATATTTAACCGATTTTGGGGAGATTAAGGAGGGAAGTTAAATTAGTTAATTTTAATCACTTTCCTAAAACGCCCTTATATAAATTTTAAATGACATTAAAAAAATGTGAATCAACCGTCCTTACGATATACCTCTCCGACTTAGAATTTTTCTTTTTATGATTTCTAATTGAAATAATGGTTTTGCTATATATATGTGTGTATAGATACACACACACATATATCTATACACACAGACACCCCCCTCAATACAAATATCTACACATAAATACACACAGATATATATGTGTGTGTACATATATAAATATATATATTTGTGTGTGTGTCTATATACATATATAAATTTGTGTGTGTGTGTGTGTGCATATATATATATATATTTGTGTGTGTGTCTGTGTGCATATATATATATATATATATATATATATATATTTGTGTGTGTCTGTGTGTGTGCATATATAAATATATATATTTGTGTGTGTGTCTATATACATATATAAATGTGTGTGTGTTTGTGCATATATAAATATATATATTTGTGTGTGTCTGTGTGTGTGTCTATATACATATATATTTGTGTGTGTGTCTGTGTATATATATATATATATATATATATATATATATATATATATATATATATATATATATATATATTTGTGTGTGTGTCTATATACATATATATAACTGTGTGTGTGTGTAAATATATATATTTGTGTGTGTCTATATACATATATAAATGTGTGTCTGTGTGCATATATAAATATATATATTTGTGTGTGTCTATATACATATATAAATGTGTGTGTGTGTGTAAATATATATATTTGTGTGTGTATCTGTGTGTGCATATATATATATATATATATATATATATATATATATATATATATATATATATATATATATATATATATATATATATATATATATATATATATATATATATATATATATATATATATTTGTGTGTGTCTGTGTGCATATATAAATATATATATATTTGTGTGTGTGTCTATATATATATATATAAATGTGTGTGTGTGTAAATATATATATTTGTGTGTGTGTAAATGTGTGTGTGTATATATATATATATATTTGTGTGTGTCTGTGTGCATATATAAATATATATATTTGTGTGTGTGTCTATATACATATATAAATGTGTGTGTGTGTAAATATATATATTTGTGTGTCTATATACATATATAAATGTGTGTGTCTGTGTGCATATATAAATATATATATTTGTGTGTGTGTCTATATACATATATAAATGTGTGTGTGTGTGTAAATATATATATTTGTGTGTCTATATGCATATATAAATGTGTGTGTGTGTGTTGTCCTATAATTAGAAACGGATTGAGTATATTTAAAAAAAAAAAAAAGAGATTTCAAGACCTAATTGTCATTGAATTAGTCTTTTGAGATCTAATTGTCACTCCCCTAAAATACATTGACATAATACACGCAAATAATGTGGTAAAGTTGCATGCTATATAATTCCAACAGTAGAATATCCTCATAGGCCAGGTGCTGTGCAACAAATGCCAATGAAAACTTAAATATAAATAAAATTTACTTAAAATGAAGTTCAACCCAAGCGAATTTTCTAAATTAGTGAACTAAGCTTGCACAGGAAATATTGCATCGACTTGAATCTCCATTAGCATAGGACGAAATTCAGCAACCCCAATAAGAGAACAAATTTCAATATTGCGCAGCAAGTTGGAGCAAGGCTTTGCAGTTAGAAAAAAGCACACTCAACTAACAGAGAATATGCTAACTCACAACACAATGATGTTTGACCGACCACTTGTGAAAAAGTTAGCACAAAATATGGGTACGTCATATTCTAGTTTCGGAAAGACAGTAAAGTCCAGAACCTACACATAAGGGTTAAAGACAAAGTAATTGGTTTACTACAAAGAAAAGAAACAGCAAGTATCATACTTAAATGATTTTCAACCCAATCCACAGGAAAGAAGATTCAGAGCATTTAAAAAAGGACTTTTATTTATTTTTGTTTCATTCACTCAGACCTTCAAAATTGGTCCTATTTCAAAAGGAGGCGAGAAAATCTGGACAATTTATGTTCTTCTCATCTTATGGGTTCAATTTGTCATGATAAAATATTAAGGATTTCCACAAAGTAAATAATTCTATTCTGTTTTCTTTTTACATGTATGTATATGTATGCATGGAAATCTTTGCCATTATAAATTAGAAATATAAATGGAAAGATAGTAGAGGATAATAACAGTAAGATGGATGCAATGTGATGCAAAAATAAACATATAGAAAGACAAGTTTGGAAGATCTGTTTAAAATATATGATGGGAATGGACCTAAATTCACTTACTCAAGGAGAAGGCCCAAGCCCAAGACTTAATATAAGGGCAATTAGGGAATTTTTTGTTTTGGCCATTACACGTGAGAAAAGAATAGTTTTCATACATAGATGGTTTTAGGGAGAAAGAAAGGTAAGGAAGATATTGGAATAGTTTTGGGAGAGCCTGTGGCTTTCAAATGCATAGGAAGTTGAGGTGGTTCTGCTGAGAGTTGAAGGATGGTAGTTACTGGAATGGAGCAACAAGTGGAGGCATTGGAGACTACAATGAGAAAAACAGAGTAGGGAGTATAACACTAGAGAGTAGGATGGATACAGACATACAGTGGATGTTTTATTAGCAACTAGTCTGAAAGAGGTGATAAATAGACCTAGTGATGACAATAGAAGCACGGCAGTCACAGGCCCTCTCCTTCGAATAAGTTCCCTTTGTTACCTTATACCAATATAACAATTTTATAATTAGCATAATACGGTAAGAAATATATTTATCTGAAATTGATAACATACTTTTCATATTAATAACATAATTTTCTTATTCAAATTTATAGGTCTTTACATTATTCCACCTTTTTTTTCATTTAACTATCAAATTATTTTAAGCACACAATTTTTACTGTAAGATTATTTGAGTTGGTTCTTGTGATTGAAGCATGTTATTATAGTTTTCTTAAAAAGAGAGTTTCTACAATTAAGAAGAGATTACGAGACTACAAGTATATGGTTCAATTTGTTGTTCATTTATTTATCTTAAAATTATGCTATCAAAAACTTGGGACCAGTATTGTGTGGTAATTTATTTTTTTCTTAAGAATTTATATATGGTAATTTGTTTAGTTTATGTATGCGATTTATGTCACATGATTACACTGTTATACTTTCCTTTTATTTATCTTGTAATTTAAGAAATAGAGGATTTTGACTTCATGATATAAAACAGATGATATAGCTAGTATGACTATGGACAGAATTGACAGCACCATCACATGAATTTGTTGTATTTTGAATTCTATATTCTCATCATTTTGTATATTACACAACATTCTGTCTGGCCTTGGCCATTATCAGGAATTGGCCTACTTGAATTTTGCTTTGATTTCTTGTGTTTTCTTGGAATGACAATGCTTGTTTGTTCAGAACTTTAGGATGATACTATGTATGCTCTGTTTCAAATAAGAATAAAGCAGGGGCATGGATTGGTGGGTCGAGGTCGATAACTGGACCTAACTAGCTCTTACGAGTTACGACCTCATCAATAACTGGAACGGCATGGATCGCTTCTATTTTAATGCACAGGTACCTAATACATCTTTTTTCATTCACAATTAAGATTACAAAAAATGCATATATACATCTGGTTTCCCTACTTTCTTTTATATTTTATTACTGAAGATAAGATAGACAAAAAGAAGTGTGCGAAATCAGTGTCGGTGGGTCTTGTGTTGTGATGGACTTCTGTTGGGATTGAGATGAATTCAATTAAGATAATGGGATTATGAAAATGGGAATCTTCTCACAGGACCACTTAGGCTTGTTGATTTGTTGTTATCCACTGCCTTTATTTTATTACTAATCGTTGGTACTCCCTCCGTTCCAAATTATAAGACCTAGTTGACTTTTTTGGAGAGATTAAGAAAGTTAATTAAATTACTTAGAGTATTTTTATTTTTATTTTTTCTTCAAACTAATTAATTTAACAAATAAAATAATATATAATTTAAGGATACACAACCTATGGAATGATTAAGTAACTTATTTAGTTTTATTAATCTCTCTAAAAAAAAGGTCAATTGAGTCTTATAATTAAGATCGAATATATAGTATTAGTTATGGAGCACCGTCCATCTTATAAAGGACTTTTAGAGGCCCAAAGCCACTTGCCGAACGTGTCTTTGGGTCATTGTCTTTTTCTTATCGTTTACTATTTAATCCAAGTGGGTTTGGATTTTATATTACTACTTTGGTTCTAATTATAAGATCTAGTTGATTTTTTTTAGAAATTAAGAAAGCTAAATAAGTTACTTAATTATATCATATGTTGTGCATCTTTAGATTATATATTAGTTTATTAGTCAAACCAATTAGTTTTGAGAAAAAGTAAAAATAAAAATACTCTAAAGTAATTTAATTAGCTTCCTTAATCTTTCTAAAAAAATCAACTAAGTCTTATATTTAGGATCGGAGGGAGTATTTTGAAAGGACAAGGAATGACTCAGATGAGCTTAAATGGAATTTTTGTGATTGACGGGGAGCTTCTTTATTTATATTATAATTATAACATTTTGAGTTGAAAAAAAAAAAAATTATTATAACATCGAAGGCTTAAGTTGTTTAGAAAGCCAAGCTCATATGGGTTATGCACAAAAAAATATGGAGAAATAAATGACGAAAATAAATTTAGAAGCCAATAACAAAAAAGTAAAAATTGAAGACAAAGAAGAACAAGTTTAAGAACTTAAGAGATTTTGAATGGTTGATGGCTTTAATGAATAACATAAATTATGTATGTTGGGTCTTGAAGGTCATTAGGTGTCAAGGAAGATGAATTGGAGGTTCGGCCAAGTAACCTCAAATATTTAAAGAAAAATTAAAACAGGAGAAAGTTAATAAAGTTTGAATGTAATCAATTTATCTATTCTTGTATTTAAGTGTTTATTTTTTCAAACACCAAATATGGTCACCTCTCACAACAGATATTCAAACTTTCATTTATTACGTTATCTTTATATTATTTGCTACCTTACTCTTTATTGCTCTCACTCATACTCAAAATTATAACTTTTTTGATCTCCTTACTATTCTTTGCACAATAAACATTAAATTAGAATAAAATTTATTGGCTCCAACTTTTGAGATATGACCTGAATCGACCCTATACTATAGAAGAGAGGTTTAGTAACTAATTCGATAGCCTTAGCCATGAGTGCCATTAGTGGCCCAATTTTTAAAAATCTGAATATTAAACTATAATAATAATAAAATCACAGGAAATGTTAATAATTTTTTTAATAAGGAAATATTATTAATACTACGCCTTTTGAAAAATAAGATATTTTATTCACGCATACGTTTTTCAGACCGTACACGTAAAAAAGGTTATCTTAGTTTTCTAAATACAATGTGACAATGTAATACCGGATAAATAAAATGACTATTTCGATAGGTAAATATATGGTCTCAATTTCGTGTTATAAATATCGTATTTATAAAGGAAAAATCTCTTGGAAATTAGGAAAATAATAATAATGAGCCAAAATTACCAAAATGCCCTTATGGTGCATATAATGGCCTAAGAAATTTATGAAAATCCTAGGAGGCGGTAAAATAATTATTAAAATTAAGAGAGTATATTGTCTCTAATTTTGGTAATTTAATAAAATATAACCTTGGAAAAAATAAAGGGGGAAGATCAAAAAGTTTTATAATGACCAAAATGCCCGTGAATTTTAATATAATGCATAAGACATAAAATACTAATGTCAGTGCAAAAGTTGTGAGGTAATGAGTTATTCTAATTAAGAAAATTATCAACATTTAGTGGGTAATTAATTAAATAATTATTGGCTAATTAGTTGAGCTTAAACAAAGGAAAATCCAAAGATAATTATGTAAAACCCTATAATTAGTGGTTTATGGCTAAAATTAGCATAAAATATATTTGCTAATTATTGGATAAATATTAAGAAAAATATATGAGATTAAGTAATTTTAAGCCTAAAAACATGTATGGACCAATAAGGAAATTTTGTGAAAAAAATTATATAAAATAATTTTTAAATAATTAAAATATATAATATTAATTAATTAATTAATTAAAAAACGAAAATAAATAATAGAAAAAGAGAAAAGGTCCGAAAATCCTTAATGGATAAGAGGATAGGATTTTCATGTTAAAAGTCATGTAACTTATGGGTAAAAGGTGATTAAGTTGTAAAAGCAAATAGGATAAATGACCACCGATAGAAATTAAATCCTATCTAGAAAACCATGAACAAGATTTCTAAAGTCAGAGTATATTCTAAACAAGTGAATTTTTATCTCGGAGTAGGCTGTCTCAAGTTATTTCCGTAACCGAAAAATGTAATACTAGATGACTATGAATCTATCTGATGTTCAAAAAGAAAATCAGATAAGTGAAAATCTATAGAAACCAAGCCATAACTTGAAATCCAAGAATGAGTTGGTAAACATCTGGGCATTTCATGAATCAGTGGATTTTTGTTCCGAAGATGTTACCCGAAGTGATTTCTGCAACCGAAGGCGGATATCCAAAATCTTCAGTGAAATAGGAGAGGCCCCGGATGGGATCAAAAATTTAATTGACCCAAGTATTTTGAAAGAGGAAAAAGAGATCTTCAAGGCTATATTCCCAGAATTTTGAGATTTTACAGAATTACGCGATTAGGACACCGATCGAGGAGCTTTATCGGTACAAGACCCATAAAGCAAGAAGTAATGATTACAATTTGGTGCCACCTCGGGGAGGTCGGCTACCTTGTTGTATGGCTAGGATTGTGCCACTTCATCAAAGTGCAATCCAACGGTCCAGAATCCGTCTGACAAAGTATGTATAGTGCACCAATTTTTGCCTATAAATAGGCTTTGCTCCCATTTGCAAAATTCACACCATCGCTCTTGAGCAAGGCCGAAATTGGGAGCAGCAAGGAGGAATGAAGGAGTCCGGGGAAATTCGCGGCGAAGCCCCTGAGTAAGTTTTCCTCCTTGGTCTTAGGTTCTTTCGGTAGTTTTAGTAGGAATGTTAGATAGATCTTTAGTTTTTCAAGTATGATTTAGATATCATGTTTTAGGGGTAGATATGACATTTATTTCAAAAATATATTGGAGAAAGAGATATGTCAAAATTTTGGAGAAATAAAGTCAAAGTAGCGAAGCTCTGGCGAAATTTCGCCGATTAGGGGAATAGGGGCAAAATGGTAATTTGCACCTAAAATGCCTGTTATGATGCCAAATATTGACAAATGTGATATTATTCCTATAGGAAATCATTGATCACGAACCTCCGTCATACCACTGTCGTTCATTGTCGACGTGCATTGTCACCCATTGCTCCGTCAAGTAAATCAAGCTTTAGTCAAACGTACTCGAAATTCGTCAACGAAGGTACGGATGCGTCATCGTAACAATGACTCTAATGTTTATATGCTTATATATGTTATGGATGGTTTCATATAGCCATTAGCGGGACTCTGTCCTGGACATGCACCGTGACTAAGGTAGACTTAGATCACTATTTACAGGTTTACGTGTTATAGTCATGATAACACCGTTATGTTTTCCTAGCGCTGAGGACACGACTATACATCGTGGCATGGATGTTGCAAACTAGGGATAACTTTGCATGATAGTGTAGTTGTTATCTTTTGATCATACGATGTACTGTATGGATCTATGCTGTATACTTGTAACACCCCAACTTTTCAAAAGCAGTATAAAATTTTTTCATCAGAGTAGAGCACCGGAACAAGAGTGTAACTGATATATTGATATAAAATGCCCACTGGCTAGTTACATAAACGGTATAGTAACCGAGAGTTTCCAAAAGTAAAGGACAATAACGGAAAGTCTTGTAGGATCCTCGAACCTCGCTGCTTTCCTCTCTCCTCGGTCCTCGGTCCTCCCGAACTCGACGCTATGTTAAGGGCCGAGATCCAGCGCACGGATCTCGAGTAACGGTTAACCTCATGTTTATGTATACAGACAACAGACATCAACAATACTAACATCGCTCTAACACAATCACAACCCATGCATATGTATTGCCCCCAGCATGCAGACAGATTGCACCCAGCATACAGACAGATTGCACCCAGCATACAGACAGATTGCACCCAGCATACAGACAGATTGCACCCAGCATACAGACATATCCTCTAACCACTATATGCACTCAAACAGTATAGCACCCCTACACACATACCACATACATGCATACCATAAACATCAGAGTTAGTGTTACAGTACGCGGACGTACATTCGTTTGATGGTACTTCGGTACTTTTGACGGAAATGACACGTTTTACGAAAAACTGCGAAAGCTTCAACTTTTCGGCGACTCGATCCCTACTATGTTTACACCTCTGCATATTTTTTCAACGCAAACAAGGATCAAAACAAGGATAGGAATCTCGTCACCTACTTACTAAATCTAACTAACAATTCTACTAACTACCGAACTAAAGACTAAAGACTAGAGACTTACCCGTTGAAGACTTACGAGAATTTCCCCAGAGCTTCTCTCTCTTCTTTCTCCCTCTAGGATTTTGAAATTCTCAAGTGAGAATGGTGTGAAGAAATGCCAAGGCTTGAGGTCCTATTTAAAGGAAAATGAAGGGACAAGGTGGGAATTTTAAAATTGTTCACTTTATGCCCGGTCTACCAGATTTTCCCCGATCAGTCCTCATTTCGCGTAATCTCGGAAAATCTCAAAATTCTGGATTTATAACTTTGAAGACCTTCTCTTCCTCATTAATAATATCTATTTAAACTTGAATTTTGACTTTAGACGGGGTTCCAATCTGTCCTATTGAAGTTTCTCGAAAAACGTGTACATGCGTGTCCGGTGTCGAAACTTGTTTTTGGAAACATCAATCTCTTCAGAAAAATTCACTGATTCCAAATATGTCCATATAAATTTAAACTCATTCCTAGATATTGAGTTAGAATTTATTTTCTTCAAATCAAAATATGCCTATATGCATTTTTCCCTATTCTCGTTTTATTAGGAAAATGCACAACGGCTTGAAATTAACTTAGGAAGAATTTAACGGAAGATAAAAACCCACTGATCAATATTTTACCTTGACTTTGGGATTCCCATTCATAGATCTCTAGATAGGATCCGATTCCTAAATATTAATTTACTATTCATCATAATAAATTATATAATATAAATATTACAACTTGCAACTTAAATATCATGATATTTTTACAATTCTTATCCATTGCTTCCTTGTCAATTTCGGTCAATACCTGGTCCTTTTAATTTTAATTTTCGTTTTAATTTTATTTATTTTATATAAAATAATTATTTAATAATTATTTTATATAATTTTTTTCACAAAACTTTCCTATTGGTCCATTCTTGCATTTAGGCTTAAAAATACCTAAACTCATCTATTTTTCTCCAAAATTTCCAATTAATTAGTAAACATGTTTTTACTAATTTTAAAACAAAAACCACTAATTTTAGGGTTTCATATAATTATTCATGAATTTCCCTTACTTATGCTTAAGTAATTAGCTCAATATTACTTAATTACTCTTTTATCACTTGTTGATAATTGAGTAAATACCCTTTTTGGTCCCTGAAATAACACGCACTACCCAATTTGGTCCCTGAGTAAAAAAAATGTCATTTTTCGTCCTTAAACAGTAAAAAGAAGGTCCCTTTTAGTCATTTTAGTCATTTTTGTGGGCATTTTAATCCTCACAAATTCCCAAAAAATCGTTTTTAGTCCCTAAAAAGGACCAAAATGACATTTTTTTTACTCAGGGACCAAATGGGTAGCGCGTGTTATTCGAGTGGACCCAAAAGGGTATTTACTCTTGATAATTTTCTTGTTTTGAACACCTTATTACCTTCATATTCTTGCATTAACCTTAGCATTTCCATGCCTCTTACATTATTTGATAATTACAAGGGTATTATTTACTCATTTTATGATTTTACCCTAAGTCATATTTTAGGGTATTACAATACTAGAGATATCTGTTGTACATGTATTGTTTATATAAGCATGAGGTTAACCGTTACCTGGGGTCCGATGGGTAATCGACCTCAGCTCTTAGCTACAGGGTATAGAGACCCGAGGACAGAAGATAAAAGTAAGCCGAGTAAGTAGCACATGTGAAGACCGCATAAAGACCGATCGAGAACATCCAAGATTTAAACGAGATAATGTAATGTTCTTTATGAACAGGCAGTTACGCCACTGGATCATGTTGTATCAGTTACTCAATACTCATTTGTTCCAATGCTCTACTCTGATATATGAAAAAAAAAATTAGCTTTTGAAAATGGGATGTTACATTTTTAGTATTAGAGTAGTAGTCCTCGCATGAATTTAACTATGTTATTACGGACAGTTTGGTGCCGAAGGCAAGGCTAGTCTACGTGGGTGTGCCATTTAGTCGCCGTGAACTCGGTGAGGCCCCCATGGTAGACACTTACCTGACCATTCTGTTCGATTAACGGAGTTATGTTCAAAGCCTTTTAAACTCGGAGTATATTTTGAAAAAGAGTACTGGTATAAACTCTGCTGTGACGTTGTAGTGATGGATAGGTATAGATTCCCTAGACATAAACTACACTAAAACAAGTAAGACGTACTGCGTGTATATCCGTAGTTTCGAGAAAATAGGGTTAAGACTAAACCCAGAGTCAGTATGTCCACCGCCTGGACCTATGCCGATATCAGAACCCTGATACCTCTGATAATCCTAATAACTCTGATAATTCGATAATTGCCGGCTTATGCGGGACGGTGACTCTATCCTAGCACAGAGCTTATATGTGGAGCTGGGACATGTCAGACGAAACTCTAAGGCCGACAAAGATAAATACATGCGGTATTTGACCCATGTTGAGAACTTCTATCGGAAGAAACTTCATTACGCATTTCCGTACCCTTCTGTCAGATCCACTGTTCATTATTTTTCCCCGTACCCATTTTGGGTGAACCAACGAAGTCCTGAAATACTAGTGTGATAAAGTCTGTGATATTCAAATCATTGTCTTCCTTATATATGCCTAACGTTTTCCATGGGGATACAAAGTAAAGATGGACAGAGAAGAACCTTCCCACGTAAACTACCGTGGAACGATGAGATGTATCGCACGGAAATCAGCAAACCCTAGACACATAAGGAACAGGATTAACTCTGAACCAACCTACAATTCTAAACCTGAGTACTTTCCTGAACCCGAATACACGTTTATACTGGAATCTAACCCTGAACCTGAGTACTACCCTGGGCCGGAGTATGACCTTAACCCTGAATTCTTGAATCTAAACTCCTCTACATGTATTTTTGCACCAGGACCCATGTATCATTCTGGACCAGATTACCCATTTGACCCTAACTTTGAACCTGGACTCACAAATCGTGCACTCCCGAATATAGCACAACCTTCGCCAAGGCCAGAAGAACCAGATTCATCAGGCCATTAGTCTGATGGAGACAACTCTGATGATTCTCAATCTAGTAACCAGGAAATTTCTGATAATGAATCTCATATCAGTTATAAACCTGTTTTCCTGAACCATGTCCTGAATCAAAACGGGATGCTAGTGGACATCCTGAGCCTTGACTATGAAAATGCCGCTCAGCAAGCGATAACAGTAGAGGACGAATATTATCAATACTTGCAGAACGTGGAGACAACGTATGATCAGAGGAATGTGTACTTCATTCCGCCCTGCTCCCGTGAAGATTGTGCAAGATCTACCTTGTACCATTTTCCTCGAAGCCGTCTCTGGGTGGAAAGCACAAACGAGCTCTTAGGAGAAGGCCTTATTCAAAGTTTTCATGCATTCCTTCGTCGTCTCAAGT
Organism: Acacia pycnantha; assembly: GCA_025563575.1. NCBI lineage: Eukaryota > Viridiplantae > Streptophyta > Magnoliopsida > Fabales > Fabaceae > Acacia > Acacia pycnantha. The sequence goes on along the minus strand of JAMWYP010000485.1, from coordinate 19,903 downwards.
GGCAGGTAATCCACGATATCTAGAGAAGCATAAACGTAAACGACCTAAAGAAGATAGCAATGGAATAGAGGAACTGTTAGGAAAATTAGTATATTCATACTTCTTTAACCCCTGAGAAGTTGTAAAATAGCTAATGTAACCAAGAAGGATTTGTGACTTATAGGCTAGTTTGACAAGTAGGTTAGGAAGTGCAGACGACTGTAATATCTTAAGCATATGTTTGATATATATATGTTTTTGCAAAGTACCCTTGAGAACCAGTTCTTCTTAGTATCTCTAAATCTCTTTTCCCAAGACCAAATCTGGATGAAACAAGACGAATAAACTCTTAGATGAACAACGTAAAAACTAATGTCTAATTTTTTAAAAAAACCTTCAAAGACTATTTTTAGACAACCAGCAAAATAATATGACAGAATATAGTCAACAACATTATGTGTGATATATGTTTGTTTTAAAGATTAAATTATCCTTTAAAAATTGTCACTTCTTAAATAGAAGGATAGGATGGAAGATTTGCAAGGAATCAGAGTTCTGGGAGGTCGAGGCCAAGGTCTAGGAAGACAACCACGGGTAGTACCAATCCCTACACAAAGGGAGTTGCAAGAGATGGAGGAAAAACTGAAGGAGCAGAAGACTCTTATTGATACCCTTTTGGCTGAAAGACAAGAAAGACAGATTGAGAGACAACTGGAGTCCTGTCGTCTAATGGAGTGTAACTTAGAAGAACTGCGTAGATCAAGGAATGTCAACAGTAGTAATGCAAGTCATGCCAAAATTAGCCACAAAAGCCCCACACTGAAAAGGAAGTTACCTTGGGTCAGCAATCAAGGAAAAGACAAGAAGAAAGTTCAGACTGGAAAGCAGAACTATCCGAAGGATGCCGAGCCCCTACCATGTTGGAAATGCAGGAGGTACCATCCTAGTATTAGCTGTATTGGGAAATGGATCTGCTTTGGATGTCGGAAAACGGGACACATTATTTCAAGCTGTCCTGAGAAAACTGTGGAGAAACGGGTTTGCTACAAATGTCTAGAGTCGGGGAACATTATCAAGGATTGTTCCGATTACGGAAGGCACTACCAAGATACTAGTTGCAATAAGCAGCAGTTCAACCCTGGAATGACGGGACCCCGATCGTGTCCAAAATGTGGGAGGTATCATTGTCAAAGTACTGACTGCGATGGGAAGCTGATATGCTTCAAGTGCCAACAGCCTGGACACATCAGTGTGCACTGTCCTCTGAAAGCTGTGAGGAAAGGGCTACAAGATTCAGGCCAGATGATGGCGTTGATTGAAAAGGAGGCCGGAGAATCTTCGGGAATGGTCCAAGATACTATCGCTTAGTAAGAATCTACGTCGATTGTAGACCGATCCGGAAGCTAAACCGATCTTTTGTTTTGATGCTTGTACGGATCCTTTTGGGATGCATACATATGTAGTAGATACACCATTAGGTGTGATTGGGTGTAAACTCTTTTGCTTATGAAGCGTGTATGAAACCAAATTACGGGTATAATATAGATCTTATTACTACTCCGCAACATTCATAACATTCTCAATTGTGTTAAACCAACGGAAATAATGAACGGTGACGATGAGAACAATATCATTCTCAAAGATAGAATTAATACAGGAGTCAAATCCTTACTCAAAGACAACTCAGTCATAAACGAATTCTCTGATGATCCTACCAAATTACCCCTGAAAAGAGGGAAGTTCACAATTGAATAGATACTTAGCAAAGGAGTATAGTCTAAAGCGCCGTATCTATTAACATCAAACAAAACATAGAAGCTGAGAAAGCAACTCGAAGAACTACCAGAGAACAAGGGTTATCTCAAACCAACGTATCACCGTAGAAATTCCTGGAAATATTCTTAAAGGAAAACAAAAGTTTGAGACTTTATATCCACTACCGTCAGTAGGACGAAGAAATTGTCAGAAACAAATACCACCTTCTTTGGACAATTTACCTACATATCTAATTCCTATGTTTAAGATCAACTGATGATCAAAACATTCCCAGCTGCAAATTGAAACTAGCATAGTTCTGAAAATAATTTACAGGACTAAGTACTAGTATTTTGGAATCTCTAGTGATATCTTCCAAAATATATGCCCTATCTTGTTCATTGAATACCGGAACAAAATTTTCTCTCAAACGCACAGGTAGGATAATAAAGGCGTTGTTTGACGACGACCTCATCTGTTCAGAAATAAGAAGAGAAACGCAAAGAATAATGATGATCAATAGTGAGTGTACTTGAGAAAGATTTAACTCTTTACTAGATTAGGAAAATGTAGATGTTGGCTGTCAGAAATAAACTTTCACGGGCCATGTTCCATGACACGACAATGTGGTAAATTATTTTTAAGCAAAGTGGAGCAGATTAGGATAGAAATAACTTAAATAAGTAACATGAATATGTAGCTTTTGGGTCTAGCGGGATAGTACCGCATATTCATGTAGAATTTCTCGTAACTTGCCATTTACAAGGCCCACGAGAAAAATCAAAACATTTGTGTGGAACAAGGACTGTGAGATGAGATTCCATTGACTGAAAGAGAAGTTGGTTATTGCACCAAGAAATTGGTTGTCCCAAATCCAAGTAGATTCTATAATGGTACCAGTAGGTATGGATTGGGATATGTCTTTCGTCAGTTGGAGCCTCTCAGGTCGAACTAATTTACACCTAACCTAGAATTGGTGATTTTCATGAGAAAGTAGAGGCAATACCTCTAAGATATGATCATAAAAGAATACGCTACCACAAGTGCTTGAAAAACCTTTAGAACTCGGTGATATATATAGCATTACTAGAGGAAGAATTACTATAAGGCTACAATGTAGAAAGTAAATATCAACCGGATAAAGAAAATATTGAGTAGGTACTCTCCACAAAAAATTTGTACCTGTATCACATATGACGATTCAAGGAACTAAGCTTGAGTATGATAGAAGCTGAATCTGTCAAAGGAAATTCTCCGTGAAACTATAAATACACCCGATAAAGCCGATCTTTCGAATTTTCTTGTAATCAAGATGACACCAAATGACGCCTTGAACAGGCAAAAGTGTAAATCACGTATGTTGCGCAGCGGAATTGACGGAGCAAAATTTTTCTTAGACCAGATATGGCTAATCGTGTTTCTAGATATTTTATACAAGTCACAAAGGATCGTGAGAATCTTTTGGTTATTGTGATGATCATGTGTTTTTTTGAAGCTAGTATCAATATAGCACCTCAAAGGTGAACTTGTAGTCCGCATTATGTGAGATCATTCGAAGTATTCGTTGAAAACGAACCTGTCCGCTACTATATAGCCTCATCCCCGAACTTGATTAGACTTCCATAACGTTTTCCATATTCCTTAGTTAATACAATCCGACCATGATCGTGTCATTGAGTAAGGAGGTATCTTGTGTTGCCATGATGTATGGGCGCCATGGTGACATGTATGATATCTTGTGTTGCCATGGTGTATGGGCGCCATGGAGACATTTTGGTATATGTGGTGTTGACCGCGGTATATGGGCGCTTCGGGAGACACTATATATCAAAGTACGACATGATAAGATCTTTGTAGTCGAACCTAGGATAGAGAAAAGATCCGAGGTTAATAGTTCGAAGTGTAGATAGTACGAAGTTTAGATGGTAGAGTGCAAATTTCGAGGACGAAATTTTATTTAACGGAGGGAGAAATGTAATACCCGGATAAATAAAATGGCTATTTTTTATAGGTAAATATATGGTCTCAATTTCTGTGTTATAAATATCGTATTTATAAAGGAAAAATCTCTTGGAAATTAGGAAAATAATAATAATGAGCCAAAATTACCAAAATGCCCTTATGGTGCATATAATGGCCTAAGAAATTTATGAAAAATCATAGGAGGCAGTAAAATAATTATTAAAATTAAGAGAGTATATTGTCTCTAATTTTGGTAATTTAATAAAATATAACCTTGGAAAAATAAAGGGGGAAAAATCAAAAAGTATTATAATGACCAAAATGCCCCCGTGAATTTTAATATAATGCATAAGACATAAAATACTAATGTCAGTGCAAAAGTTGTGAGGTAAGGAGTTATTCAAATTAAGAAAATTATCAACAATTAGTGGGTAATTAATTAAATAATTATTGGCTAATTAGTTGAGCTTAAACAAAGGAAAATCCAAAGATAATTATGTAAAACCCTATAATTAGTGGTTTATGGCTAAAATTAGCATAAAATATATTTGCTAATTATTGGATAAATATTAAGAAAAATATATGAGATTAAGTACTTTTAAGCCTAAAAACATGTATGGACCAATAAGGAAATTTTGTGAAAAAATTATATAAAATAATTTTTAAATAATTAAAATATATAATATTAATTAATTAAATAATTAAAAATGAAAATAAATATAAAAAAGGACCGAAAATCCTTAATGGATAAGAGAATAGGATTTTCATGTTAAAAGTCATGTAACTTATGGGTAAAAGGTGATTAAGTTGTAAAAGCAAATAGGATAAATGACCACCGATAGAAATTAAATCCTATCTAGAAAACCATGAACAAGATTTCTAAAGTCAGAGTATATTCTAAACAAGTGAATTTTTTTCTCGGAGTAGGCTGTCTCCGAAGTTATTTCCGTAACCGAAAAAGGTAATACTAGACTGACTATGAATCTATCTGATGTTCAAAAAGAAAATCAGATAAGTGAAAATCTATAGAAACCAAGCCATAACTTGAAATCCAAGAATGAGTTGGTAAACATCTGGGCATTTCATGAATCAGTGGATTTTTGTTCCGAAGATGTTACCCGAAGTGATTTTAGCAACCGAAGGCGGATATCCAAAATCTTCAGCGAAATAGGAGAGGCCCCGGATTAGTTGACCCAAGTATTTTGAAAGGGGAAAAAGAGATCTTCAGGGCTATATTCCCATAATTTTGAGATTTTACAGAATTACGCGATTAGGACACCGATCGGGGAGCTTTATCGGTACAAGACCCATAAAGCAAGAAGTAATGATTACAATTTGGTGCCAGCTAGGGGGGGAGGTCGGCTGCCTTGGTGTATGGCCAGGATTGTGCCACTTCATCAAAGTGCGGTCCAACGGTCCAGAATCCGTCTGACAAAGTGTGAATAGTGCACCAATTTTTGCCTATAAATAGGCTTTGCTCCCATTTGCAAAATTCACACCATCCCTCTTGAGAAAGGCCGTAATTGGGAGCAGCAAGGAGGAAGGAAGGAGTCCGGGGAAATTCAGCAATAAGCCCCGAGTAAGTTTTCCTGGTCCTTAGTCTTAGGTTCTTTCGGTAGTTTTAGTAGGAATGTTAGATAGATCTTTAGTTTTTCAAGTATGATTTAGATATCATGTTTTAGGGGTAGATATGACATTTATTTCAAAAATATATTGGAGAAAGAGATATGTCAAAATTTTGGAGAAATAAAGTCAAAGTAGCGAAGCTCTGGCGAAATTTCGCCGATTAGGGGAATAGGGGCAAAATGGTAATTTGTATCTAAAATGCCTGTTATGATGCCAAATATTGACAAATGTGATATTATTCCAATAGGAAATCATTGATCACGAACCGCCGTCATACCACTGTCGTTCCGCTGTCTGACGTGCCGCTGTCAGCCCGCTGTTTTCCGTCAAAAGTACCGTTTCCGTCAAACGTACCCTGGACATGCACCGTGACTAAGGTAGACTTAGATCACTATTTACAGCTTTACGGATTATAGTCATAATAACACCGTTATGTTTTCCTAGCGCTGAGGGCACGACTGTACATCGTGGCACAGATGTTGCAAACCAGGGATAACTTTGCATGATAGTGTAGTTGTTATCTTTTGATCATACGATGTACTGTATGGATCTATGTTGTATACTAGAGATATCTGTTGTACATGTATTGTTTATATAAGCATGAGGTTAACCGTTACCTGGGGTCCGATGGGTATTGGACCTCAGCTCTTAGCTACAGGGTACAGAGACCCGAGGACAGAAGATAAAAGTAAGCCGAGTAAGTAGCACATGTGAAGACCGCATAAAGACCGATCGAGAACATCCAAGATTTAAACAGATAATGTAATGTTCTTTATGAACAGGAAGTTACGCCACTGGATCATGTTGTATCAGTTACTCTATACTCGTTTGTTCCAATGCTCTACTCTGATATATGAAAAAAAAAAATTTAGCTTTTGAAAATGGGATGTTACAACAACTGACAAGTAAAATATAATTTTCAAATAAAAAAGAAATCGAGTCTAGAAAAAATAAAATAAAAATTATTATTGAACGCTGAAAGAGTAGACTTGAGTTGACTCCAAAAGGTTCGTTCTCAAGACCACAAATTTGTGCGTAACTCGGCTTCATCTTCTGATAATGTAGATCAAGAAAATCTTTAACTCTTATTTTATCCATCATGTTTCTATTTTCTTCCTTTCTAGTTATGTTATCTCTATTTTCTATCTATAAAATTTTGCTTTGATACTTGTGATAACACCATAACAGCATACTAGTATAATTTATCTAATAGTGTAAGGTCTCACGTGTCTCTAGTCTGAATCCTACAAAAGATACTTATTTTGGATTGAATTAATATTTTTAATTGATTTGTGCTAAGACACTTGCTGAAATTTTTGCTTACAAATCTTTGGATTGTCAATTGAATTATTAATATAAGTCTTTATTATTAATTTAATTGTGAATTTGGTTTTTCCTCTTCATTGTTTAATTGAGTTGGTCAATTGTCTAGTTGTTTAATTAGGCAATTGTAAGCAAGATTTTTAAAATTAATGTGAAGTTAATTGGGATTGGGTTTAATAGGTAGCGATTTCAGTATTATGATTTTTTTAATGGATTAAGCACTATTGAACTTGAAGGTTTCTCATATTTTGATTAAGTGATTGAACTTATTAATTCCACTCTCTTATCAATCTTTCTTTAGTCTAATTATTTTGGGCTAAAAAAGTTAACTTCATGTAAATCCTAAGTTGTTCCATTTACCATACTTTTAAAAAAACTTTTGTCACCTTTTCTTATTTGATTTTCTTAGCTATTAGTTGATTTCTTTTCCTTATGAATTTAATTACTTTTTCACAAAAGCCCTCCCGAAAATTGCATTTGCATTCATTTAAGTTAGTTTCATTCTCATATAGGTTTTAGAGTCATCCGAATTTTGCATTTAGGAAGTAGAATCTTACATTTTAATTGAGGTCCATTCCATTGTATTTTTTACCACCTAAAATCAATTCTATAGAGAAAACCCATAGATTGCTTTTCGGTAGAATGACCTAGGTTGCCATTTTATTGCATTAGCCATTAGTCTTATTTTAATTAATTGCTTTAGCGAGAAAGTGATATCAATGGGTCTCTTGGAAAATATGCAGTAGTGTCTCTTATAGGGAAGAAAATTCCCTCTAAGAGATCTTTTTTCCCCATATCTCTTCATTCTTGTCTCGGAAGCTTTCTCTTCAATGATATGACCAAGAGGAGGCCCGATGCTTACACAATGCCTCTTTGTTGTGATACATTTATTTTTATTACTGCAAATCCTCATAATTGTACTCTACTCATGAACTCTCTTCAAGATTAATGTAATGTCCTCCTTAGTTGTGCCTGCAGCTGCCCTTCAAATTTTCCCTCTTTCCCAATCTTTTTTTTTTTCATGTTTCTTTAAAGTTTTAGATTCTATATAAAATAAGTGACATTTTGATATCTTATGAGAAAAATTATGCAATTTTTCAATTTTTTTTTTTTACTATTTTTCAAATATTCAATACTTTAAATTAAAAATAAACCGCACAATTTCAGATCTAAAAAGGATGGTGGAATGAGCTACACTGTTTGAGAGGGAAGGAATTTTTTTTGAGATGAATTAAAAAAAAAAAGGAAAAGTAAGCACAATTAATTAAAAACTTTTTAACCTCACAAATCTAATTTTTTTTAATCAAACTCATAAAATCTCCGGTACCAAACAGCCACCTCATGGTTTTTAATAATGCATTTTTTTTTATACTAATTCATTTTTTTTTAATAATGCATTGCTAACACTGCAATATCCTGAGAAGGGCCCACAATCAAAGCCCTCTTCTTGGGCATGGATTCCCGGAAAAGTACCCTAACGGGGCCAAATTTACTTTGGAAAAACACGGGTTGGCAAGTGTGAACTACTTTACCTGTTACCTCTCGTCCTAAGGTTTAACTGGTAAAAGGGTTAGACATTCTCACCAAAGGGAATGGATTTGATATTGGAGTTGGTCAAGGCGTTGGGGGTGACATCTTAGGTGATGTGAACTTATAGAAATGCAAGCTGAGGTGGAGGCATATGTACTCTATGCCCTGAGGAGCAAAGCCATAGTACCATGCCCTTGAACTGTGGGTGAACTTAACCCCTTTCCTAAAATTTTCATAAAAAAAAAAAAAAAACCTACTTTACCTCTTTTAATGAATGAAAATTAATTTGCTGGTCAAAAAGAAAAAAGTAAAAAGAGCTACGCGGTTTTAACGCGCATAGAGTAGACTTGAGTCGACTCCAAAAGCTTCATTATTTCTCAAAACTACAAATTAGTGCCTAACTGGGATTCATTCATCTTCGGATAAGGTCGCAGCAGATCAAAGAAACCTTTCACTCTCATTTCATCCATCAGGTTCTTGTTGTCTTCCTTTCAAATTCTAATTATGTTATATCTCTATTTTCTATCTATAAGATACATTGTTTCCTCCGACATGTGTTTATATATATTCTTGCGAAAACACCGTCCGGGCTACGATTGTATGTTTGAATTTAATTTCTATTTGTCCAAGAATAATTTAGGGATTTGAGGGCTTAATTGTTAGATTTTCAGTGTATTGTAAATCCCTTTATTTTTATTCCACTGATTATATAATATTGCATGATATAATTTTTACCAAAGTACGGTGATTTAGCCTATTTTGATACTGTCTTCAGCCCACTAACCAGTCTCTCTATTTCCTCTCTTATTAATGTCTACTTCATTATATTAAATTTTTTAGATTTATTCTATAAAAATATTACTATAATATTAAATAGTAATGATAAAAATAGGAAAATATATTTGTAATAGTTTATAATTAATTTTTTTATTATATTAAATATTATAATAATACTTTCACATGGTATTAAGTCTTTATCCATCGAAAGTTAATACTATGAAAACACATTAAATGGAGAGCGGATTTCTTGCAAAGATAACCCTACAAATGACCATAGATTGTAAGAAAACTATAGCTTATCTCTCGTCCTTAAGTTAATTTTTAATTTTTATGAATAAAAGATGATTGTTTATTCATTATATATTTGAGTAAAAAATGTATATATGTATAAAAAACTGAAATTATTATAAACTAATTTATTTTTCATTCATGTCATACCCTAACATATCTTAAAAAATATGTGACCTTTGAATTAAAACAGATAAATATGGTTCGAATTGAACAATGAAAAAATCGAAAAAAAAAATTGAACAATAAAAAATAGAAGGGTAATTGTGGAGCGGGGCTGCAAGGAGATAATGGATTAATGGCAGGTTTCAACATTAAATTGAAAGCATTTTTTTAAAAAAATTAATTATTATAATATAAGGATATAGCTCGAAAACGTAAAATCAAACCTAATTTAATATACAATAATTACATGGATTAAGTATCAATTTTGCCCTTGAAGTACACGGTCAGGAGCAATTTTTTCCTAAGTTTTTTTGGGAGCAATGTTGCCCTAGAAATATCAAAACATAGCAATGTTGCCCCTCCGTTAACAACCCTAACGATCAATGTTTTGGTTAGGGCTGCTAACGGAGGGGCAACATTGCTACATTTGAGACTTCTAGGGCAACAATACTCCTAAAAAAACTTTCAAGGCAAAATTGCTCCTGGCTGTGTACTTCAGGGGCAAAATTGATACTTGCTAAAAAAAAAGTCAATATGGTTTTATAATTATAATCATGACAAGAGGGAGTAGGGGTGACAATTAAATTTTTTTTTTTAAAAAAAGTAAACATAGCATACTCCTTTTTCCCCCATCGCATGCATTCTCCAGTCAAACAATAATTACTTGCATGCGGAATATTATTTTTATTCTCTCAGTCATTTAATCGTTCGCGTAGATAATTCCGCAGGCGAGTGATTATTGTTTACAAAAAATCGTTTGAACTTCCTGCGACATACTCGTTTGATCTTCTATTCGGATAAATTCATTTTTATTTGTTTGTTTGATTTGTTCGAAACATTTTTTCTGGACAAATTCCACAGGCAGGTGATTATTGTTTGATTGGGGAATGCCTGCGATGGAGGAAGCTATGAGGGAAGAAGGAGTAGGCTATGTTTACTTTTTAAAAAAAAAATTCATGGTCACCCCTTCTACCTCCTGTCATGATCATAATTATAAAACTGAGTTGATTTTTTTTTGGAAGAGGGTCAAGTATCAATTTTGCCCCTGAAGTATCGCCTATGAGCAATTTTGCCCAGAAGTTTTTGGGAGCAATGTTGCCCCGGAAGTCTCAAAAGGTAGTAATGTTGCCCCTCTGTTAATAACCCTAACGGTCAAACGTTAGTTGACGTTAGGGCTGTTAACAGAGGGGCAACATTGCTACGTTTTGAGATTTCTGGGGCAACTTTGCTCCCAAAGAAACTTACAAGGCAAAATTGTTCATGGCCCTGTACTTCAGGGGTAAAATTGATACTTCACCCTAATTATATTGTATATGTGTGTGTCTGAAAAGTAAAAAGAACCAATAATTTTATTAGGTTTTTACTTTTCAGACACACACTATAGTCCGTAACACGGTCTGAAATTTGAACGATATAGTCTTAAAGAAAGGAGTGACGGCTAAACAGAAGGGAAGACTTAGAGCTCACTCCCACCATTTTATTTCTCAACGTTCCCCCCTTTTACTTAATCTTTTTAGGTTGAAATCCAACAAATCTTCCAGGTTTCTACTTTCTTGCTTTCTCCTTTTTAGATTTAATGGATGAAATATTAATGAACTGATGTTGAATAGAAAATATTTTCTTCTGGGATTTTTCCCCCTTTGTTCATGGGATTAAGATATATAGACTGATATCTGAAGTTTTATCTTAATAATTGCCGTAAATTTCATCGTTAGCATATCAATATAAATATAAATAATTTATTTATTAGAAATAAATCATCAAATAGTAAATAAAGGAAGCTCATTTATTTGGCCAAAAAGCTTAAAGAGTTAATTGGTTCCTGCTTTTGTTAATTCTTCTACCCATATCATTATTGCCGACAACATAAGCTATGATAAATTTCAGAGATAGCGCTAATTAGAGGAAAGAAGTATCGAAATTCAAAATCTTATAGTTGTCAATCCAATTAGAACCAGAAGTTTGTGTCTAATTTCAATCAAGCTTTTGCACAAATATGGTACAAGTCATGGCCTGGCAAAGTCACTACCGACGCTTCTATTCTTCATGTTCTTCTCCCCTAAGTAAAGTGCATTATGCTCCATCTGAATCTTTTTTATTTGAAATACCATCATTGTTGGAGATTCTTAAAATGAAGAGATGTGTTTTTGGTAAAGTCACGTCCTTATAAATTAGAGAATTTACATGAAGGGCTATGCAGGGAATTTATTTCACCTTCATGTTACATGTCTAGATTGTGATTGATGTATTTGTAATTTTCATGGTTCAGCTTCCAAATTATTGCAATGGCACTTAATGCTCAAGAACCAGCTTACCCTTTAGGGTCTTCTGGTTCAGCTAGGAGATGGAAGTATCATGTATTCTTAAGTTTCCGAGGAGAAGATACTCGTAAAAGTTTTGCAGATCATTTGTATCGTGCTTTGCAACACAAGGGAATCATAACTTTCAGGGATGATGAAGAACTTGAGAGGGGACATTTTATTAAACCAAGTTTGCTTCAAGCAATTGAAGAATCACTTACTGCTATTGTTGTTCTATCTGCAAATTTTGCTTCTTCAGCTTGGTGCTTGGACGAGCTCTTAAAGATTCTTCATGCTCAGAAACAAATGGGCTTATTGGTATTTCCAATCTTTTATGGTGTAGATCCATCTGATACTCGACATCAAACAGGAAATATTGGAAAAGCATTCGAAAAAGTTGAAGCAAAATTCACACAAGACAAAATGAAGGTGCAAAGATGGAAGGACGCTTTAGAAGAAGTTGCCAACTTATCTGGCTGGCACTCCGACATTTGGTAATTTCGAAAACTCTAAATCAATATCATGACTTTTTTTGAACCAAAAATTTCAAGCAAAATGTTTATTTGTTATGTTAGCATTTTTTCCTTCAAAAAAATTATTTAAATGGATCACAATATAAAAATTATTTTTATATGTTGATGATACTATTTTACTTTCATTCGTAGGCATGAAACAGAACTCATTGAAACTGTAGTAGAAGAAGTGTGGTCAAAATTATGTGATAAACTTCCCTTTGACTCAGAGATATTAGTTGGAATTGAATCAAAAATAGCAGAATTAGATTCATTCATAGCAAATGGAATGGGTGGAGTTCAATTTGTAGGAATATGGGGCACAGGAGGCTTAGGTAAAACTACACTTGCAAGAGCTTTTTACGAGAGAATGCACAAAAACTTTGATGGTCATTGTTTTCTTCATAATGTTAGAGAAGTATCTGAAACAAATGGTTTGATTTCCTTGCAAAGAAAACTTCTTTCTTCTCTGCATAAAAGAAGCATAGATGTGAGTGACTGTTATGAAGGAAGGAAGTTGATAAAAAACATGTTGTGCAATAGAAAAGTCCTACTTGTCCTCGATGATGTGAGTGAAATAAGCCAACTTGAGAACTTGGCTGGGCAACAAGGATGGTTTGGTGAAGGGAGCATAATATTAGTTACAACTAGAGATAAGCATGTGTTACCATCATATGATGTATCTTCTACTCAATATGACATGAAATTCTTGAGTGATGATGAGTCTCTTGAACTTTACCATCAAAATGCTTTTAAAGGAAGAAAGCCAAACAAAGATTACTTGGAACTTTCTAGAACTGTGATTTATTATGCTCAAGGTCTTCCTCTGGTGCTCAAAGTGTTAGGTTCATTTCTTTGTGGAAGAAATATATTAGAATGCCAAGATGCAATAGCTAAGTTCAGGAAAGTTCTTCCAAATGATGTCTTGAAGATACTTCAAGTGAGTTTTGATGGATTAGATGACGATGAGAAGAATATTTTTTTAGATATTGCTTGCTTTTTTAAGGGGGAGCGCAAAGATTATGTCATACAAACTTTACAAAATTTGGATCTTCACCCAAGAATTGGAATAAAAGTTCTTATTGATAAAGCATTGGTAATTGATGATGAAGGGATTTTGAGGGTGCATGACATACTTCAAGACATGGGTAGGAATATTGTTTTTCAAGAATCACTCAATGATGTTGGCAAGCGTAGTAGGATATGGTCCTTGGAAGATGCTAACTATGTACTAGAAAGAAATAAGGTAATACTTGTAATTTTTTGTGATCTTGCACCCTTTATTTAGTAAGTTTTCCTTGGTTTATATATGTTATTAGATTGACTTATCGTTTTATATACAGGGAACAGAAGCAATCCGAGGTATAGTATTAAGATTAGACCATCAATGGGTGTCATATTGGGACCCTCAAGCCTTCTCAAAGATGAGTAATCTGAAATTATTTATCATAACAAGTTCTTCACTTAATCCTCATTCTTCTTTGAATCTTCCTTATGGACTTGAATGCTTTTCAAGTGCATTAAAAGTCCTACAATGGAAGGAATGCTGTTTAGATGCTCTGCCAAGTCATGTTCCATGTGAACTGATTGATCGTAAAACGAAACCTAGATCACAGGTAATTATGGTCTTTCCAATAAAATAATTATCTATAATTTAATGCATTTTTTTGTATGATATGTATTTATTTATTTTTTTACTTTTTAACTTGTGTTGTCATTCAGGTTTTTGGAAGGCTTAAATTTATGGATTTAAGCTATTCAACATATCTAATCAAGACACCAAATTTTGATGAAATTCCTTATCTTCAAAATCTCATTCTTGAAGGCTGCATAAACCTTGTTGAAGTACATCCATCTCTTGGGCACCATCAGAACCTTGTCATGGTCAATTTGAAGGGTTGTAAGAGTATCAAAACTCTTCCAAGTAAGTTTGAGATGAAATGCCTAGAGACTCTTATACTCTCAGGTTGCTTCAAAATTAGACAACTTCCAAAATTTGGGCAAAGCATGAAATGTCTAACCAAACTTGAGGTAGAGGAGACTCACATCACAAAGCTACCTCATTCACTTGTCAATTTGTGTCAGCTTGTCATTTTAAATCTAAGGAATTGCAAAAATCTGGTATGCCTTCCAAATGTAATTCAATTTTTGAAGTCTATTAAAGTTCTCGATATTTCTGGTTGCTCAAAACTCTCAAGACTGCCAGAGAATCTGAATGAAAATGTAGCTTTGGAGGAGCTTGATGCTAGTGGAACTGCTATAAAGGAAGTGCCTTCATCAATAGTTCATTTGAAAAATTTAAGATCTCTATCTTTTAGTGGGTGCAGCGGGCAAGCACAATCATCTTCACCGAATTTCTCTTCTTTTGGACTAGGTTCTTTAGGCTTACAAGGCCTTCAATACACTCTGGCTTATTGCTACCCCCTTCTTTATCAACTTTATCAAATTTGACGAATTTAAATCTAAGTTATTGCAATCTCTCTAATGAGTCTCTTCCAAATGATATTAATGATTTATCATTATTGAAGAATCTTGATCTAAGTGGAAACAATTTTGTTAACCTATATGTTGGGTTCTTCATAAATCTTTTGAAGCTTTGTTATGTTCGCTTCAATCATTGCAAAAGGCTTCAGTCGTTTCCAGGACTTCCATCAAATTTAGTCCATATACAAGCAATTGATTGCCCTTCAATGAAATACATACTAGATTCCCAACAGCTGTGGAAGATCTTTGAACAACTTCAATATCAGGTTTTTTTGATTTGCTAAACTATAAAGATATTTCTTGTGCACACATTTAAGTCATTATACTTATCTAATTTCTATGTGAAAATTCTATTTAAAATGACATGAATTAAAATGAGTGTTGCATTTTGAATATTCTTGGAGGTTATCTTATATTTTTTTTTCTTACACACTATAGTATTTGCTACAGGAGAGATATTTGTCACCGATGAGATATTTGTTACCAGAGATACTTTTTTCCCAGCAGAGATTACAAAATATGTATCCTTTTGTTATGAATGTTGGAGGAAGTGTAGTGCCATCATGGTTTCACAATCAAAATTGCTTTTGTGATGATGCTTGCCCTTTTCAGCCAAATGTGTCATTTATAACGGACATACAAGATCATCATTGTTCAAGTGAAGAGTTGGGAATAGCTGTATGCTTAGTTATAGAAGGTCATTATGGTGCATATGCTTCATATGGTGAAAAAGATCGTATAGAAGCTTCCATCGTGTGTGCTTGTAGAAATGCTGATGAAATCTCAAAGGAACAAGTTCTACACTCGATTCATAGACAGCATAATGATTGTAACCAACTTTTTTTATACTTTTTCAAATTTGTGGATAAAAAAAGACTTCAATTAACTTTTTATGTCGACAACTGGATAAGTACGGCAAATTTTGAAATAAAGAAGTGTGGGTGGCGTGTATTGTGTAAAGAAGATATCGAAGCATGGCGAAGAGCAAGGGATCAAGGATGTAGCAGTAGCAATAAATGTTCAGACAACTACCATAATCATAATGAATTGGGAGCAACAAAAGCAACAAGTGACAGCTTAAGCATTTCTCAATCCATTAATGATAGTGGAGAAGAAGATGGACAATCTAATGTTGATGCAGACATCCAAATGCCTCTGACAGAACGCAGAAAGCTATGATAAATTCATGATTTAAGGTTCATACATACATAACCGTTATTCATCTTTTTAAACTCTTGCTTTTTTTCATATAATCTTTTTCTAGTTGGATAGATATCTCAACTCATGCTTATTTTTCATACATATATAGAACACCTTATGTGCATTACAAAAGAAAAATGTCATTATACAATTAAAAAAAAATCTCCGCTACTTCATTGACGTAATTCGATATTGAGAGAGAAGGGGAAAGTCAGATTTTATATTTTGATCTTTCATCAAGACACGAACAAGAAAAGCAACCCTGCAAGAATTAATGCCTCTCAATAGAAAGTATCTTTTTACCTTCAATGTTTCAGCTGATCAATACTCCTATCCATCCCCTGTTTTGATTTTTCGGCTGCAGATAAGAGAACAAAGAGGAGAAAATTGATTCCTCTGCCCACATAAAACGGTGGACAGCAAAGGAAGGAGAGAAGAGGTTATGTTCAAACGCACCCACCGGAGACGCTAACGAGAGGAGCAACGACCAGAAAAGATGTTATGTTCAATCAATATGGTGTATTTGTTAAAATTTCACTTGTTCATTAAAATTTTACACTTGTTCATGATGTATTTGTCACTTGCAAATCAAGTTGTTGTTTCTCCTTTAAGTTTTGATAGAGTTATTTTTGTCTTTTTACTTCATAAATTAATTTCACTACCTGTCCTCTAGACTGCAATGAAATTTCATATTTCTTTGGACTATCATGGGAATTAATTTGCTACAGTGGTCCTTATCTAAACTTTTCCCTAAAAAATTAATTTCACTTGTTCTAAATCCAAATGTAAGAAGGGTCTTTTGGTAATTTAAATATAAAGACAGATTATTAAGAAAATCTCCTTGGCCCTCATATTTAGCAATCCACATAATCTCCATTTTCCACTTGCCAATAAGTTCCCTTTGATACCTTACCAATAACAATTTTATAATTAGCATAATAGGGTAAGAAATATATTTATCTGAAATTGATAACATATTTTTAATATAAATAACATAATTTTCTTATTCTAGTTTAGAGGTCATTACATTATTCCACGTTTTTTCATTTAATTATAAAATTATTTTAAGCACAAAATTTTTCAATTTCCGTAGTAGTGTCTTTGTCACTGTACTGTAGGATTATTTGAGTTGGTTCTTGTGATTGAAGCATGGTATTGTAGTTTTTTAAAAAGAGAGTTTCTCCAAATAAGAAGAGATTATGAGACTTCAAGTATGTGGTTCAGTTTTTTGTTCATTTATTTATGTTTTAGTTATGCTTTCAAAAACTTGCGACCTGCATTGTGTGGTAATTTATTTTTTTCTTAACAATTTATAGTAATTTGTTTAGTTTGTTAATTATGTATGCGACTTCCGTCACATGATTACGCTGTTATATTTTCCTTTTATTTGTCTTCTAATGTTAAGACTTAAGCGATAGACGATTTTGACTTGATGAGATGAATATAGAGGATATAGTATGACTATGGACAGAATTGACAGCAACATCACATGCATTTGGTGTATTTTGAATTCTATATTCTCATGATTTCAGATGCTGAGGATTTTGTATATTACACAACATTCTGTCTGGCCTTGGCCATTATCAGGAATTGGCCTACTTGAATTTTGCTTTGATTTCTTGTGTTTTCTTGGAATGACAATGCTTGCTTGTTCAGAACTTTAGGATGATACTATGTATGCTCTGATCCAAATAAAAATAAAGCAGCGGCTGATTATAAATTTCTTGGAATTGTTATGATTTTATTTTGATGTGATTATTTGAGATTATAAAGCAGGCGCTGATTATGGAAAAATTGTTTGAGAGCCGAGCTAGAATCAAAGTCACAATTTTGGAACCAAGGAAGCCAAGCTTGTTTATTTATATTATAAGGATAACATGGAAGGCTTAAGTTGTTTAGAAAGCCAAGATTATGTATGGGTTATGCATGAAAAATTATGAGGAAATAAAATGAAAAAAATAAATTTAGAAGCCAATAACAACGAAGTGAAAATCGAAGATAAAGAAGAACAAGTTTAAAAAGTTAAGAGATTTTGCATGGTTGATGAAATGACCCTTTTTCACTAATTAACAATTAACCATAATGTTTTTACAAAACTAGATTAACAAGTGATTATGAAAACCTTTTTTTTTTAAAAAAAAATTGAAAAACACATACATCAGAGTCTAGGATATAAATTCTACCCACAAACCATTTAGAAAGCAAGGGTTAATCATGGAAAAAATGTTTAGAAAGCCAATACGAGGGAATGGCTAGGCTCACGTTCTGGAGCCCAAACATGAACATTTTCAGTAACCTACGGTGGGGGCGTGGGCAGGGCTCTCCCAGTGAAGACCCTGTCCTGTCCGGTGCATGATGACTTCCTATTTTTAATAGATTTGAGACATATTTTGATATATTTAGGAAGTCATTAATACTAAATTGAAGAGATTTTATTGAGATTTTAAGAGATATCAATCTGGATGCATTATTTAGGGGATTTCAATTTCAAATAAAAGTTTTTGAGTTTAGGAAATAAATAATAGTAATGAGAAGTTTTAAATAAATTTAGTTTTATTATTATTATTATTATTATTATTATTGTTATTATTATTAATATATATATTGTTTTGCTTTTTTTCCAACGGACCAGCGGAGTAAAAGAATGGAACCATTTTGGATTGAATGATGAATTGCAAATGGGCCCACGGTTTGACAAAAAAAGAAGAAATGAATTTAAGATAAGGATTTGAAGGAATCAGGTGCAACGTTTTGTTTGTGGCAATTGATTGAAGCAGATTGCGTTTGGGCTTTTGGCAATTGGAGAAGATTTGAATTGCAAAATGCAAATGGTGGAAAATGGGCCCCACAGATTATAAAGAAAGGAAGCAGATTGCGTTTGGACTTTTGGGCCATATGAATTGAATCAAATTAAATCTGAAAAGCTACAAGGGGGGCCCATGGACTGAATGATTTAAAATACCTGAAGCAAGACCAAGAGAATTTGGAGGGCTGGACAGTTAAAGCCATGCTTGGCTAATTTCCCTTTTATCCTAGGGTTCTTTTGACCCTTTGTATGGATTAAGACTTGAATATTCCTCTCTTTTGGTAGATTAATATATGTATGTGTTGATTTTAATCTTGGCTTAATGCTTCTAAATGATTGGCCTCCATTTAGATGATTTGTTCACTTAGGTTTTGACTTGAGAGAGCTAATCTAGGTGTAGAACTTGATTAAAATCATGCTTGTCTTGAAGTTTACTTGATAAATGGATGGTTTGTTGGTAAAATAGATATATGTTTACTAGCCTTGCATTGTCATATTAGGGTTGTTACTTGAATGTTGATTCTCATTAATTGTAGCAAGAGATTGTGCATTTTAATGAGAAGAGAAACTTGATTTTGACTTGAGAGAAATGGGTCAAGTGTTTTAACCTAGACTAACACATATATTTATTGAAATGCTACTTAGAGAGAAATTAACCAAGTTTTATGAAATGCAAAAGGGGAAAAAGAGCCCTAGGTTCAATTATCCTCAATTTAAAGAATCAATCGCTTTATCAATTTTATGTTTTAGAAATAGTCTTTAATAATTCTCATTCCAAATCAAAACTTTGTTTTAAAGCTCAACTTGATGAAATTCACTAAGCCTTTTGTTTGACCAATTTGTTAAACAAATCCTCGTGGGAACGATACTTTATTTATCACTTTATTACTTGCGAATCTCGTATACTTGCGAGGCGAACAAGTTTTTGGTGCATATGCCACCAGTTGCGTCCAAGGGCTCCATGGAAACGTTGGTAACCGGTTAAAGGTTGCGGCATGTTGCAAGCACTTCACGGCTTACGAGTTACGACCTCGATAACTGGAATGACGTGGATCGCTTCTATTTTAATGAACAGGTACCTAATACATATGTTTTCATTCACAATTAAAATTACAACAAATGCATATGTACATCTGGTTTCCCCAATTTCTTCTATATTTTATTACTGAAAATAGGAAAGACAAAAAGAAGTG
>JAMWYP010000484.1:0-192386 GCA_025563575.1 Acacia pycnantha | reverse complement strand
ACTCCTTGACTCACATAACCTATTTACTTGATCTAAAGGATGATTTCTAATGAACTTCCAAGCTTTAGGCTGTGAGGAGCCAGAATTTTCACAATCATTTTGAGATTCAGATTCAAAAACATTTTCGGAATTTTCAATTGAGGCAGGAGTAGTTTTTGAAAAGAACTGATTTTTGAAAACATTTTCCTCATCGTCATCCGAGTTGTCTTAGTTTTAGATTCACAAATACAACATGCATAGATTCTTCAACAATAGTGCGGGTATTAAAGACTACTATACTTTTTACAGTAGAATAACCTAGAAATATGCCTTCATGATTTAGAATCAAACTTACCTTTTGTCCTTACCATTATTATGTATGAAGCACTTACTGACGAAGACGCGAGATGGGACGAGATTTGGTTTTCTTCCTTTGTAGAGCTCATAAGGTGTTTTATTCACCTTCTTTCTCATATAGGCTCGGTTTGATATATAGCTGCGGTGCTCATTGCATCTGCCCAAAATACTGTGATGTTTGATTTTCGTTTAACATAGCGCGGGCCATTTCGAGTAAGTACACGATTCTTCCTTTCAACCACACCATTGTTGTGGTGTTCTTGGGCCCGAGAAGTTGTGGTCAATTCCGTGAGCATCACGGAATTCTTGAAAGGCTTGATTCTCAAATTCTCCTCCATGATCGGTTCGGATAGTTGAAATACACATACCTTTCTCATTTTGTACTTTCTTGGCAAATATAACAAACATATCAAATGTTTCATCCTTTGAAGATAGAAAAATAGTCCAAGCAAATCGAGAGAAGTCATCAACAATAACTAAAGTATATAAGTTTCCAAGACTCTTGACTCTAAATGGACCAACCAAATCCATATGAAGTAGTTGAAGGTCGATTTGTAGAAATTTCAAATTTGTTTTTAAAAGATGATTTAGTTTGTTTACCTTTTTGACCATCCAAAATCATGTCGTTTTTAAATCGTAATCTAGGTAAGCCAATAACTAAATCTTTTCTTAACAACTTCTAGCGAAGCATGTTGACATAGGCAGCGCTTATGCCATAGCCAACTTTCATCGAAGTTGCTAACAAAACATTTTAAGTAACTTTAGGTAAGTCTAATGTATAGCGGGTTACCTTCTCTAGGAGCTTTAAACAGTATCTTAAGTTTACCTTTGTCGATGGGAAGATCATCTTTATTGACAATGAGACACTCTTACGAGTCAAAGATGATCCAATTATTTTTGTCGGCACTTTGACTTACACTTAGGAGGTTGTGATTGAGACCTTCCACAAAATAGACATCTTTGATCATGGGTCCATCTTTTGTACCAATTTCACCAATTCCAGTAATCTTTCCTGATTGGTTGCCTCCAAAGGTGACTTTACCACCATCTTTTGATTTCATTGCAACAAATTTAGCTTGATCTCCTGTCATATGTCTGGAGCATCCACTGTCAATGTACCACTTGTCTATTCTTGATGCTCTCAAACAAACACGAAACAAAAAAATTAAGTTTTAGGTACCCATCTTTTCTTGGGTCCTTTGGGGTTAGTTTGGGCCATAGGAACATAGGTTCCTTTGGGACCCATTGATAATTGCCAACGGGTTTATTTCTTCCATCCTTTTGTGAAAACGAGGAAGAGGTACTATGTCCCTTTCGGTTGCGGTAATTACAATGAGCAAAAGGATTTGAGATGTGAGCTGATTTACGAAAATAGTTCAAATAAGATTTTTCACTGTTTTCTTCTTTCCTTTCTTTTTGTCAAAAATAGGATTATATCCTATGCACGATCGATCATTAGTGACCCTTTGATCTTTTAGAATAACATTTAGCATTTCACTACCTTTAGTAAATTTTTCAAGAGTTTTTGTAAGATACTGATTTTTCTTTTCCAGAATAGGACACTTGTCACTACGATATTTTCAGGTGAAGAAAGATTTTCTACTTCTTGTTCAAGAGTTGTATTCCTCTTTTTAAAAACACAATATTTTTCCGCAAGTTCTTCAAACTCATGTTGAACAAGGTTGTATTCGATAAACATTTCATCATAAGTAAGTTTTGTATTTTTATCGGGACAAGCGAGTTTCCACAATTTGAAAAGAAGTGGGTTTTTGGACTGAAATTCTTCTTCTTTTCTTTGTCTTTCAGCTCTGGACATTCTGATTTGAAGTGTCCTGGTTTCTCACATTCGTAACAGATGACTTGAGCTTTGTCACTTTTGTTGTTTGAATTTCCTTTCTGGAATCTATTTCTGAAGCCTTGATCCTTTTTGTAAAATTTCTTGAATCTTCGTACGAACATGGCTATTTCCTCATCATCCTCATCATCTTCAGTTTTGACTTCTTTTTCTTTTACAGAGTTTAGAGCAATACCTTTGCTTTTGCCGTTGTTGTTGACCTCGTTCAAGTCTTTCTTGAATTTTAACTTACTCTCGTATTCTGACAAGCTTCCAAACAGGGCTGCAACTGAAGACATTGATTCTCCACGGGCCTCTTCTATTGCTGTTACTTTAGCTTCCCAATCTTTTGTTAAAACATTGAGAATTTTTCTGACCGGTCGATTGATTGAAGCACCATCGAGCAATATTCCTTCCATGATCTTATCTCGGGATGTTAAGCCCAACCGAGAACACCTATGCTCGATACCAAATGAAAGCGGGAATATTACCAGAGGGGGTGAATTGGGGATACTAAATTTTCTTGCAAGTTAAACAAAAATAGCAAAGGAGGAAGAAGGAGATGGACACAAGGCAATTTATAATGGTTCGGTCCTAATCCTTGACCTACGTCCGGTCCCAGTTACACTCTCGGATTCCACTAACTTATGATCAAATGATTACACACTCGTAACACTGAGAGCAATTCTCACTCTTGAATTACACTCCCCTTACAAGTTGTAATCAAATAACCCAATCCAAAGTCCCATGACTTTGAGATTCTCTGAAATAATAATTGAAGAATAACTCTCTGTAAGAGCGGATAATAAGAAACACTTGAGTACACAAAATCAATGCGAAAGTATTGCGAGTATTAGTGAAAGTATTCGAAAGTATCACACAAGAGTATAGCGGAACTAAACTCTTGAGAGTATCTTCTGTTTGAGCTTTTTGCGTTTTCTGCAGTGTGTTGTGTTTGAGCGGAGTGTGCTTCCTCTATTTATAGTGCTTTGAAGATGACCGTTCTTCGCTTGTGTTTTGAATTCAAATAGAGATCATTCCATTTGTTGCATATTGAATTCCATTAATCCCCATAATCTGATCGGATTCTTTTGTGATTCTCATTTGATGACATTACCCTTGGAGCGTCTTGGTCGTCAGTTTTGCCATGATGTAGTGTTTTCCCAAAATAGCTTTAATGAACCATGATTCGTGGTTGACTATCCGTTTGAAAGAGATCACCCACGATTTCAGTGTCTTGTTCGTTTTCCACTTCAGAATCAATTGATAGCAATCATTTCTGATTTCCTAGAGACGTCGTAGAACGAAACATGCACAGGTCCGAGTTACTCTGCATATCTTGATATATCTCGACCTTAGAATCCAGGTTAACTAAAAATACTTTAGAAAACAATCTCGGACAAGCTTGAACTAGGTTTAAGCAAAACTAGATCTCGGTCGAGAATTTGATTTCCATATATCTGGCTCCCTGATGATCCGAGTTGGAGGAAAGCCGTGCTCACATCCGAAACCCGAACCTCAGATGCCAAAAGCTCATCAATCTCGGAACTCTTCCTGATCCTTGTCGAGCTTTGGCAGGATCCTAGCCGGGTTGTCTTCGCTGTATTCTCGGTAGTAGTGTTGACTTTGCCGGGATCCTTAGCCGTGTTTGGCTTTGGCGGGATACTTGACCAGGTTGGCTTCGTTGGAATCCTATCCGTGTTGGCTTCAGGGATACTTGACGTGCTATCTCGGCATTTGCTTTGTCGACATGCTATCTTGTAGTCTTGATTCGAACTCTGTTGCTTCCAGTATTTTGAGTGTCCACTTTCGAAGATCATAACTTCCTTGTATGAACTCAGTTTAGGTTGGTTCAAGTCTTGATGGAAATCCCTTTGAGTCTTCTTTCAAATGGCAACAATTTCAGCTTCATCGGATTTCTAGTTTGTGAGATATACCCAAAACATTGAGGCTTGGTCAGTAGTGTGACGGTGATGTCACTCTCATCTTCAACAATTAGTATCTCTCTCATCTGACCTCCTTTGGACTTGAATATTGTGCGAATATGACCGTTTGGAAGTCTAGTTTCCAAAAAAATTGGTTTCATCTCAATCCGACTTCTGGTTTGAGAGATATCATTGATTTACCAGAGGTCGCCAGTTGACGCGAAACAGAGGTGCTGAAAAGCATTTTTGGCTCGAGTCAATCTTGGTGGCTCGAGTTTTGAGCCAAACTCGAGGCAAAATTCCACGGCTCGAGTTTGTGCTTCCCGTGGCTCGAGTTTTGACTTCGAGGACCTTGATTTTGCTTGTTTTAACTCCGAATTGATCCATTCCAACTTCCATATGATCTTGGAGACTTCTAGAGTCAATTTAAGAACTTGTATGATGATTTCTTATTCCATTGAGCAAGTTCTTCTCATCTTCCAACTCCCATCTTGTTCATATCAACATTACATGTACATTAAATATAATAGTTAGTCAATGTAGAGGATAAATATATCATTCAAACTTTTTGCTACATCTACATAAGACATCATCAAAACTAATCAAAACCAACATTCTCCCCCTTTTTGATGATGGCAAATACTTTGAGAAAAATATTTATGAATATGAAAAGGTAAATGTGTTGGGATGAACATGACTTTGACATCCTTCTTTTGAACATGATCTCTGATGAAGTGATGTCTTACATCAATATGCTTGGTTCTTGTATGTTGCACTGGATTCTTTGCCAAGCTTATTGTGCTTGTGTTGCCACAAAGAATTGGAATTTCCTTGAGATGGACTCCCAAGTCTGATAATTGCTGACTAAACCATGACACGAGTGAACCTCCAAAGAACTTCTCATTGCCCACGTGTGCTTTTTTAAATGGAGTTTGTAGCCGGCATGATCAGAATCTGAATAGGCTACCAAGAACTCTTGTTGTCCTTTAGGGAACCACAATCCAAGCTCCTTTGTATCTGATAGATAACGAAAGATCCTTTTAACATGTTCTGCATGAGACTGCCTGAAATTGCTGCCTAATTCATCCTTCTCCGTCCCAAAGAGCCCCTGAGGCGATCCGGGTCAACAAAAATGACATTTTTTGACCCAGCCAATGAGGCGAACCGGGTCTACAAAAAAGGACGTTTTTCGACCGTCTCTGATTTGGGTGAAAACTCATGTACCCTCCTGATTTTTGTTTAGGATTCCAGACTTCCTGATGCTACGTCAATCAGGTTCATATCCGTCTGACCCACTAAGGCGATGCAGGTCAACAAAAGGACGTTTGCGGCCAGTCTTCCTGGATTTGGGAGAAAATCCTCACGTGCCCTCTGTTAACTTTCGGGATTCAGGACTGACAGAATTGCTTGCCGGATTCATCCCTTTCGGCCCTGACGGCCACGAAGGTGATCAGGGTCAATGCCACGGACGTTTGGATTGTCTCGGATTTGGGTGAAAACTCAGCGTACCCTCTTGATTTACGTTCAAGATTCGAGTGCCTCAAATTCTT
This sequence comes from Acacia pycnantha, assembly GCA_025563575.1. Lineage (NCBI taxonomy): Eukaryota > Viridiplantae > Streptophyta > Magnoliopsida > Fabales > Fabaceae > Acacia > Acacia pycnantha. The sequence continues at coordinate 186,741 of JAMWYP010000484.1, read as the reverse complement.
TGCCTAATTCATCCGTTTCCGTCTCAAACGGCCCGCTGAGGGCGATCGGGTCAACAAAAGGACTTTTTCCATAGTCTCGAATTTGGAGAAAAATCTCTTACCTCTGATTGATGTTCGGGATTCCGGACTTTCACGAAATTGCGGCCAAATTCATCGTTTAACCCCGAAGTGCCGCGAGGCGATGCAGGTCGACACCAGGTTACCAATGCGGCCGTGTCGGATTTGGGTGAAAAGTCACGTACCCTCCTGATTTCTTTTCAGGATTCCAGCCTGCCTGAAATTGCTGCCAGATTCATCCGTTTCGGCCCCAAACGCTAACAGAGGGAATCCGATCTCGAATTTTGGTGAAAACTCACTTACCCTCGTGATTTCTGTTCAGGATTCCAGACTGCCTGAAGTTTGTGTCACATTCTTCCGTTTAGGCCACGAACGGCCACGGAAGCTGATCGGGTAAACGGAACGGACGTTTTTCGGCGTCTCGGATTTGGGTGAAAACTCACGTACCTCCTCGATTTCGTTCGGGATTCAGTACCACAGGAAATTGCGCCTAATTCATCCTTCTCCGTCCCAGAGCCCCAGGCGATGCAGGTCAACAAAACGACATTTTTGACCCCGAGCGACCCGATGAGGCGAGCCGGGTCTACAAAAAGGACGTTTTAAACCAGTCTCTGATTTGGGTGAAAACTCATGTACCCTCCTGATTTCTGTTCAGGATTCCAGACTGCCTGAAATTGCTGCCAGATTCATCCGTTTCGGCCCCGAACGGCCACAGAGGCGATCCGGGTCAACGGAACGGACGTTTTGCGATCGTCTCGGATTTGGGGGAAAACTCACTTACCCTCCTGATTTCTGTTCAGGATTCCAGAATGCCTGAAATTATTGCCTGATTCATCCGTTTCGGTCCCGAACATCCCTAGAGGCGATCCGGGTCAACAAAAAGGACGTTTTTCGACAGTCTCGGATTTGGGTGAAAACTCACGTACCCTCCTGATTTCTGTTCAGGATTCCAGACTGCCTCAAATTGCTGCCTAATGCATCCGGTTCGGTCCCGAACAGCCCCTGAGGCGATCTGGGTCAACAAAAAGGACGTTTTACGACCGTCTCGGATTTGGGTGAAAACTCACGTACCCTCCTGATTTCTGTTCAGGATTCCAGACTGCCTGAAATTGCTGCCAGATTCATCCGTTTCAGAAACGAACGGCCACAGAGGCGATCCGGGTCAACGGAACGGACGTTTTGCGATCGTCTCGGATTTGGGTGAAAACTCACGTACCCTCTTGATTTCTGTTCAAGATTCCAGACTGCCTCAAATTGCTGCCTAATTCATCCGTTTCCGTCCCAAACAGCCGCTGAGGCGATCCGGGTCAACAAAAAGGACTTTTTTCCACCGTCTCGAATTTGGGAGAAAAATCTCTTACCCTCCTGATTGATGTTCAGGATTCTAGACTTTCTGAAATTGCGGCCAAATTCATCCGTTTCGGTCCCGAACAGCCCCAGAGGCGATCTGGGTCAACAAAAAGGACGTTTTTCGACCGTCTCGGATTTGGGTGAAAACTCACGTACCCTCCTGATTTCTGTTCAGGATTCCAGACTGCCTGAAATTGCTGCCAGATTCATCCGTTTCGGCCCCAAACGCTAACAGAGGGAATCCGATCTCGAATTTTGGTGAAAACTCACTTACCCTCGTGATTTCTGTTCAGGATTCCAGACTGCCTGAAGTTGGTGCCACATTCATCCGTTTAGGCCACGAACGGCCACAGAGGCGATCCGGGTAAACGGAACGGACGTTTTTCGATCGTCTCGGATTTGGGTGAAAACTCACGTACCCTCCTGATTTCTGTTCAGGATTCCAGACTGCCTGAAATTGCTGCCTAATTCATCCTTCTCCGTCCCAAAGAGCCCCTGAGGCGATCCGGGTCAACAAAAATGACATTTTTTTACCCCGAACAGCCAATGAGGCGAACCGGGTCTACAAAAAAGGACGTTTTTCGACCGTCTCTGATTTGGGTGAAAACTCATGTACCCTCCTGATTTTTGTTTAGGATTCCAGACTTCCTAAAATTGCGGCCAGATTCATCCGTTTCGGCCCCGAACGGCCACAGAGGCGATCCGGGTCAACGGAACGGACGTTTTGCGATCGTCTCGGATTTGGGGGAAAACTCACGTACCCTCTTGATTTCTGTTCAAGATTCCAGACTGCCTGAAATTGCTGCCTCATCCATCCGGTTCAGTCCCGAACAGCCCCTGAGGCGATCTGGGTCAACAAAAAGGACGTTTTACGACCGTCTCGGATTTGGGTGAAAACTCACGTACCCTCCTGATTTCTTTTCAGGATTCCAGACTGCCTGAAATTGCTGCCAGATTCATCCGTTTCGGCCCCAACGCTCACAGAGGGAATCCGATCTCGAATTTTGGTGAAAACTCACTTACCCTCGTGATTTCTATTCAGGATTCCAAATTGTCTGAAGTTGCTGCCACATTCATCCGTTTCGGCCACGAACGGCCACAGAGGCGATCCGGGTGAACGGAACAGACGTTTTGCGATCGTCTCGGATTTCGGTGAAAACTCACGTACCCTCCTGATTTCTGTTCAGGATTCCAGACTGCCTGAAATTGCTGCCTAATTCATCCGGTTCCGTCCCAAACAGCCCCTGAGGCGATCCGGGTCAACAAAAAGGACGTTTTTCGACCGTCTCGGATTTGGGTGAAAACTCACGTACCCTCCTGATTTCTGTTCAGGATTCCAGACAGCCTGAAATTGCTGCCAGATTCATCCGTTTCGGCCACGAACGGCCACAGAGGCGATCCGGGTCAACGGAACAGACGTTTTTCGACCGTCTCGGATTTGGGTGAAAACTCACGTACCCTCTTGATTTCTGTTCAAGATTCCAGACTGCCTCAAATTGCTGCCTAATTCATCCGTTTCCGTCCCAAACAGCCGCTGAGGCGATCCGGGTCAACAAAAAGGAAGTTTTTCCACCGTCTCGAATTTGGGTGAAAAATCTCTTACCCTCCTGATTTCTGTTCAGGATTCCAGACTGTCTGAAATTGCGGCCAAATTCATCCGTTTCGGCCCCGAACAGCCACAGAGGCGATCCGGGTCAACGGAACGGACGTTTTGCGACCGTCTCGGATTTGGGTGAAAACTCACGTACCCTCCTGATTTCTTTTCAGGATTCCAGCCTGCCTGAAATTGCTGCCAGATTCATCCGTTTCGGCCCCAAACGCTCACAGAGGGAATCCGATCTCGAATTTTGGTGAAAACTCACTTACCCTCGTGATTTCTGTTCAGGATTCCAGACTGCCTGAAGTTGGTGCCACATTCATCCGTTTAGGCCACGAACGGCCACAGAGGCGATCCTGATGCGGGAAACGGACGTTTTCGAGCGTCTCCGATTTGGGTGAAAACTCACGTACCCTCCTGATTTCTGTTCAGGATTCCAGACTGCCTGAAATTGATGCCTATTTCATCCGTTTCCGTCCCAAACAGCCCCTGAGGCGATCCGGGTCAACAAAAAGGACGTTTTTCTACCGTCTCGAATTTGGGTGAAAAATCTCTTACCCTCCTGATTTCTGTTCAGGATTCCAGACTGCCTGAAGTTGGTGCCACATTCATCCGTTTCGGCTCCGAACGGCCATAGAAATGATCCAGGTCAATGGAACGCACGTTTTTCGACCGATTCAAAATTTTGAATATAATACGCCTGCTAGGTTTAGAAAAACCTACGGGACTTTTTGTCGAGCGTATTAGAAAGAAGCGAGAAACCCTAGATAGAAAATAGAGAGACGCACAGTTCAGAGGTGCTAGCACGCTTCCGTTCGTATTTCTGAAGGTTGTTCGTGTGGATACCGGTATAGGAAGGCGATTCTAAGAGTCGACTTATGTTGATCGAGAAGGTAGCCCACCAGTTCAAATAGTTTGGCATAGGTACGATTTGGTTCCTTTTCTAACCTTCATTTAAACGTTGTTGAGCAATCCTCCGATGGGATTCGTAAGTTTTTAATTCCCAACACTTCTATTGGTGAAGGATGCTCTGGACAAGATGACCTCGGAGCTTGTTGGTATGCAGACGACTCACTCCAACAGCTTGACCGCTGTGAAGGCCCTGCAACAACAGCGCTGCGATCTCGCCCGCGAGCTAGCAACGACCAAGACCACCCTTGGAGATGAGAAGAAAGCCCACCTCGACTGCGTGGAGACGCTGAAGGGGGCTGCTGAGGATTGCTTTAAGATGGCCTTAACCCAGATTCGCCATCTGAACCCTGGACTAAGCTTGAACGTTGCCGGGTACGACCACCGGGCCTACATTAAAGATGGCGTTCTGGTTTCGCCGCCCTCGTCTTCGGGGGGCGACTCAATGTCCCTTGCGAATGAAGGCCAAGGTGGCCAGGTCGGTGAAGAAGCTTCCTCCACAGTCCCACTGAAGGGGATGGAGCTACTCTGGCATACACGGCCCCCCAAGCTAGGCCTCGGATGCTCCTCGGTTTGTTTTTGTGCCGGTGTCTGATACCAGTTTTTCTTTCAATGTAATTGTTGTCCTGTGGACGAACTCAAACCTGTAAATTTATTTTATTAATGGAAGTTTACTTTTATGTTCTTCGTTCCTCGTGTGTTTGATCTTTTTTGCGCGTCAAATTCGTGTTTGGTAATTTTGTGATCGGGCCAGGGTCTTTGCTATGTAGAGTCCGCGTGTACTCTTCTGGTGTTAGAGACTAGGTGTATGGGGTAGGGGTTTTCGATTTAACCACACTACGGGGTTCCGATTTTGTTGTCCGGTATCTTAACCAGGATAAGGGCAAACCATCACATGCTCAGCCGTGGTTGTAGGAATGCACACTTAAACCTTTTGACCTAATCAGGGTTCAGATGACAATTCGCCTTCTTATCTAGGAGTGAAATTTTGATGCATGAAAATGTTTTCAAGGGCTAATAACAGCGGCCTTGCATAGTTTAAGGACCCGGGCTAGGTGGCCCCGGTGTTAGCGTTGTACCCGTGGTTGGAGTATGACTGGGTCGAGCAACCTGAGTCCTGGTCCATTCCCTTTTAGGTACATGGCATGTCGTTAACTAATCTCAAAATTGAATTTCCATCACGGAACCCTTCATTCATTCAAGAAATAATTTGCTCCAAAGAGCTAACAACTTAAAATAAAGAACTTGCACAAGCAGATAAACAAAAATTAAAATGGAAATAATAAAAATGAACTAACTCGGACATGGTGTGTCCGGCATAGGAGGTATGCCGTAACTAGGTCTAGCTGTAGTAGACCCTTAGTTTATTGGCGTTCCACGTCCTTTTGATTGGCTTCCTCGCCAGGGTTTCGAGAATGTAAGCTCCTCTGTCGAGCTTCTCCTCTGCCAATTTTCCATCCGTGGCGTTTTTGTTGCCGACATCGGCTCTTCTGAGAAGTAGGTCGCCCCTGTCGAAAGACTGGGGCCTCACCTTTTGATTGTACTCAGCTGCGACGAGTTGTTTGGCCGCCATATCTCAGTAGTGTGTTGTGACCCTGACCTCGTCCACCAAATCTAACTCCGTCGCTAGTGCCTTGCTATTCGTCCCCTCGCCTTCCTTGAGGGTCCTCAATCTCCTCCATGATGGTTGGACTATCTCAACGAGGATCATGGCCTCGCATCCGTAGGTCATTCGGAAGGGGGTTTCTTGGATTGCCGATTGAATGGTGGTTCGGTAGCCCCATAACACGTTATAGAGTTGTTCGACCCAACTGGATTCCGCGTCCTCTATCCTTTTTCTTAAACCATCGAGGATTACCTTGTTTTCCGCCTCGGCTTGGCCATTTGATTGAGGATGTTCAACAGAGGCGAAGTGGTGTGTGATGCCGACATCCACCATCATGCCTTGGAAGTTCCTGTAAGTGAATTGGGTGCCGTTGTCTGTCACGACCTCAACCAGGACTCTGAAGCAGGAAAAAATGTTTTGTTGTACAAAACGTTGCACCCTAGTTGAGGTGATTGTGGTTAAGGGTTCGGCCTCGATCCATTTCGTAAAGTAATCGACCGCCACCACTAACCAACGCAGTTGTCCAGGGGCTGTTTTAAATGGCCCTAGTAGGTCTATCCCCAACTTGTAAAATGGCCACGAGGCCGAGATATATTCCATGTCAGATGGAGGGGACCAAATGATTTTTGCATGCTTTTGGCAGTTATAGCACGTTCTGACGAGCTCCTTGGAATTTGCCTCTATGGTCAGCTAATAATAGCCAGCCCGCAACGCCTTTCTTGCCAAGGCTTTCACCCCCATGTGCTGCCCGTTAATTCCTCCATGAATTTCTACCAGAACGTATTTGCTTTCACTTGAGCTCAAACACCTTAACATTGGGGAATGTAGGCCTTTTCGGTAGAGGTGATCTTCTACCATCGTGTACACAGCCGCCTCCCGAATCAGTTTCTTCGCCTTGGTGCTCTTGAGTGGGAGGATTCCTCACTCTAGGTAATCTTTGATTGGCTTCCTCCAATCGGTGGAGGTGGATATGGTCATGATACAACTTGGTTCTTCTAACTTTTGCTGGACAATGGTTCTGTGGTTCGCCGGGCCCTTTATACTCGCAAGCTTTGAGAGGATGTCGGCTCGGACGTTTTCTCCTCTGGGATGTGTGTGACTGTTACTTCTTCAAAGCCATAAAGTATGTCCTTTACTTTATTTAGGTACTTTTCCATCAAGGGGCCCTTAGCTTGGTACGTCCCGTCGACCTGGGTAGCGATGAGCTGTGAACCGATGAAAACCGTAACTCTATGGGCTCCAAGCTCCTTGGTCTGTTGAAGCCCAGCCAGTAGTGCTTCGTATTTGGCTTGATTGTTTGACGTAGGAAAATTTAGTTGAAGGGAATGTTCAATTACGACCCCTCCAAGGCTCTCTATGATGATTCCGGCCCCACTTCCCTTAGAATTCAAGGAACCATCCACATAAACTTTCAAGAGGTTGAGTTCATTCTTGTAGTCTCTGTTTGTCGGGGTCATTTCTCGAAGAAAGTCCGCCAACGCCTGCGATTTGATGGCGTGCCTGCTTCGTAGGTGATGTCGAATTCTGATAATTCTATGGCCCAACTGATCATCCTCTCGGCCAGGTCGAGTTTGTGCAACACCTGCCGGATCGGTTGACTGGTCCGAACGACGATTTGGTGTGCTTGGAAATATGGGCGAAGTCTTCTTACCGTTGTCAGTATGTCGAAAGCCACTTTTTCTAGCTTCTGATACCTGAGCTATGAGCTCTGTAGCGCTTTTCTTACAAAGTATATCGGTTCCTGACCATTTTTGGTCTCTCGGACTAGAACCGCGCTCACTGTTACTTCCCCAACCGACAGGTATAAGAACAACGTCTCATCGGGCTGCGGTTTGGATAGAACTGGTGGGGTTGCCAAGCATTGTTTGATTTTTTTGAATGCGGCGTCACACTTTGAGTTCCAGTCTCCCTTTGCCTCCTTTTTCAACAATTTGAAAAAGGGGAGGGCATTCTCCGCCAATCTCGGCAAGAACCTGGTTAATGCCGCCAATCTTCCCATTAACTGTTGGACTTCTTTCTTGTTCCTTGGGGCTTGCATGTCCAATACGGCCTTACATTTTTCCGGGTTGGCCTCAATTCCGCGATTGGTTAACAGGAAACCAAGGAATTTTCCGGCTGGAACTCTGCAGGCGCATTTGGCCGGGTTCAGCCAAATTTTGTATTTCCTTAATTATTTGAAGGTTTGTTCCAGATCTCGTATGTGGTTGTCGGGGTCGTATGATTTGACGATCATGTCATCGATGTAAACCTTGATGTTTTGACCGAGCTGGTCCTCGAACACTTTGTTCATCATTCTTTGATATGTGGTCCCGGCATTCTTTAACCCAAACGACTTGACGTTATAGCAATAATTTGCTCTTTCGGTGATGAAGGCTGTCGCCTCTTGGTCATCGGGGTGCATCACGATTTGGTTGTAGCCTGAGTAGGCATCCATGAAGGAGAGCAGCTGGAAACTGGATGAATTATCCTCTAGCTGGTCGATATTGGGCATCAGATATGAATCTTTGGGGCATGCCTTATTCAGATTCGTGTAGTCCGTGCACACCCTCCACTTGCCGTTTGGTTTTAGGACCATCACCGCGTTGGATAGCCATGTGGTATATTGTATTTCTCGGATGAACCCTGCCTCCAACAATTCGTGGACATGCTTCTCAAGGGCCTGTTGCCTTTCTAGTCCTATTTTTCTCTTTTTCTGTGCCACTAGCGACGATTCCGGCCATATGGCCAATTTATTGAAACAAAAATCTGGGTCGATTCCAGGTATTTCGGCTGGGCTCCAAGCAAAAACATCTTGATTCCTTGTTAAGAATTCCTCCAATCTTATTTTTAAGCCCAGACTCAATGTTCTGCCTATCTTTGTGATTTGCGCTGGCCCATTTCCCACGATCAGATCCTCCAACTCTCCTTCTGGTTCTAGACGAGGGATCTCGGATTCTTCTCGTAGGTCCAATTCCACCATATTGACTGGCTGGCTGGGCTCCCCCTCCTCGGTCCTTCATGTCGGGCTGGCTTTTCCGAGCCTGGGGAGGGGATGAGGCTACGCCTTCGCCTTCCCGGATCGTCTTGAAATAGCATTGTCGTGACTCCTTTTGATCGCCCTTGATGGTGAGGACTTTGTTGTTATTACTCACCATTTTAATCTTTTGATGCTTGGTGGATACTAGCATATCCCACTTGTGGATAGTCGGCCTACCTAGTATCACATTATACGGGGAAGGGAACTTGGCCACAATAAACCTTACATTTTCTGACTTGAAACCTTCCTTTGTTCCCAGAGTCAGTCTGAAGTCAATGTATCCCTTGGGAGGGGAGAGTTCCCCGTTAAACCCAACGAGGGTCGTTTTGCACGGCTTCAGGTCTTCTTTATTGAGGTTCATCCTTTTGAAGGCATCCCAGATAATAATGTCAGTCGAGCTTCAGGCGTCAACGAAGATTCTTTTGAGCCGGCAGTTCACCAGAGTTCCTATGATGACCAGGCCGTCTTGATGGCCTAGCACCACGTCCTTCATGTCTTCCTTCGTAAAAAGGAGTTGAGGACGTTCTGCCTTATCCGGGTCCTCTTTGAACTTGGGGTGATCCCTTACTGAGAGGACCTCCTTCAGGTATTTCCTCCGCTGGCTTGCCGTGTCTCCACCTCCACCAAAGGCCCCGCTGATCACATTACAATCGAACTTGGCCTCTGGGAACTCATCTTCCTCATTGGACGGCCTCCGCCACTTATCGTCTTTCTTCTTCTTGGGGGCCGGGCTGTCCTGTCGGTCTCCTTGCTTGCGCTTGTCTCTCTTCCACCCTTGAGTTTTTATCACATATTGGCGTAATTTCCCGTCCCTAACGAACTTCTCGATGGCATCACGAAGTTCATAGCACTGGTCCGTAGTGTGTCCCGGTTCGTCGTGGAAAGCGCAGAAACGGATCTAGACAGTACTGGCTCGGTTCTTGAGAGGCCGAGGTCTCTCAATTTTTTGCATCTCGGTTGATGCTACCTCCCTCCAGAGCTGGGAGCGTGGGACGTTTAAAAGAGTATATTTGTCGTACCTACCCCTCGTTTCAGATTTTGCATTGGGGTTTATTGTCTGAGTTTCTTCCCCAGCGGTCTTGTTTGCGGCCCTCAGATTGGTTCTTGTCACTTGGAGGTGTCCTCCTATCCTGTTCTCTTCGGAGAGAATTTGCTATGCGCATTTGCTCCATTTCCAGATATTTCTTCGATCGAGTTATAAAGTTGTTTAGGTTTTTGGCAGGTTCCTTAAAAAATGATTCTGCTAGCCAAGATTCATTATCAAGGCCGGTGGCGAGTAGGTGTACGTGTACCTCTTCCTTTAGTCCGCACACTTGTAAGGCTGCGTGCCTAAATCGATCCAGGTAACTTTGGAGTGTCTCCCCTGGTCGCTGCTTAATTTTGTCTCAAGTGTAATGAGACTTCGGTTGCTCTTTTCTTGTCGCAAAATTCAACTCAAATACCTCCGCCAAGTCTTCGAAACGTTGTATCGACTTCACAGGTAAGGTATGGAGCCATTTTAGCGCTGCTCCTTTGAGGGTTGCAGCAAAGATTCGGGTGATGACGGGCTCCCAGAGTCTTCTCACGAACATCATTACCTCAAAATTTTCGAGGTGGGTAGTTGGGTCTTGGGTTCCGTCATACTTTGTTAGGCCAGCCAGATCAAAATCATCTGGGTAAGGCGCGTTGAAAATATCATCTGAGAAAGGGCTGTTATTGTGCTTCCTGATGTACCTTCTTCGTTGTACTCCTGTCGCTGGACGCCGAGAAGGTCTGTCTCCTCGGTTCTCATCCTCTCCGTCCAAATTTTTGTCAGTGTACCCAGGCTCTTGCTTCGGTCGCTCTCCGACCTGTCCATCCTCTGTCGATCGCACAAATTTTCTCCATCTCGATCCTTTCCTCGAGTTCTACTATCCCGGCCCTCCTTGGAGGACGTAGACTCCCTCTGCTTTAGGCATTCTTCCAGTCGCTGCATGTGCAGGGAGGTTCGGTTGTCCAAGGTCTCCATACATCTCAACAATGAGCTCAGAGTGTTTTGCAGGCGGAGAATATCTAGGTTTCCGACTGGGAAAGCTTCCGGGATTGAGTTTTGCGGTCTTTGGTGAACATCCGCTTGTTTAGGATTTCGTGCTGCCGAGGACGCCGTGTCTGACGGGTCTTCCTCAAGGTGCCCATTATTATGGGCGGGATTGATTGGTTCTTGATGCCGCGACGGTGATTGCTGATCTTTCCCTGCTTGTCCATTATGACGGACGGGGTTGACCGGATCCTCAGCCTGCTGTTGGTGCCGCGACGGTTGGTCTTGGTTAGGCAGCAGTGTTGTCTCCGCCTGCCTCTGGCATGTACTTCTTGTATTAACCCTCATTGGTCACGGGGATCGAAATTTATAGTCCCCATGGTCGACGCCACTGTTCTGGTGTAGAACACAAATGTCCAGCCTGATGGGCTGGTGCTTTGATATTGGATCAACGGACTCTTCCTGAATGCCTATGAGGCAAGCACCCAGGAGAAAGTAGGATCACTGTACATAACCAGACTCTTCGCCAAGGGGGTGGGGTGTGTGCACAGTGTGACTGTATGTATATAGTTCAGATATTAGAACGTGTGTACCTTAGGACTTGACCTCAGTATTTATAGAGTGTACCTTAGGTAGGATATTCTGGGCCTTGCGTGATCTCCGGCCCAAGTATCTTAACTGCTATATCATACCTGAAGATATTCCTTGATTACGTGTGAGTTAGGATCCTCCTTCCTATTAGATAGGATCGGATATGGCTTATCTCCACTGTTGGGCCTCACTGTTATTGGGCCTTGCACAGGTCCGTAACAAACGCGTAAAAAGTAAATTAAATAAAAGGAAATTAATTTTTTTTTAAAAGGAATGAATTCGCAAAAATTAAATTAAATAAAAGGAAATCAAATTAAAAAAAGGAAAAATTCCAAATAAATAACTTTAAAATAAATAATTCTAAATCAATTATTCATATTCCAATAACCCTAAATCAAGTTTTGAAATTTAAAAATGTTATGGTAAATAGATCATTGTCCTCCACTTTTATTTCTTTTAAATGCCCCCTAAGCATTCCTAACCGATGGCCAACGTTTAGCTCCAGTGACTGATGATTAGCCGTTTAATTTTTGAATTTCCAAATAAAAAATAGTCAATATTGAAACCAAAGTAGTAGATAGTGAAACTAAAATAATAAATTGAGTCCCTTATGCTGAACATTTCCTAATAACTACTTTGTTTGTTATTTACTACTTTGATTTCGCTATTGACTACTTTGGCTGGCTAACTACTGACAAAGTTCCTAATACAATGTTTAAAAGTTTGAAACTAGAGTAGTGAATTGTGAAACCAGAATAGTAAATAGCTAAACAAAAGTAGTTATTAGGAAAAAATTAACGACCCTTTTTACTACTCTGGTTTCGTTATCAACACTTCTATTTTAGAAATTCAAAAAAGCATATGTGAGGTTGTCGAAGCTCCGATGATCAGTTAACAATGTTAGAGCTCTAGTAGACCAGCCACTAGAAAGGTCGTAAGAGGTAGACCAACCAATGGAAAGGTTACCAAAGCCCCAGTGATTGGCTGCTTGTGGTCGTCGCTGGCGCCGAAACTCCAATGGTCGGTAGGGGTTGTGTTTTTAAAAAAAAGAAAAGAAAAGAAAAAGAAAAGTGAGGGCAATGATGAAATTTCCCAAACATTTCAACATTTCAAATTTTTAAACAAGTTCAGTTGAGATTTTTGAAATTCAACACTTTTATTTGTCTTTTTAATATTTTAAACGTGTTTATTGGCAAACTAATATTTCATCTTCCGGCCTATATTCGTTCATAATATGCTTTACTTATACGTGCAAAATTCTTTATACATTTGTGGTAGCTGCTTCTTTTGCCAAAGGTACTCAGTAGAGCTGTAATAAGGGTTTAACCTATGGGCCGAACCCACCCAGTCTGAAAAACTTGATTGATGGGGTGTGAAAAATAAGAACCATTTTGATGCGGGTCTTTTTGGCCCGAATCCATATGGGCTCAACCCACAACAGGCTAGCCCCCTTTTTTTTAATAATTATATTTACTCATTTATCTTATTGTCATTTGCCCATTTATTTAAAATTAAGATAATAACATCTTTCACTTTGTGTTATTATTTGTGGCAGATTTACCTGTGCAAAAGGAAATTGTTTGAGCTGAACAAAATCTTACACGCATCATGCTTCAAATTCGAACACCATTAACATTGACTAATTGTTATTGTATTGAATTTTAATGATGTATTTTAGATTTTTGTTTAGTTTATAATATGTGGACTTGTGATGCATGCTTAATTTGTAATGTTTGAAATTTTGAATTTGATGTTTTATTATCACTTTATGATTTTGTATGTATTTTCAATTTTTTATGGTTTAAGTTTGTATTAAAAAAAAAGAGTAAATACTCTTTTTGGACCCTGAAATAACACGCGCTACCCATTTTGGTCCCTGAGTAAAAAAAATGTCATTTTTAGTCATTAAACAGTAAAAAAATGTCCCTTTTAGTCCTTTTAGTCATTTTTTGTGGGCATTTTAATCCCTCACAAATTCCAAAAAAATCATTTTTAGTCCCTAAAAATGACCAAAATGATATTTTTTTTACTCAGTGACCAAAATGGGTAGAGAGTGTTTTTCCAGGGACCAAAAAGGGTATTTACTCTAAAAAAATGAGTAAATACCCTTTTGGGTCCCTGGAAAAGCACGCTCTACCCATTTTGGTCCCTGAGTAAAAAAAATGTTATTTTCGGTCCTTTTAGGGACTAAAAAGATTTTTGGGAATTTGTGAGGATTAAAATGCCCACAAAAAATGACTAAAAGGACTAAAAGGGACCCTTTTTTTACTGTTTAAGGACTAAAAATGACATTTTTTTTACTCAGGGACCAAAATGGGTAGGCGTGTTTTTCCAGGGACCCAAAAGGGTATTTACTCAAAAAAAATCAATATATTGTTTGAAAAACATAGTATAATTTTTTTTAATAAAAATAAAAATAGGTTGGGCGGGCTAACCCACCAACCTAGAGGTTATGGATTAGGTTCTCGTGACGGGCCATCCTGAACCTAGTGAGCCAGCCCGTATTACCAACTCTAGTACTCAGCTGCCATATTTTTTCCTATTGGAGCATAACATAGATACTAATGGCAAAAAAAAAAAAAAAAGGAAGAAACAAAAAATAAATACCCTGAAAAGAAAATCTAAATAAGCATTTCAGCTTTGGCTCCATAAGTTTGAATTAAGGGAAAATCTACTTTAGGGCCCAATTTAGGAAAAAAATGTCAAAAAAGGCCCAAAAAAATGTCAAATGTCAAAAAAGGCCCCAGGGTCTTTTCTGGTATAATTTCATAAAAATGTTAGTTATTAACGGGGCTAATATAGTTGTTAACGGGTAGGTCATTAACAACTAAATCAGTAGCATTAACAACAAAATCAGTACCGTTAACAACATTATCAGTACTCGTTGACAACTAACGTTTTTATGAAATAAGACCAGAAAAGGTCCTGGGGCATTTTTTGACATTTGACCTTTTTTTGGGCATTTTTTGACATTTTTTTCCTAGTTTGGGCCCTGACATAGATTTTCCCTTGAATTAATTCTCCTCACACAGTTAAACTAATCATAAAAGTCCAAGAATTAGTGTGCAACTTCTTTTTGTATCATCAATCATACTCATTTATAAAAAGTCAATTGAAACATACATAAACAACAATACTCAATTTTCAAATTCTGCAATATAAGATCCAAAGCAATATAAGGGAATGCATCTAGTTATAAAAATAATTTAGCACAATGTAACTATAATGCTTTTTTTGGGGACAATTATTTACTCATGCGGTCCTAAATGCAGGTTCAAATTTAGAGGTGAATTTAGTCATAAATATAAGATCCCTTTTTTTTCTCTCTCTCTCATATTTATCATTTTTTAAAAAACTAATTTTCCTAACATGTAAACTGATATATAATCTAATGCTACACAAAAGTATTTTAGAGGGATTATATAATGTAAGTTATAATTAAGTAATTTATTTAGCTTTCTTAACCTCTCTAGATTAAATAAATGTCTTACATTAAGGAAGAGGTGTATAACCTAAGGTAATGAACTCAATATTTTGGTGGATAGTTATTTACAAATGTCCATTTGACTGCTACGTTTGCAATAATCATTTGAGAGAGAAAGTTCACGAAATAAATCAAGTTCCCAGTGCACCCGAACTTGCTACTTTTATATCAGCTTGAACCATAAAAAGTAACTGTCCAAAGCAATATCAACTTTACATGAACAAAAAGCTCTAAATGCTTTACAACTTACTACTTTTATATATATAATATCAGCTTCATATGTCCAAAAGGGGCGCTACCATCATTGTATTCCAACTGCTGAGCTGCAAAGATTCAAAAATTCAACACCTTAAAAGCTTGAAAAACACTGACATGTCAACTTCTTACACTTTTCATTATATCATACATTAGATGACGAAAGATGAAATATAGTATAATTACAACACAGAATGAAAAACTTCAGACAAAGGGAAATTGAGAGGGAGACACTGATACGTCCTTTGATTCTCCAAAAACAAAAGTCAACAGCCAAGTAAAAGACGTGGTTGAAACCAAATAGGAAATCCCAATCAAGGGCATATTCATTGTTAAGCAAGCAGAAGTAACATGTAAACTAAATGCTACCTTTTTTGTAAATTTGAAAAGAACAGAATGCTACCTCAAGTGACGAAACTGGCCTAGTCCAGCCAGATAATCCAATCTGGACATATATGTGAGGTAGTGGGAAATGGAATGAGGTGAGATATGATGAAAATTGAATTACTTGGTTCTTTGGTCAATCGAATTGAGCTAGAGAAAAATGAAATGAGGTGGCTTACAAGAAATACTCGTGTTAGACTTAAAAGAAATAAGATGAAAGGAAGCGAGGTATGTGGCAGCATTAGAGGTAAGGGTGGCAACTAGCATCAACTTAGGAGAAGAGCGAGATTACGGATACTTTCACTTTTTAAGTCACATCACTAAATGGATCTATATTTTTTATCCTTATCTTTAGATCTCATGGACTCCTCACTGCCACAATTCTGTGAATCCCCATTCCTTCCAGAAAAGATCACGTTTCCCAAACAAGGCATAAAGTTCAAAAGGGTGGCAAGGTATATAAAAAGAAATTTCAGATATATAAAAAGTACTTGCAAGAACCCTCCCATACGCTGGCAAGGTTTACGCATGGAAACCAAGGCAGGCATAAACAAGAAAAACAAAGAGGCAAGATGCCTTTTAAGGTTGCAGGGTTGACCTTATTATCTTTACATCCTTTTTGAAGTAAGTGTAGGATTAGTTGTTGTTGATAGGGTGGCTCCTAGGAGACTGTAAAAGCTCTTTTGTTTTTGACTATATGAGCCGTTAGAGGGTAGGAGGTAGTTATGGAATATTTTGAGAGTAGAAAGGTGGAGGAGCATATCAGGTGTTGTATAAACCTGAGATGTCCTTGACTGTGAGGGACAACCTTGTTCCTGACAGATTGCTGTAATATATTTATCAGTAATATAAGTATTGATTCAGTAGTGGTTATATCTCTGATTCAGTAGTGATTTGGGGAGCTAATTTGTTAGTTCCTAACAAATTGGTATCAGAGCAGTGGAGACTTGGGAAGATGGCGAACGAAGTGAAAGAGTTGAGAGAGTCGGTGGCCAAGCTAACAAGAAAGGTTGACGAGCTTGCTGGCCTGTCAAACCAGGTGACGGAGCTCACAGAGGGAGTGAAGTTAATGAGAGAGATGCTGCTACGAATGGATCCTAATTCTAGCAGGAAAACCAGCGACAAGAAAGATGCAGGGGATTCACGTTCAGAAACTGAAACCGAGAGCCAAGATGAAGCAGAAAGAGGGACGACAAAATTTCGGAAAATGGAGTTACCAGTGTTCGATAGGGATGACCCCATAGGTTGGTTCTGTCGGGTAGAGAGGTATTTCCACATCAACAGTGTGCCGGAACCGGACAAGTTGGAAGCTGCAGTTGTTTGCCTCAAGGATCGAGCTCTCCACTGGTACCAGTGGAAGGAAACCCGAAGCACGCTGAGGAGCTAGCCAGAATTTAAACAGAAGGTCATGGAGCGATTCCATACTTTCCAACGTGGGGGAGAATATAAACTTCTCTTCTCAAACAAGCAAGAAAGCACGGTCTTGGACTTTGTTGAGGTGTTTGAACGCCTCTCGTTTCCCTTGGTCAATGCACCGGAGGAGTGTTTAATGGGGGCTTTCCTTTACGGGTTGAAGACCGAGGTTCAAGCCAAGTTGGAGATCGCCGACGAGAACGACCTAGAAGGCTTGATTCGGATGGCGATTTGCATCGATGGGAAAAACTAGATGCTGGAGATGGATCAAAGGAATCGAGTCTATAAACCACCTGGCCAAATCAGGTTTAAAAAATACCCAGCCCAGACCCTTACCTATCGGGCTCCTCAGTACACAAAGCCCACTCGAATGACAGAACCTACTCGCCTGAACACCCACACGAACCCGGTAAGCCACCCGCCTAAGCTTGACCTGAAACCACTTGAGACAAGAACAGGGAGCTCTTTGACGGTAGCCTCGACGACGCGCAAACCAAGTTGGAGCCGCCGACTTTCGGATTCAGAAATGGCACGACGACGCGAATTGGGACTCTGCTTTAAGTGTGGTGAGCGCTACAGCCCAACGCACACCTGTCACAAGAAACACTTGCAGGTCTTCTTGCTTGACGTGGAGGCCGAAAACAGAGACAAGAGACCAGAAGAAACAGAGGATAGGGGAGAAGAATTTTTCGAAGTTGCAGAGGAGGCCACAAGAATGGAGTTGTCTCTACACTCTCTTGCTGGATTCGAGACCAACCACACTATGAAGGTTAAGGGTGAAATCGCAGGGGAACCTGTGGTGATTTGAATTGATAGTGGTGCTACCTAGAACTTCATCGCAGAGCATTGGTTGGCTCGGCCAGGAGTCAAGGTAGATGAGGTGGGAGAATATACAATTACAGTAGGGGACGGTTGCACAGTACGGAGGAGGCAGCGCTGTAGAGATTTAACCTTACATGTACAAGGGCTCAACATTGTGCAAACGTTCTACCCATTCCCATTGAGAGGTATTGATGCTGTCCTAGGTGCGACTGGCTAAGCACCTTGGGGGAGGTTAAGGTTAATTGGCGACAATTGACAATGAAGATCGAAAAGAAAAGTAACAGAGTATGTTTAATAGGGGACCCAACCCTGTCCCGAACACATGCATCTCTACAATCCCTCATGAGAACTATGAAGAAGAAAGGGGATGGGTTCCTAGTGGAATGCTATAGCCTAGAGGGAGACCAGGAAGGTCATCACCAATACCCAACAGAGGTCCAAGACTTGCTAAGTAAGTACATGGATGTGTGCCAATCAGCGAGAAATCTGCCTCCCCGGCGCTCACGTGATCACGCAATTGTGGCCAAACCGGGAGAACAACCACCAAACCTTCGACCTTACCGATACCCCCACTCACAGAAGAAAGAGATTGAGGAATTAATCAAAGATATGCTTCAGGCTGGAATTATTCAACCTTGCCCTTATTCCAGTCCCGTATTGCTGGTTAAGAAGAAGGATGGTAGTTGGCGCTTTTGCGTAGATTATTGCGCATTGAACAAGATCACCGTCCCGGACAAATTTCCAATCCCGGTTATAGATGAGCTGCTGGACGAATTAAAGGGGGCCAAAGTGTTCTCCAAATTGGATTTGAAATCAGGGTATCATCAAATTCGAATCAAGATGGGGGATGAACACAAGACCGCCTTTCGCACCCACGAAGGACACTATGAGTTTAAGGTGATGCCTTTCGGACTTACTAATGCACCCTCTACGTTTCAAGCACTGATGAATGATATATTCAGGGGCTGTTTAAGGAAGTTTGTGTTAGTATTTTTTGATGATATATTAATTTATAGTTGTGATGTCAAAACTCACTTGACACACCTAGAAGAGGTGTTAGCTATCTTGCAGGAGAATAATTTGGTCATCAACCTCAAGAAATGTCACTTTGCACAACAAAAGATTGAATATCTTGGCCATGTCATTTCAGAGCAAGGGGTTCAAGCTGACCCAGCCAAGGTAGAAAGCATGATCGCTTGGCCGCAACCGCAAAATGTGAAGTCTTTGAGAGGGTTCTTAGGGCTGACTAGATACTACCGTCGGTTTGTTCAAAATTATGGAAAAAGTAAGATAAATAGTCTGAATGTTGTATCTATTCATGTACATAAGATGTGTATTTATACAATAGGAGAGAGCCTTAGCATTGATGGCTCTTAATGGCTGTTAATTGAGGATTATTCCCTAATCCCTGATTTATAGGGATTCTAATATATTTCCTGATTTCCTAACAGAAAGATAGCAAGTCCCTTGACTGATTTGCTCAAGAAGGACGCCTTTAAATGGACACCCAAGGCCACCAAAGCATTTGTGACCCTCAAAGCAGCCATGACGACATTACCGGTACTCGCCATGCCGGATTTTTCTATGCCCTTTGAGCTGGAAACTGACGCGTCGGGGACTGGTTTAGGTGCGGTTTTAATGCAGCAGGGGCGCCCTATCGCTTACTACAGCCAAAAGTTGTCCAAACGAGCTCAACAATGTTCCATCTATGAAAGGGAATTGATGGCCATAGTGTTGGCTGTCAAGAAATGGAGGCATTATCTATGGGGACAGAATTTTGTTATCAGAACTGATCAAAAGGAGTTGAAGTATTTGCTGGAACAGAGATTATTGGAAGAAAACCAGCAAAAATGGGTGTCTACACTCATGGGATATAAGTTTGAAATCTCCTACAAACCCGGAAGGGAGAACCGAGCAGCGGATGCTTTATCCAGGCAAGAGGAACCATTAAAGCTGATGGCTTTTTCCTTATGGCAGAATGATGACATGGAGGTTTGGGAGAAGGAAGTGCAGGCTGATCCCAAACTTAGGCACATCATGCAGCAGCTACTCACTAGTAAGGAAGGCGTTGAGGGGTACAGCTTGATAAAAAGGTGCTTACATTATCAGGGCAGATTGGCCATTCCTAAGAATTCAGCAAGAATTCCATTATTAATGAAGGAATACCATGATTCACCGATAGGAGGACATTCAGGATACTTAAGGACCTATAAAAGGCTGGCTAATATAGTTTATTGGGAGGGCATGAAGAAAGAAGTACAGAAATATGTTGCTGGTTGCGCCGTGTGTCAAAGGAACAAGCATCAAGCACTTTCTCCTGCCGGTTTGCTACAACCACTCCCCGTTCCCCAGGCTGTTTGAGAGGACATAGGCATGGATTTCATTATCGGCTTACCTAAATCTCGCCACCATGACACTATCCTAGTCATCGTGGATCGCCTCACCAAGTATGCACACTTCCTTCCCCTACGACACCCCTTTACCTCTAAGGATGTTGTAGATCTGTTTGTACGGGAAATAGTTTGTTTGCATGGTTTCCCTAAGACAATCGTCTCCAATCGTGACCGAGTGTTTGTAAGTCATTTCTGGCGTGAATTGTTCAAGCAAGTGGGTACTCAATTATGTCTAAGCTCAGCCTATCACCCAGAGACCGATGGACAAACAGAGGTGCTAAACAAAGGGCTTGAAACCTACCTGCGATGTTTTACTAGTGAGTGGCCGGACCTATGGGCTCAATGGTTGCCAAGGGCGGAATATTGGTATAACACTACTCATCAGGGGTCGGCAAACATGACTCCTTTTCGAGCTGTGTATGGGAGGGATCCACCCACCTTTCTCAAGCTTACCAATAAGCCTTTGGTAGTCGAAGAAGTGAGCGAACAACTGTGCTCCAGAAATGCAATCATTGCCACTTTGAAGGAAAATTTGATTAAGGCACAAGAGGAAATGAGGAAACAAGCCAACAAGCATAGGCGGGATGTTCAGTATGATGTAGGCGATCAGGTATATGTCCGCATACAACCTATCGGTTGCGCACTTTGGCCAAGCGGGTTAATGAAAAGCTAAGCCTGCGATTTTATGGTCCTTTCACCATTGTAGAAAGGGTAGGGGCGGTAGCTTATTGTCTGGACCTTCCTCCAACTGCTCGAGTTCATCCCGTTTTTCATGTCTTGGTCCTTAAGAAATCAGTACATTCGAGCTGTGTGACTCCTACAATCCCACCATCCTTATCGACACAGTTGGAATTGCAAGTTCAGCCCGAGGAAGTTTGCAACCTAAGGAAGCTTACCAATGGTCAGACTGAGGTACTTATCAAATGGAAGAATATGCCTCCCTATGAAAACTCTTGGGAAGAGACAATCGCTACACAATTTTCAGATTTTCACCTTGAGGACAAGGTTTAGAGGAAGGTAATGCAAGAACCCTCCCATACGCTGGCAAGGTTTACGCACGGAAACCAAGGCAGACATAAACAAGACACAAAGAGGCAAGATGCCTTTTAAGGTTGCAGGGTTGACCTTATTATCTTTACATCCTTTTTGAAGTAAGTGTAGGATGAGTAGTTGTTGATAGGGTGGCTTCTGGGAGATTGTAAAAGCTCTTTTGTTTTTTACTATATGAGTCGTTAGAGGGTAGGAGGCAGTTATGGAATATTTTGAGAGTAGAAAGGTGGAGGAGCATATCAGGTGTTGTATAAACCTGAGATGTCCTTGGCTGTGAGGGACAACCTTGTTCCTGACAGATTGCTGTAATATATTTATCAGTAATATAAGTATTGATTCAGCAGTGGTTATATCTCTGATTCAATAGTGATTTGGGGAGCTAATTTGTTAGTTCCTAACAGTACTAAAAAAGAATGAGCATAAAATAATAGTCTATAGTTATAAGTTCTGAAGCAACTATAACCAAGGGAGGCATATTGAAATTACAAGACCACAGGCAACGGCATATATATTCATTGTGATTTCAAGATCACAAAAGGGAAAAAAAAATTGCTAAAGATGGACATTAGTATCCTCATCATCAAGTGTAGTCTTACAATCAACTAATATTATCATCAAAGCATGAAATGGACCATTAACCCTCTGCTACTATGATATATAAAGATAATAATCAGCATTTAGGGACCTAAGTGTAATATGAACCTAGGGACCTATTTATAAACTAGATAGTTAGTAGGGTATTTAGTCAATAATGGTAAACTAGGATTAGTTAGGATTTGAAGGGGCTATAGTGTTATAAATAGCTCATTCTCCTATTGTACAATGAGATCCGTATGTTTGCAGTAATACAGAAACTGTGAGAGAGCAAATGAAGCTCTCTCCTTCATCTCTCTTCTAATCCTAATCTCTATTCTTGATCAATAAGCATATCATAATATGCCAAAAATAGATCAATACAGCAGGAATGCAATTGGCAGCATTGCTGATTAATTAACGTGCTATTTGTACTCTGTGACCGGAACCTTTTAAGAAGATCTATCTTCAAATACCCCCAAAAGCTTTAACTATTATGCAGGAAAAATTAATATTCATGATGCATCTGATTTATCCATTAATAACATTAGCAAAATATTCAAGCACCATACTGGTTTAGATTCTTCTAAATCTTTAACATATAAACCAGCATAATCATTTGCCCCTTTTGATCGCAAATTAATCAGCAAACCATTGGAGATATAATAAATAAATCAGCAATGCATTTCAAAAAATCCTGATTCACTTTCTACCAAAGTGTAAAATGCAATTATAAAATTATAAAATGACATAATAATTTATCCCTATATCATTACAACAACAATAAAAACAAACCTTATCCATGCAAGTGAGATAGATAAATGGTTATCAATCTATCACCACTCAGAAAAATTATAGTTAGTTGAAGAAATCTAACCTTAAATGCATTTGCTCACAAAAAAATTTAAGGCCTCAGGTTATGTCCCCAAGAACCAACCATGAGCATGGCGCACTAAGGGGTCACTTGTTGATTGCCTTCTGGATTTTAGTATGAATACGAAAATTCTTGTATGAATCAAAGCCTTCTTTCCATCTAGACATTTGTGTCTTTAATACATCATATGCCTTTAAATCACAAGGTCCAAATTTCTCATCAGAAGCATGAGATCTCGACTTAGCAGAGCTAATATCACCAACCATCCCTTGACCCACTGCTTCAGACTTCTCATTGGGAATAGTCTTGTTCTCTTGAGCATTAAAAGCTAATGTATGATGAATCTTATACTGATCAACAAAGTTCCCACGAAGAAGGTCTGGTACAGGGCAATCAAATAAATTTGGATGATATAGCATGAAAGGTTTTGGTGTAGAAGGATCACGATCACCAGGGGAGACTGCAAGATCATCAAACAACTCAGACCCAAGAGCTGAAACAGATATCTTACCAGCCACCTTCATAACTTTTTTGCATTGAAGGCTAACCTCTGTTTCTACTGAAAAACTGCAATCTTCGAAATCTGAAGACCCATCACCAATTTTATGAAGCCCAACTAGAATTGCAAGAGGAAGAATTGGGCCCACTATATCATCATTACACTTGTTTTTTCTGGAATTATCATCTTTACACTGAACCTTACCAGAACACTTCTTGCTGCGGGGAGATGGTTTCCTCAAGAAAAATGGTGGTAAATTGTTGTGTGGGGGAACAACCAAAAATTCCAGAGATACCTTTTTTTTACCACCAACACAGGATTCAGATTGCTTTGAAAAAGCCAATTGTAATATGTGCAAAGGCAATTTAGCCCACAATAATCTTAGAGCAACCTCATAGAGGCTTGCTGATGGCATTACATCATTAAAGAAAGAAATAGTTGTGCGAGAAGATTTAGAAAAGCCAACCCCACAAGCATTTAATTTCTCACACAAGGCTTTATGCACTTCCTCATCTAGTGATTTTTTCTTCCTGACATTCATACGTTTTATTTTTTCAACCAAGCATTCAGTAAGGTTACCTCTAAAATGTGAATTGAGGTAGTTTGATCTCAGGAAAGTAAAACTCTTGGAACACTCGTATTTCTCATCAGTAGTAGAAAACAAATATCTATTCAGCTGCACCCCTAGTCCATTGCAATTTTTTGATTTTTTTTCAGTGACCCAAGACGCTTCATATCTTTGCAACTCAAGCTTTCCTGAAGTCATTAGCCTTATCAATGTGAAACCACCATGTTTATCCTGTTCACAAAGTTTGGAGGCAAGATCATTATTCAGAATGGTAAATCCCAAAACCATCTCTTTCTTCGTCCTCCAGTCAATCCATTTAGGAAGATTTTCTTTTGCATACTCTTCTTTCAAGAGACAACTTCCACAATGACAATAATGACCAGATATGGCAAGCTCATATGGACGCTCCCACGCATAGATAGTCTTGCTAGTCTTTGAAAACTTTGAAGCAAAAGATCCTTCTTTGGATGGTAATGAGGGTCCATAGCAAAAGAGATTGAAACTTTCATTGAAAAATGATCCCAATATGATACAAAATCCAGCTTTTGAAGCAGAATCAAATGTGTCAGTCCTAGAATGTGACCTCAGCTGAAACAAGTTTAACACATTTATATAGGTAGCATTGTCAAGATCATGGGCCCACTGAATAATAGGCATCATTTCCTTTCGCACATCACATAAAAGTAAAAAATTGTTAGAGGCCACAATAAAGTATAAGTTATCAGGACCTGCCCTTGAAAGTGCCAGAAACTCCTCGTTTTGATAATGCATGTGCAACAAATCAACTGTCAATAGACAACTTACAACATGGGTGTCCTCCGTCCAATCAACTAAGAAAACCACCTCAGAAGTTGCCACAATAAAAATTCTAGGCTTCCAGCTAAATTCAACACTCACCCAAACTAGAGCTTTAGAACTATATGGATTAGGACATTTTAGTTGTGACCCAGTTCCCTTAAAATTAGGAGCGGCTTTGCCATCCCCTGAATCAAATAAGAAGAGGCATCCATTTTCTAGCAAAACAAGACTTTCCTCATATATATGAGGACTCCAACAAGCATGGACAACAGAGCAAGTTTTGAAAGCTTTGTTGCCCACACAATCTACACGAAGTCTGTCCATATGTGAATCGTGCCGTACAGAAAACCAATAAACAGTGTAGCATGTGGTAACCAACAAATATCCAACAAGAGAAGACTCGTCCCTATTAGCAACTGAGTTAGCTAAAATTCTTAATATACGACCACTTGCTCCACAAGAAACTCGAAAAATATCTTCATTATTGTCAAGTTTAATGCGCAAGTGCGAATCTTCAAAAAAGAGCGTCAAATAACCAACTCGATCAAGATTCTTACCGGTTGGAAAAAAGAGAATAGCACCATTTTGATATTTAAGAATCTCGAGTTGGTTGTAACGGAAGGCAGGTGGGAGGTCATCTTGGAGTTGAGAACCAAATTGCGAGGCAATAGAGGATGCAGTGGAGGGAAGGATGGGAGCATCAGGTGTAGCAGTTGCAAGAAATTGAGGAAGTGATAGTTGGGGGGCACAAATAGGAGGGATTAAGAGAGAAGAGGAAGAGAAAAGTTGGGTGAAGGTTTGAGGGTTGGGGTTGAAGATGAGGGGACCCAATGCAGATCGATCAGAATCTGAAACAAGTAGGTGTTCATGAAATGGAGAAACTGGTATGTGGGACTTCCAATCTTCAAAGAAGTCCATTGCTTGAGATAAAGTGAAACCAAGAAACCTGCAAACACACCAAGGAGTGAGACTTGAGGCATAGAATCAGACGTGAAAATACCTAAACAATGAAGTCAAGGAAGGAACTAACGAAACAAGAATGGCGTGTGGGCGAATGTTTGATAAAAGAGTAAATACCCTTTTTGGTCCCTGAAATAACAGCGCTACTCATTTTGGTCCCTGAGTAAAAAAATGTCATTTTTAGTCCTTAAACAGTAAAAAAAAAAAAAGTCTCTTTTAGTCCTTTTAATCATTTTTTGTGGGCATTTTACTCCCTCACAAATTCCCAAAAAATCATTTTTAGTCCCTAAAAAGGACCGAAAATGACATTTTTTTTACTCAGGGACCAAAATGGGTAGAGCGTGTTTTTCCAGGGACCCAAAAGGGTATTTACTCTTGATAAAATAGAGTTATAGAAGTTTTTAGGCAAAAGTCCACATTAATGTTTATGCAAAATTTCTCACACAAGCTTACATTTACATTGTATACCGTAGCTCACAGCGAAAAA
This sequence comes from Acacia pycnantha, assembly GCA_025563575.1. Taxonomy (NCBI): domain Eukaryota; kingdom Viridiplantae; phylum Streptophyta; class Magnoliopsida; order Fabales; family Fabaceae; genus Acacia; species Acacia pycnantha. Next base: position 161,059 of record JAMWYP010000484.1, on the reverse strand, counting down.
ACATCTACTACTGATAACCAAATAAGCACTATGGACTCAAATATGAGGTCCATCCAAGGTGTGGCCCAATAGGAGGCAACCAATTTGACACAAATATGATGACACAATATTTGGACTTGGAGATACAAGAGGCTCAACAGTTCAAATCCTAACCCTAAGATACACTCTATAAATAGAGGGTAAACTCTAAGGTATACACATTCTATGCTCTCTTTAAGTTACTATTCAACCGTCAATGTGCATACACACCACCCCCTTTGGCGAAAGCCTTTATATTAATGCACAGTCATCTTCTATTCTCATAGGTATCTCATCCATGGATACCTAGGAGAGAGTTATTCGATCCGATATCAATATACTAGTCTAATAGGGCTAGATCTCTGTGTTCTTATAACAGAACATTGGCGCCGACCGTGGGGATTCGATAAATTTCAACTCCTGCGACCAATATACGTACCAATACACCTTCTAAGCAATAATGACCTTCTAAGAACAGTTGTATGGTTCCTAGGCATGTTTAAAATTTTGATTTTTAATGTACCAATACACCTGTTAAGTTTGTGAAAATTTTCGGAATGGAATTTTCAAGCGAAATGTTTTCAACAGAATTTGAGACTTCACGAAAAGAACTATCTGACGCATGACTTAGAGCTCACAATAGTCGTTTTTGCTTTAAAATTTGGAGACATTACTTGTATGGATCAAAAGGAGTTGAATAACTGACAGAGAAGGTGGATGGAGTTTTTGAAGGATTATGATTTTGAGTTGAAGTATCATACAAGGAAGGTGAAGGTAGTTGCTGATGCCTCGAGCCGGAAGTCAATTCACGTGTTTCATAGGTGTGTAGCTGATCAGAATCTGTTAGAAGGATTGTTAAAGGTTTATCTTGAACCAAAGTCTGAGGTGATTTTGAGTTCAGTGTGAGGGGATTTTGACTTTTATAATGAGTAAAGGATGGCCCAGATGAATGATGACCAATTGCTAAAGATTAGAAAAGAGTTGGAGAACGGTGAAGTGCCTGGTTATGATATTGGGGATATAGGTATATTGAGGTATAAAAAGAGGATTTGCGTTCCGAATAATGAGGAAATCAAGAAGACGATTCTTGAAGAGGCTCATCGGAGGAAGTATACCGTTCATCCAGGAATCACTAAGATGTATCGAGATCAGAAGCAAGGGTAATGGTGGCCAAAGATGAAGTGTGATGTGACAAACTTCGTATTGAAGTGTCGGACTTGTCAGAAGGTGAAGATCAAGTATCAAAAGCCTCCAGGATTACTTCAACCTTTAGAAGTTCCACAATGGAAATGAGACAGCATTTCCATGGATTTTATTGTGAGATTGCCAAAACCACAACACACCACAACGCTATATGGGTCATTGTAGACAGATTGACGAAGTTAGCTCATTTTCTTCCGATCCATATAGGATATAGCTTAGATAGGCTAGCTCAGTTGTATGTGGATTGGATTGTTAGGTTGCAGGGGTACCCACAGAGATTGTATCAGACCGTGATCCAAGGTTCACATCAAACTTTTGGAAGGCGTTACAGAGGCTATGGGGACAAGGTGGAAATACAGTAGCGCTTAACATCCGCAGACTGATGGTTAGACAGAGAGGACGATTCAGATCCTTGAAGATATGTTGAGGGCTTGTGCCATTGTGTTACCTGGTAGTTGGGATCGTCACCTGCCTTTGGCAGAATTTGCTTACAATAATAGTTATCACTCAAGCATTCAAATGGCACCTTTTGAGGCATTATACGGAAGGAAGTGTAAATCGCCTCTTTGTTGGACTGAATTGAGCGAACGAACTGTGATTGGACCAGACTTGGTGGACGAAACTACGAAGAAAATTGAGATGATTCGCCAGAGGTCGTTGACCGCTCAGAGTAGACAAAAGAGTTATGCGGATAGGCGATGGAGGCCTTTAGAGTTTGAAGTAAGGGACCATGTATTCCTTAAGGTTTCATCGGAAACTGGTATTAGCAGATCCATCAAAGCCAAGAAATTGACTCCTCGATTTATTGGGCAATACGAGATTCTAGAGCGAATTGGACCGGTTGCATATCGAATTGCCTTACTACCGCACCTCTCAAGTGTACACAACGTGTTTTACGTGTCACAACTTAAGAAATGTCATCCAGATCCTTCCCATGTAATTGAGCCCGGAAAGGTCGAATTAAGAGAAAATTGACCTACGTACCCGAGCTGGAAAGGATCCTTGATGTGAAGGATAAGCAGTTGCAAAATAGAACAATTCGTCTCTTAAAAGTATTCTGGAAGGGTATGTCTCCCGATGATGCCACCTGGGAAACCGAAGAGCGAATGCGACGTGATTTCCCTGATTTGTATGAGTAGTTATGCCTATATGTTATTTATGATTATGTGGTGTTGTGATCAATTTGCGTAATGCGATAATTTTGTTGTGCTAGGGGACTTTTGTTTTGATGTGCCAGCGTGCCATGATATTTTGGAAATAATGTTTTGGTATTGACATTATTGTATTGGAATCTTGTGTTGTGGATTGTTTACTTAAATAACTTGTTGAGAATTTTGGGGACAAAATTCTATTTAGGTGGGGAGATTTGTAACATCCTAATTTTTAATTTTGGGATTTAAGTATAATTATGAAATAAATATATATGATAAATGTGTTTATTACGAAATTTGGTTTAAAATAATCATGAGAATAATTATTGGAATTTGAGGCATATTTTCTCATAAATTAAGGACAAATAATTAAGGAATAATATTTAGCATAAGTATTTTTGAGATAATATTTTGAGGCCAAAAGAAATTCAATCAAGAAAGAAAATCCTTACAAGCATGAAGGATTCATTTTTGGCATTTAATTGGTAATTAAGCAATATTAAAAGGAGAGTAAAATAGAACAGCAAAACAAGTCTATACTCTCTCATCAATTCTCTCCAGCCTTAATTAATGCAATACACCTATTATTCATTTGATCCCTAAGCCTAACACGTGATGACAGTAAAACACCCCCAACCCATTATTCTCTTCATCTCACGGCCCATGACTAAAACCCAAACTATTATCTCATTTATTCCTTTAACTTATCATCACAAGCAAAAACACATAACCACCATCATATCTTTCGGCTAAAACACGTTAAGCTGAGACAAGGAGGAATATCAGCAAAAGCAGATCACGCCTTGTCAGCATATCTCACCTCAGCCTCCACTGTACACGCAAACTCAGGCGCCATACTTCTCGAGCCTCACAACACTGGAAAATCTCTTGGTCCATTATCCTTTTTCTCGGACCGGACCCCCCTTGGTCCTTTAAATATATCCCTGCTCATCTTCATCCAGTAAGACAGAAACGCAGAGAGAGGGAGAGACGAGAACGACGTGAGACCGAGGAAGGAGGGAGAGAGAGAGAGAGCTTAGTCATTGTTTTTCCTCTTTGTTTGGTTTCGGAAGACAGGGGTGTTCGGTTCTAGCTGGAATTCCATAGTTCAAACCAGCAAAACGAGGTAAATTATCAAGCTTTCTTTCTTTTAGTTTCCCTGTTTCATCAACACAAGTTTCAATTAAAGCCGTTAGGATCGTTGCTATGATTCCACATGTGTGATCCCCGTGTTCGGAGCTAGAGCAGAGGAAGCTTTTGCATATGTTTGAAACGGAAAATTCCAAACACCACTCAAAACATAAAAGAATATTAGAGGATGCTTAAACGGTGTTTATGCAAGTATGAATATGAGTAATACACATGAAGATAGAAGTTGCTGTCATATTTTTTATGTGCTACATATATATATATATATATATATATATATATATATATATATATATATATATATATATATATATATATATATATATATATATATATATATATATATAAGTCTTTGGGTATATAAATATATATAAGCAAAGGAAAACTACTGTTTTAGTGTATATGTATATATATACTTAGAGAAACCAAAACCTTGCATAACGTGAGATAAGTCTTGCTTGTGAGTTCCCTGTTTGTAGAAACCAAAACAGAGTAAAGTTGCTACATATGATATGAGGAAGAGAAGGAAACATGTTTCTCTGCTTTTAGAAACTAAAACAGAGGAAGTTTTAAGTGTGTGTGTGTGTATTACTACCTTGGGAAAGACTTTTGATGTTGAAGGTAAATATAAAAGAGGCTTAGGATTAAATCAAAGCTTATTGTATGTAAGTATATATAAAATGCTTCACGTTGGGAGAAAGTAAAGAAGTTTGGTTTGTTGTGTTGTTGCTGGAGAATATGAATATATATGTGTGTGTGTACGTGGGAAGTAAAAGTGAATACCATAAGCTTATGTATATGAATGTATGCGTGTTGCTGGAGATAGAAATAATGGGAAAGGTTGGTATTATATATGACACTATACTTATATATAATAAAGAAGGAAAATTTGTCTCTATATATATATATAAAAAAAAACTGTTTATATATATATGTGTGTACTTGAAACCAAAACTATGTATTCTTGTATATGCCTGTGTGTGTCTATCTATATACATGAAGCATATTTTTCATGGTATTAATGGTTATAAACTCTTAATTTAAATTGTTAGGATAGTCTCCGAGAGTTTAAAATAATTATAAAAAAGTAATAATTAATTAGTAAAATAATAATAATAAATAGAAAAGAGTATTACTAATTAATAATAAACGAAAGGAGAATTAATAGTTGCAATGGTCTCCTTGATTTTTCAGTCCGTCATAATGTGTCACTTCAAGCTTTCCAAATATATTATTATTAAAACTGTATATTTTTAATTCTATGAAATTAAAAGTTATAATTGTGATGATGTAGAGCCTTATTGTAAGCGGTGATTGTGCGGGTTGTACTCCTCAAGCTAAGGTTAAGCTTGGAATTGAGGTAACCGGGGTTAATTTATTTTATATGCTTGTTTTGGGTTGTAAGGTATTTTTCTAAGCCTTACTTTCATATATACTATTTGTATGTGTTTTGAAAAATTATGTGTATGTTTGAATATGAAATTATTTCAGTGAAGCAGTGTATTTTTCCAATCTATGTATTTAAGTAAATACTATTATTGGGGTTGTTATTGTTGTGATGGTTGAAATGCTTGTTGTGAATTGATATACTTGGAATAATAAATTACTAAAAAGTTGTTGAAAAATTTTAGTGTTATATTATTTCTTCTGTTGTGGGTTGTGTTGGGTTGTGTGGAAGAGATTAAGGGTGAATTTGTGCCTGGCTCTCTCAAATCCTGGCCCAGATCTTGAGTTGAGTGTTATAGGCGGACACCTCCCTGTTACGGTATTACGTTGGTGACATGGGAGGGGACAGTATTCTTGAAGTGACTAGCTAACCTTGGCCAAGTATACTAGCACTGATAGGCTGTACCACGTCCAGAAGATATAAGAAGGAGCAGGATGGATGAGTGGGGATGAGTTTAATTGTTAATTATTATGTATTATTCTGTTTGTAATTGTGCCAGAATTAAGGATTTCTGTAGTGGTTTGTGGGCGAGTGTTGTGCCCTGAACCCGACATATATGTTACCGAGTTTGTGGGCGGAGTTTGTGCCCTGGACTCCGGGTTTGTGGGCGAGTGTTGTGCCCTGAACCTGACATGTATGTTATCGAGTTTGTGGGCGGAGTTTGTGCCTTGGACTCCGTGTTTGTGGGGAGTGTTGTGCCACCGAACCCGACATGTATGTTATCAAAAGAAAAAGTATTCTCCATTATTGCTTGTTACATATTATAATTATATTAATAAACTTGCTTCTCTGACTTGCAATCCTTTCCTGCATATTTGATAAATTAATTTCGGTTACGGGGACTTTATGTCTCACCCCGTTATTATTAAATTTTTCGTGCAAGACCTCTAACCTTACTAGAGGACAAGGGAAGCAGCTAGAGGCATAGATGTCGTGAAATTTACAGGCCTCTTGTTGGTAATAGTGTTGTATTGATTTATATATTGCCATCATAGGGCCCTCATATTTTTGAAATACTACATTAACTATTTTTGAGAGACTGTTTATTTTCCGAAGGCTTTATTTTGTACACGATCATATTATGGTGGATCCACAATCATATCTTGTGCGAAAATTGTTTTGTATAGACCCTTTGTTGTGGGGTTAGGGTTATAAGACTTGTGGGCTATGTGTATTTCTGTTCGATATTTGTGCCCAGAGTCATGAATTTATTTGTGGTGGGTTTGTGGGAAAAATTTGTACCCTGGACCCGAGGTGTGTTGTCTTGAAAGAAGAATGGTTTCCATAATTACCTGTTAATCCGGTTTTATGAACACATTATGGTTAATTGTTGATTTGTTAGAAAGGGTCTTTTCAACGGCAATAGAGCCGAGATAGCTGGAGCGACCATGGCAACGGAGCCGAGATCCTGAGAAGAGACCAAGCAATCGGAAAGCCACATATATGATACCTTTCTTAGTTTCCCAAAATCAGCATTTGTCCTGATTGAAAGTCAAGATCATGATTTGAAGTCTGGGATTGTAATTTGGGATAGTCATTTGAAATCCGGGATTATGAGTGGAGGTCGTCTTGTTTGAGGTCCGGGATTGTAGTTTGAAATCCGAGATTATAATTTGAAATCGTCCTAGTTGAAGGCCGAGTTAGTTAGTCATTTGAGGTCCGAGATTATAGTTTGGAGTCCGGGATTATAATTTGAAATCTGAGATCATTATTTGAAGTTGTGCTGGTTGAAGGCCGAGATAGTCATCCGGAGTCCGGGATTAAGAGGCGTTGTAAAGCCCCTAAACAAATGATCACAGTGGAGCAACTTCCTTCTAGAACTTCATTTGTCATGCACCAGTAGACTCAACGTTATCCTTCAATATTGCGCGCCAGTTCCTACTTCCATCTTCAAGGTTTATTTCGACTTGGGAGGTATATCATTGCAACGCCAAGATTGGTGCTCTATCGTGAGAAGGAAACCTTAGTGATGCATGGAAGGTGTTCGATGAAATACCTGTGAAGAATGTGGTGCCTTGGAATTCCATGATAGTTGGATTATGGAGAACGATATGGTAGAAGGTGCTTATGACTATTTTCTAACAATGAAAGAGAAGAACACTGCGTCATGCAACACAATCATTTGTCTCAACAGAGACAGGGGCAAAGAAAGCGAGGGAGATGGCATCAGCGATGGAAATTGGAGTCAAAATGAGAAAAATGCTGATTATTTCAATCAGAGCATGTCACAGATCAATTTGAAATCGTCTTTTCCTTGTGGGTGTCGTGGGATTCTTGATTTTGATCTTGCTCGCTGCACCTTCGAAAAGGGATTTCTCAACATCACTTGTTGGTATTATTCTCAAACATTGTCATCTAGAGAGGTTTTCTCAATGCAATGTTTCTTTCAATGACTAAAAGCTCTTACATATTGAATGGAATTGGATTGAAGATGGGATTTAATGGTGAAGATTGCACAGACTGTCTTTTGCTTTCATTTGATCTGTGTGCATACATCAAATTACATGATCTTCATTCTCTCCAGATGAAGGCCCTTCTGTAAGATTTTTACACAACAAGAAGGCTAACCAAGGTGGTCTAAAGATTAATGACTACCCTAGAATGGTTTCTCTGAACAGTCCACATATTAATGAAGAATGTTTGGCACAGTTGAATGGGAAACTTCCTCAGATTGATATTAAAATGGAGAAAATTTCTTTGAAATTTGTTCATGAACTTGCAGGCATAGAGGATTTCTTCCCTCTTGTTCGTGCAAGCATAAATAGTGCCCAACTTGTAAAACAGAGTTTTGCGACAAAATCCCGGATCATGAGCATATCAAGTGTTGCGGCACATTAATTTGATGCTCAAAGGAATACATGTTCCTGTCAATTTTTCTTGCAGAGCCAAAGAGATGAATATATGCCTTTGTGAGCTATCATTGGACGTGCTTATGTTCATGATTGGGAAACTGAATCTGTCTGGTCTTTATTCATTGAGAAGCTCTATGATTTTGGCTAACTACTGTAAGTGGAAAACCAGTCAAGCTTAAATCTTATATTTCCTTTCCATCATTAAAGGGTGATTGTAGCTAGAAACAGTTTGCTTTTGTTATACTAAGGAGGCTTTCTGATTTCACGACTCAAGATGTTGCATTTATGTTTAGAAGTAAAGAGCTCAATGCACAATATCAATCATTGGCATTCAGCCATGTTATTGTCTAGGTTTCTTATTTTGGGTGATATACAAGGAGCTTATCAATTCCTCCAATACAATATTTGCTTCTACTTGCATCATTGCGTATTCCTATTCCAAGTCTAGATGAGTCTTGAAGGAGTGCTCCATATATATCTCATCGGATATTCCTTAAGCATGCAATGTTCAACACTCATTCAGAATCAATGAAATTGCATAGAAGAATGTTCCCATAGAGACACCTCTGTTAGATTTGATTAGTTTTGATGATGTCTTATAGATGCCATTATTAAGAGCAAAAAGCTTGTTTAATATATTTACCTCCTACACTGACTAACTACTATATTTAATGTAGATTAGTCCAAGTTGAATTATAGATCAAGAAGGAGATAAGAGATTTCAGAAAGAAGAAATTGGAGAGAATGTCAAGTTCAAGAAGAAGAGGAGATATTGAAGAAGGTAGAACTTGCTGAGAATGATGAGTCCAAGTTGAACGACAGAGAATGATCAAGAGAAGAGAAGAAAGAAAGAATTGAATTATGGAAAATGATCAAGAGAAGAAGAGAAGAAAAGAAAGAAAGAATTGAATTGTGGAAAATTATCAAGAGAAGAAAAGAAAGAAAGAGTTGAATTATGGAGAATGATCATGAGAAGAAGAAAGGAAGGAAGAACTTGCTAAATAGAATGAGAATATCATTATTCAAGTTCTTATATTGATGCTAGAAGTCTTCAATATCATATGGATGTTGGAATGGCTCAATTAGGAATTAAAGTCAGCAAAAATCAGCTTCAGGATGAGAAAACTCGAGTTCAGATCTAAAAACTCGAGTTTCCTACCTCGCTACAATGATTTGCTCCTCTGGTACAAGAAAACTTGAGTTTAGGACACAAAACTCGAGTTTGAGACTCAAAACCCGATTTTGTCACTAACTAACTCGAGTTTGTAATGTCTTCAGCATCTATGGAGTCTCTGGATAAGGAAAACTCGAGTTTATAAGTAGAAACTTGAGTTTACAGCTCTCTTCAACAACTTTGTTCTACTTTGTTTCATGTTCAGCATAGGCGAGGTCTGGTAATTTGATGATATCTCCCAAACAAGAAATCAGATTGAGGTGAAACCAATTTTTTATAAAACTAGACTCCTAATGCATCATTTTGATATAAAATTCAAGTCAAAAGGAGTTGAGATCAAGGAGCTATGAATTGTAGAAGTTGACAGTGAAATTCACGCCACATAGCAGATCAAGCCTCGATGTGTTGAGTGTATCTCACAAACTACAAATCCAATTGAGCTGAAACTGGTGGAATTTGAAAGTAGACTCAAAATTTGTTCCATCAAGAGTTGAAACCAACCAAAATGGAGTTCAGACCAGGGAGATATGACCCTCAAAAGTTGACTCAAGAAATTTTGGAACCATTTCAGCATAGACTCGGTTTTATGGATATAGCTCACATTATACACAACTAAATGAAGTAAAACAAATTCCATATGAATCTAGACTCATCAAGTATTTCACAGAATTTGGAAGTGCTCGAGTTATTTAAACTTAACCAAACTCGAGTTAGTATTGGTAAACTCGAGTTTATGTAAAGCTGAGAGCACTCTGAGTTTTCCAAGTTTCCAATATTTTGAGGAAACTCGAGTTTGAGTGAGCAAACTCGAGTTTGTGTCAAGCAGAGAGCTTTTCACTATTTTGAACTTAAGAAAACTTGAGTTTTTGTTTGGAAACTCCAGTTTGAGCTTTGTAGACTTAATCGTATTTTCACTTCAAAAAGTCTCAAACTCGAGTTTGTCCTTAATGACTCGAGTTTGCTCCTATTTCAAAGTGCTCTTCAAAGCTCAATCGCAACGTTTACTTGAGAAAGAACAAAACTCGAGTTTGTGTTTCTAAACTCAAGTTTGCACTTGAGTAAACAGTTACAAACTCCAGTTTTCATTTGGAAACTCCAATTTTCAGCGCTCTATTTTGAAATCATCAGCTTACTCGAATTTGCGAAATCTTCATGTATGATCTAGATACTTCTTAGCATCACTCCTTATTATTCCTAGCTATGTTTAATCAATTTGTTAGTGAGTTTCAGATGTTTAAACGAAGGATTAGATGCAAAATGTCAGATTTGTGTTAGAACATCAAACGCAGTGACATAAGCCTTCAAACGGCTATATTTATTTCTTCCAACGGTCATATGCTGAATGGGAAGAATTTCTCAACGGTCATAAATTGCAACTACCTATAAAAGAAGAAGCTTTCAAGATACAAGGTTCAGAGATAAGAGCTTGCACTGTCAAAATGCCCAATTTCTGAAGGGGGAAATAGATTGTAACCTTACATTGTGTAAGGGGAGTATCTCGGTGAGAGATTTGGCTTCACATGTGCCTGGGTGAACTTGTGGGTTTGTAAAGGCTTCTCTTGTGCCCGGATTAAACAAGAGGATAGTGGATTGAAAATATCAAGTGGAGCTTGGGGACTGGACGTAGGTCAAGGATTGGGCCGAACCAGTATAAATCTCAGTTTGCATATTCTCTTCCTTAATCTCCTATATTTCCAGCATATATGTTTGAATGACTGTATATAGCTTTATAACTCTTTACTATCATACAAACTAGTTTGGGGGGTAGAAAGTGGACAACTGTAAAGTTTCCATGATGATAAGAGAAGAGGAAACTAAAGCCCTCAAGGTGTGCGTGAATTTTCAAATGCTATCCGGTTTTTTGAATATTGTTAGTGAAAAAACATGTTATCAATAACCGAGATCCAGACAAACAAGAACGAAGAAAGAATGAAAGACAAGCAAACCCAAATGTTTGATGCGGAAACCTTCAAGGCGAATCAACTCGGACTACCAGACTACATGTTTGGGGACAATTCAACCAAAACTCAAATGAACTTGAAGTTTGTGTGAACTCGGATAAAAGCTGAAGCAACTCGAACAAAAGATCCAGGTTAAACCAGATATGCATCCCAGCAGCCGAGAGACCTGAACTACTGGGCTAGGGGCAACTGTTATGGACTCAAATATGAGGTCTATCCAAGGTGTGCCCCAATAGGAGGCAACCAATTTGACACAGATATGATGGCACAACATTTGGGCTTGGAGGCACAAGAGGACTAGCAGTCCAAACCCTAATCCTAAGGTACACTCTATAAATAGAGGGTAAACCTTAAGGTACACATATTCTATGCTCTCTCTAATTTACTATTCAGCTGTCATTGTGCACACACACCACCCCCTTTGGCGAAAGCCTTCATATTAGTGCACAGTGATCTTCTATTCTCATAGTTATCTCATCCATGGATACCTAAGAGAGAGCTATTTGATCCAATATCAATATACTAGTCTAATAAGGCTAGATATCTGTGTTCTTATAACAAAACAAGCACATTATTTTAACTTAATAAAAGGTTTTGCTTTGCCCTTTTAATGTTATAAAGAGTGCAAAAATACATATGTAGCTTTACAAAAGTACGCCTAACACTAAGTACTTTTTTTAGATGTAAAAATGACTACGTGGTTACAAAAATGGGGCAAAAGTTACACTCTGTTAAATATAGATAGTGTCCGTTAGATTAAAGTTAACTCCATCTTCTACATTTAAAGGAATATGAGACTTTTGCCTCACTTTTATATCACTTAGTTACTTTTGCACTTAAAAAAACACTTGGTGTTGGGAGCACTTTTGGAAAAACCACATGTATATTTTTGTACCATTACCCTTTTATAAAACATATTTTCAATGGTATAACTCTAACACCATAAATCTCAAATGACAATTTTTTTCATGTCAATCTCTGTTATTTTTAATTAAAAAAACTAAACTTAATATATCAATCTTCGTAAATGTCTTGTATCGACATTTAAAATTTCAATATCATAATTTTCTTTATTAATAGAACTAAGACAAAAATACATTTAATAAAATTAAAGAACCAAAATAAAACATTGTGTAAAGTTAAAGTATCAAGTATCAAATGTACATTTTTACCATGTATTATTATATAAAATTATTGTTTTTTTTAACCGCACAATTATAGTAATCTTGTTAGATATAATTAGTTTTGATGATGTCAAATATAGATTCCAAAAATTAAGAGCAAAACGTTTGCATAATATATTTATCTCATACATTAACTAATTACTATATTTAATGTAGATTAGTCAAGTAAAGAAAGAAGATATCGGAGAATAAAGTTGTTAACTATGGGGACAAGGAATAAAGAAAAGAAAGAAGTTATTGAGTTGGATTGATCATGAGGAAGATGAAGTTTTGACCAAAAAAAAAAAGAGGAAGAAGAAGAAAGAGACTGAAGACATTAGTCAAGGAAGCAAGAAGTTATCAAAAGATATTGGAGAATAATCAATTAGAAGAAGAGAAGAGATGAAATAAGAGTAAATACCCTTTCTGGCCTCTGATAAAAAATACAGACCCCATTTTGGTTCCTGAAAAAAATGTCCTTTTTAGTCCATAAAAAAGACGAATAAGGGTCGATTGGTGGACATTTTGATCCCTCACAAATTTCCAAAAGGTCCTTTTTAGTCCCATAAAAAGGACGAATAAGGGTCGGTTTTTTTGTCAGTGACCAAAATGGGGTCCGTGTTTTTTGTCAGGGACCAGAAAGGGTATTTACTCATTAAATAAAGAAGAATTTGTAAAATATAATAGGAATATCAATATTCAAGTTCTTAGATTTAATATTGGAAGTCTCTATAGAAGTTGAAATGGCTTAATTCGAAGTTAAAATACCTCAATGAAGCTATTTCATCTTCACTCAAGTGATTCTTTACTATCACTCGAGTTATAGAAGCATCACTCAAGTGATTATCAAGTTCTAGCATACTCTATTCAGCTCTGTTTTCGTTCAGCATGAGAGAGGTTAGATAATTTGGTCATATCACTCAAACTACAAATCCGATTCAGGTGAAACTTATTTCATATGAAACTAGATTCCCAATGCAATACATAGAACCAATATCAAGCTCAACGGAGTTGAGATGAAATAGGTATGAGATTTGGAAATTGACATTGGAATTTCTCGTGTAATTTCAAAATAGGTTCAGCAATTTGGATGTATCTCGCAAAAAAAAAAAAAAATCCAATTGAAGCGAAACTTGTTGCATATGAAATGACACTCAAAATTCATTTCATAGAAGCTAAGATAAAACTTAAAGAGACTTAGACAAAAGAGATATGGATCTCAAAATTTGACATGCGATGCTCACATGGTGTTCTAGAATAGATGTCATTCTTTAGATCATAACTTTCAGAAGACAATGAGTTTAAGACGAAAACTTGTTACATATAAAACTAGACTCAAGAGGCATTTAAAAAACATCAAGATCACGCTCAACAAAGAACAGTTGGAAGAGATATGAATTTTGGAATTTCACAGTCGTATAAAAATGCTGCTCTTGACTAGCTGATATGGATTTTATTGAAACTTTCATAATACCATGAATTTAGAGCTGACTCATTTTGTATTGGAAAGACTACTTAAAGAGATTTATGGGGATAGGTCATTTGACAAATTTGAAGTTATATTTGAAAATTTATCCCCACTGGCAATTGACCTTTGTGCTAAACTATCTATGTTCTGAATAGGAAAAAGTCACTCGAGTGATAGTTGATGCACTTGAGGGATGAAGTTTCACTTCCATAATTTCAGCAAGTTACTCGCAAGTGAAATTCGAGTGATGTGAGAATCAATCGAGTGATTTGGGAAATCACTTGTATTAGAGCTCAAGGCCAAAAAGCAATTTTATGTTAGAAGCTTCAACGGTTACTTCCAATGGTCATATTCTAAGATACTCAGCGGGAAGAATGTTCTCAACAATCAAATGTTCTTCAACAACTATAAAACGAGAGATGTAACAACTCAAATCCAACAACCAAATACTTAACCAAAGTATTTGAAATATTGCCAATAAGGATGCTCTTAATCCAAATCATCAAAATACAAAATTTTATTCAACGAAAAACTCTATTTACAGTGTCAAAATTTCCAAAATTATTTCATAGTTAATAAAAGAGTAAATACCCTTTTGGGTCCCTGGAATAACACGCGCTACCCATTTTGGTCCCTGAGTAAAAAAAATGTCATTTTTGGTCCTTTTTAGGGACTAAAAACGATTTTTTGGGAATTTGTGAGGGATTAAAATGCCCACAAAAAATGACTAAAAGAGACCTTTTTTTTTTTTTACTGTTTAAGGATGAAAAATGACATTTTTTTTTACTCAGTGACCAAAATGGGTAGCGCGTGTTATTTCAGGGACCAAAAAGGGTATTTACTCTTAATAAAATGCATAAGTCTTATGGTCATAGCAAATATAAATGACATAACATGCCTTCTCTTGCTCCCTAATAATCTCTTGAAAAAATAAATGAGTAAATACCCTTTTTGGTCCCTGAAATAACACGCACTACCCATTTTGGTCCCCGAGTAAAAAAATGTCATTTTTAGTCCTTAAACAAGAAAAAAGGTCACTTTTAGTCCTTTTAGTCATTTTTGTGGGCATTTTAATCCTCACAAATTCCCAAAAAATCATTTTTAGTCCCTAAAAAGGACCGAAATGACATTTTTTTTACTCAGGGACCAAAATGGGTAGAGCGTGTTTTTCCAGGGACCTAAAAGAGTATTTACTATAATAGCCATAAGATCCAAAGATCTTTGTAACCATTGGTTATTTAGAAATCTACATGCAAACCTAGATCAAGAACATACAATTTCAAAATCAAGTTCAACTCACAATAATTTATTAATATTATAACAATAAGAGTAAATACCCTTTTTGGTCCCTGGAAAAACACATTTGACCCTTTTTCGTCCCTGAGTAAAAGAAATGTCATTTTGGTCCTTTTAAGGACTAAAAAGGACCTTTTGGGAATTTCGAGGGATTAAAATGTGCAAAAAAAATGATCAAAAGGACTAAAATGGACCTTATTTTTCCATTTTAGGGACTAAAAGTGACTTATTTTTTTTCAGGGACCAAAAAGGGCATCTGTGTTTTTTCCAGGGACCAAAAAGGGTATTTACTCTAACAATAAAACCTTTCACAAACTAGTTCTCGATTTGGTTACCAAAATCCCTCCCAAAAGAGGTTCTAAAACGATTGAACATCAATTCATTTTTCAAATATCGTTCACAAAAGATTTCACAAAACATGTCTCAAACTTGTTACAAAAATAATTATTGATGGACATGCCAAGCAAATGATTGATGCATAGATCATCCTTATTACCCCTGACCAGCCTTATAACCGATGACTGGAGCCATAGGCTAACACATAGTCCAACAAACATCCATTTAACTGGATTGTCCCAAGCTCACCAACTCTTGAGATCCATTTAAAGATATGGATATGATCAATTATCCTGAATTTTTTATTTCAAGAAATAATTAAAGATATGGATATGATCCATTATCTTGAATAATTCAAGAGATGGATTTAATCCATTTTCTTAATTAATTGGATAATACCAATTAATGAGCCTTTATTCTTTTAACCCTAATTAAGGTTTTGACTGTGTAAATTATAGAGTAAATACCCTTTTTGGTCCCTGAAATAACACGCGCTACTCATTTTGGTCACTGAGTAAAAAAAAATGTCATTTTTCATCCTTAAACAGTAAAAAAAGGTCCCTTTTAGTCCTTTTAGTCATTTTTGTGGGCATTTTAATCCCTCACAAATTCCCAAAAAATCATTTTTAGTCCCTAAAAAGGACCGAAATGACATTTTTTTTACTCAGGGACCAAAATGGGTAGAGCGTGTTTTTCCAGGGACCTATAAGGGTATTTACTCTAAATTATAAGACAATTGGATTCTTATAATTTTGGCTAAGACTTGAAAACCTAGAGGGTTTATGCCATGAAAAATATAAGACATTTGGTAGTCTTATATTTGCGGCTAGCTAGCTTGGTGAACTGTGTGTGTTTTATTGGTCGAAATATTGAGAGCTCTTTGAAGGCTTGGTAATTTCAGTCAAGCACCAAGAAAAAGAGGAAGAGGCGCCATCCATAGGTAATTCAATCTTGTTCTTCTTATCCTCAACCTAATATCAAGAAACCTAATCTTCTTGAGATAAAGAAAACCAAAAACCTTGAGTCCTCAATCTTGTCGTTGCCTAGCAAGCATCCAAGGAAAGAGAAGGAGTTCTCAGGAAATCAAGAGATAGCCGTGTGGATCAACATTAGAGGACGTCATACATTTTGAGGTCTTCAATGATCTAAAGTAATCCTAAAATCCCTCATGTATTTTAATGAGTATATCTTGAAAAGGAATCCATGAGTATTTACTTTATCATTTAATTTGGGAAAACTCATGAGATCTAGTTGAAGAGTTATGAGATCCATAATAAGTAATTATGGGTTTTAACTCGTGAGTACCATAAAAGTTATGGGTTCTCATATATTAATTTATATGGTTATCTTTATCTCGATATGTAGATCCATGCTCTCTCGTAAGAGTTATAGGTTCTAATATATTAACTTATTTAAGTAACTCATGAATACTGCAAAGTGTTACGGGTTCTCATGAGTACTGTAAAAGGTTACAGTTATAAATTATAAATTCCGTTGCAATTAGCGAAGAACAAATTTTTGTTCTTCGATCACCTCATGAGTTTTTGCTCTTGAATGTTAGGCAGCACCCAAAATTAACCAACAAGAGATCTCATCATACAAATTCCTCCTTACTCCAACCCATCACAACCCTCCAACCATCCATATGCATCAATGACAAACAATCACAATATTGACATGTATATACAAGTTCTAAATCATGAGAATAGTTCCAAACAAAGTTTATCAAATAATCCATCCTCAATCATATTTAAGATAACAAATAACATCATCTAAAACATATAGAGTTATTTTAAAATCATTTATAATGAATGACATTTTCATCATAACACATAAGCATGCTTAAACAGTTTTCAAAACACATAACCATGAGTTCTAATACACATGCACAAGCATACTTGAATAATTTACAATCTCATCAATATAATTTTAGTCAAATATACAATTTCAAATCAAGCCTTCCATAGACACAACAAATTCCAAAACAGTTTAATACACACACACACACACACACACACACACACACATATGTATATATGTCTGTACACACACACACACATATATAGTTGACAAGTATATAAAAGAATAATAAAGGCTATCTATACTCCAAGCTTATTTTACCCCTACTTGAATGTTTCCAATGTGCTAACAACAAATAATTTCCACCACCGGCTCTCCTTCTCCATTTTCTGACATTCGCTACCTTGCCTTAGGAGCTGCGTCCAGTATGTTAGTTCTCTATTGGTTTTGATGATAACGGACAATTGTAAACACAGATAAAGTTTGTCTTTGTAAGTTGAAAAACTTACTATCTAAGGCAAACTCGAGTTTCAGTTTGGAAACTCGAGTTTTGGCCTGACAGAGAAGAGCTCAAGTTTTTACAAAGAAAGACAAACTCGAGTTAGGATTTGAAAACTCGAGTTTTGGCCATACAGAGAGCCTTCAAGTTTTTCACAAACAAAGCAAACTCGAGTTTGATTTAGAAAACTCGAGTTTTGACAAGACAGAGAACAACCAAGTTTTTCAAAGATACCAAAACTCCAGTTTCCATTTGGAAACTTGAGTTTAGGCTATACTGAGAGTTCTCTAAGTCTCCAACATTTTATGGAAACTCGAGTTTACTTTGAAAACTCGAGTTTGCATCATCAGAGAACAATACTCGACTCTGACCTTGTGAAAACTCCATTCTTCAATTCGACAAAGTTTTTCAATGTTTTCTCATAAACGAGGAAACTCGAGTTTTAGTTTGGAAACTCGAGTTTCGACCTTACATAAAAGTTTACATAGTTTTCAAAGAAAGTGAAAACTCGAGTTAAGTTTGAAAAACTCGAGTTTTGGTCAGGCAGAGAGCTCTGCTATCTTTTGAACATTTGAAAACTCCAGTCATAATTTGGAAACTCCAGTTTTGAGCTTTTGGACTAAAACATGATTTTTCATCAAAAGTCCAAAACTCGAGTTAGTTACTTAATGACTCGAGTTTTGCACTGTTCACTAAACATATCCAAATGCTAAATCGCGATGTTTGTCTCTAGAATAAGAAAAACCGAGTTAAGTTTTTAAAACTCGAGTTTCGATCTTTTACTGAAAGTTCACTGAAGCATGAAAACTCGAGTTTGGAAGAACTGACTCGAGTTTGAAGGGTGGAATATCACCTAGAGGGGGGTGAATAGGTGATTACAAAATTCTTTCGCTAATTGCTCAGTCACCCACACAATAGATATAAATCAAGGCAAAGTAGAGATAGAGAAGAGGAGATTGACACAGAGAATTTATACTGGTTCGGTCCAAATCTTGACCTACGTCCAGTCCCCAGAAACACTTCGGGATTTCACTATGGGTGTGCATGGTAACACTCCCAGAATGTATTTTTTGTTAATTTCTGTTCCCCGGAACACAAATGGATGAGAAATTTGTTTGGTAAATCCTTTTTTTTTTGTTCCCGGGATGAACCGGTTCAATTTTTGTGCTGGGGAATAGAAAAAAAAAAGCAGAAAATTCATGCTTTTTCTAGCCACAAAATCCGAATTTATTCCTCAACCTACAACCTCTCTTCTTTTTCTCGAAAACCTTTCGCAGTGTCAACTACCCTCCCCACCGGACCCCCACCGCCACCACCCCCACCGCACCGCCGCCGCCACCACCACCACCCCCACCGCACCACCACCACCACCACCGCCACCGCCGCCACCGCTGCCGCCCCCACCTCACCGTCACTACCACCACCACCACCACCACCATCACCACCACAACCGCCGCCGCCACCCCCACCTCACCGCCACCGCCACCACCACCCGCACCTCACCGCCACCACGACCACCACCCCCACTACCACCACCACGACCGTCACCACCGCTGCCACCGCCACTGCCACCTCACCGCCACTGCCACCACCACAACCGCCGCCACCACCACTGCCACCACCACGACCGTCATCGCCACCACCACCCCACCCCTACTTCACCACCACCGCCGCCACCACCACCCCGCTGCCGCCACCCCCACCTCATCGCCACCACCGCCACACCGCCACCACCACGACCACCACCGTCGCCGCCGCCCCCACCGCCGCTGCCATCACCACATAAATAATTTTTTGAATATGAAAATTACAGAAATAAAAATAAAATGTGTTAACAAACGTAATTCTGATTATCGGAATGAAAAAAAAAATTTTGTTAACAAACGTAATTCTGATTCTCGGAGTAAAAATAAAATGAGTTAACAAACGTAATTCTGATTCTCAGAACTCTTCCCAGGCACAGAATCAGAAAAAACTGTTCCATCTCAGAAACTATGCTGGGGAATAGAATGGTTGCCATGCACAGCCTATCTTACCCAGAAACACTCTGGGATTTCACTCACCCAGAAACACTCCGTGACTTTACACTTGCCCAGAAACACTCCGGGACTTACAATCACAATTACACACTCTGCAAGATGATCCTTCACTCGGACTCGCTCCCCTTACAAGTTGTAATTGTACTCCCTTACTTAAGGTTCCACAACCTTAAGATTTACAGATGATTAGATAATCAAATAGTGTTTAAACTCCTCACCGAGTAGATAAATGATAAATATCAAGCTCTAAGTATCAAAGATACTCGTACGTAAAGAAAACTGAAAGAATGAATAAACAGCTCAAGTGCTTTTCATTTCTGCTTCTTGCGTCTGTCACTGAGTTGGTCAAGTCTTCATGTATTTATATTGTTTTGGCACGAGATGACCGTTGAGGAATCTTTAGAATTTGAACTCAAGGAAATTCTTAGCTGATTGGAGCCTTTCTGCATAATTCCCATTTCGCATAATATTTATTAAATGGGGACATTTCCGTTGGAGCTTTCAAAACGTTTGCCCATGATGTGGTTTTTCCTAAAATACTTTCAACCAATCGTTTCCTGTTGTTTTCTGACCGTTTGAGGATGATTACCCACCTTTCCAGCATGTTTCCTATTTTGCTTCGTTTTTGAATCAATGTTGCGTGACCTACGGTGATTTCAAATTGATCCTGCAATATATCTTAATCTTTTGAAAACTATCAGCAAACTGATTGGAAACAGATTATTTTCGATCACAATCAATAATAGGAAGTACCCAAGAAGTAATCTGAAGTTTAGAGATTTCCATAAAGTTGCGTTTCATCGTTTTTCAAGGTGCTGTCGAACATGACTCGAGTTACCAAGCTTGACTCGAGTCATTTACTTCAAGAAATCATTCGAAGCTCTCTGTAAGTCATTTGACTCAAGTTATGTGTGTATGACTCGAGTTATATCAATTTCCAGCGTTCTTGCATATCTTGAACTGACAGATAACTTTCGAGGGCCATATCTCCATGGTCTGAACTCCGTTTTGGCTGGTTGAAGTATTGATGGAAAGCCCTTTGAGTCTATTTTCATATGTCATAGATTTCAGCTCAATTGGATTTGTAGTTCGTGAGATACACTCAAAATATTGAAGCTTGGTCTGCTGAGTGGCGGAAATCATACTGTCAACTTCAATAATTCATAGCTCCTTCATCTGAACTCCTTTGGACTTGTAATTTCAATCCCAATGACGAATGTTGAGTCTAATTTCATAAAAAATTGATTTCACCTTAATCGGACTTCTGGTTTGGGAGATATTGTCGATTTACCAGAGGTCGCCAGCTGAATACGCGAAACTGAGGTGAGCAGAACTGCTGATATACACCTTGACTTGAGTTATGTGTGTATGACTCGAGTCAAACCTGTCCAGATTTGGATGAAGGAAAAAGAGAAATATTTGACCTCCCACTAGGTTCTTATTTACTTACATGGCATCTTGTAAAAATCCAACCATATGGTTAGAGCTTCTTGAGCCTTTTCTTCTATACCTCTTTGGGCTCTCTTGGCCATAAATTTATGGCCATTTGGGAGGCATAATGATCTCATATGGTGATCAATTTCCACATGTCCATGGGATCACAAGATCTTGGCCAAATTTGACCATTTGACCCTTACCAAACTCATTTTTGCACAAACTGGTAGAGTTTTCAACCAACTTTGGAAATTCATATCTCATGGTATAGATATCCAATTGCAGTGATTTCAAAGGCCATGTGATCATTAGGAACTCTATTGGTTTAAGGAAAAATATCTCACATGGTCAAACACATGTGATCTGTCCCAGATTTATCAACCATTACATACTGGTCCAAAAAACGTTCCAGATTGAAGGGCTTGTTGGTTAATTTTTGGGGTATTGCATGATTTTTCATGCAATAGTTCATGAGGTTGAAAAACAAAAATTTTGATCTTTATTATCATGTGAAATTTTTCTATCACTTATGAATTATAACCCGTAACTCTTTACGGTACTCATGGGAACCTATAACTCTTTACAATACTCATGAGTTATCCCAAATTGGTTTTCCTTACCATTGATGAACCTGTAACTCTTTTACGGTGCTCATAAGTTATAACCCCTAATTATTTACGGTACTCATGAGAACCCGTAACTCTTTACGATGCTCATGAGTTCCCATAACTAAATGATAAAGAAAATTAAGATGTGAAAAATTAGGAATCTTTGTTAATCATTGCAGAACCCATAACTCCTTACAGTCCTCATAAGCTATATAAATGAAGTGCTCGTTAAAACAACTATTGGGTTTTAGGATTACCTTGCGATGACAAGGTGGAGGCTTCAAGTGGTTTATTCTTTTCTCAAGACTATGATGATGTCTTAAGGTTAGGTGAGGTGCAAGATTGGAGGATTTTTCTTTCTTGTATTGGCGGCATGCTTATGCAAAAGTGGCACCTTTTTTCCTTCTTGAACCCTTCAAGAGTTGCGCATTCTTGATTAAAAAAAAACTTCCCCAAAAATTAGCCCCCAAAATCAGCCACCAAAATTGGGGTTTAACCCTAATTTTAGTGCTTACAAGAAAGGCCTAGTACCACTAGAAAGCCCCAGTCCCATTTGAAAGGCCCAATTCAAAATGACACCTTCCAAGAAGCCCAATCCTTATCCAATCTTTATTGAATATATATATCCAATCTATATTGGATATTGTTTTGGATAATTCATAATTATCTTTTATCACCTAACCTCTTGAATTTAAAATTTGAATTTGAATTACTATTTTAAATTCAATATTTAAATTCCATATTCAAATTGGCCAAAGATCATATTGGGCATTCTAACACATTTGGGCCTTTTAGTGGAGAAACTAATTTCTCACTAAACAACCAAATGTGGCACCACATATGATTAGGCTTGTAGTCCAACTCCAACCCAATTACACCTTTAGTCTTGATAAAGCCTAACAAAAATTATTGGCCCAAAGTTGCTAAATAAAGCAATCAAGAACAACATTAGTGTGTGACCCATTAGGCCCAATTAGTTATTGACATAGATAAACTTGGACCAATTAAACTCCTTTAACAGGCCCAATTTATCTAATGACCAGAAAAGACACTAGCAATGCTCTGTGGCCCCAAAACTAATTGAGTTGATCAAGTGATCTACCTTTATAATTTGGATACCATGCTGACATCATCCCTCACATCGTCATTTACATTTAGTCAAGAGCAAAGATAGAGTATCATCTCTCTTGGTTGACTAAATATAGCTTTTCACGGAACTAGGAATTTTCTTCTATTGACTCTAAGACGGATCATGACTCTTCAAGATCGCTTACTGTGCACAGATTCTTGAGTCAACTAGAAGTCATCCAAGCCTTACCGGTCATATTCATAAAACCTCAAAATGTGATGTCTTTCCTTCATGTCATTTTTCATTATTCTTAATTTCCTATTGACATCATATTCTCAATTACTAACTATATTACCAGAACTCTCAAGTTATAACTAGTTCTTTTATTAATCCTTCTTGAAGATCTCAAATAGTGGGATACAATTTATCATATGCTTCCATCATAGCCTCTTCTCCAATATCCAACATTTATCTAGACTATAGTGCACATCCTTTCTAAGAAATATATACCTGGATGTTTTAACTCAACTTCAACTTATCCTTATCTAATAACCTTCTTCACATCCGCTTAATATCATTTGCATCCTGAAGATAAAAGGAGACTTGGCAAAACCAAACATCTGGCGATAAACTCCCATTTGTAGAAGTTTTTCTTGCTTATGTTTAAGAAATTCCTCTTCGTTTTTATTAGACCTCAAAACAATAGGATAATAATGCCCAAGGATTTTTCCTTAAACTATTTCCAAGTTACCCGACTTCACTTACTAGGTTATGTCGTTCGCTTTACCACTTCTTGTCTTCTTTCGCCAACAATACAGTAACAATGTACACATTTTGATAAGTAATACAACTAACCATATAAAAATTCCCTTTAATCTCTCCACATTGCCCAACTTCCAAATTCTAGCCTAAAGTCCTAGTAATTTCATACAGTCTTTGCAAGATCACTTGTAGATGCAACCACACATTTATATGAAAAATGAATGCTTACTTGTATAAGCCTTATTATCATCAAGCCTCATAATAATATGAAATTCAATTATACTTTAATCATAAAATTTATCTATACCTCCATTAATATTTGATATGGCAAAAACCTTTAATCGAGGGAAATTTAAAAGTCTACTTATCCTAGTGATTCTATCATTAGAAAATCCTTACTTCAAAATACAATCAGGAAATGTACCTATATCCTCAACATAAAAAAACGTTGACTTTGTTTTGGAATCATCCTTCTGCTTTTTATCATTCTTAACTTATACATATCCTTCTTTGTTTCAACTTCACATACTAAATTCTTCTCGTTTGTCAGCTCTTTTAACTTTTTATTCAAGTCATTTAGTATTTTAACTCACTCTCTTATTGAGATTTAGCATTATACCCCTTCTTTCTAACAAGTTGCAACATCTTGATATAATTTTCTGCTACTAATCAATTGAATATATTGGGTCAATCACCCTATAAACTTAATGTCCAATCATTTAATACTCCATCCAAAACCCTATGAGTTTAGCGTCAACCAACACTTTGGGCTTAAGGATTTTTTATTCGAATATACAAAACTCAAACAAAGCTTACTTAATAATCTCAAATATTAGATCAAGATCATGTGTTCAATTTTATAGGAAAAAGCTCAGTCTTTTCATACAATCTAATTAGAAACTTAAAACAAACAAAAGATAGTCAGAATTGAAAATGGGACTAAGCATTGATATGAATTTAACACTATATAACCGGTATATTTTTCTTCTAAAACTTAATATCATTTGTTTAACTTTTACTATTATATCTCTTATATACTCCTAGATTGTATCTCTTGCTATCAATTCTCATTACCAATTAGTGAAATATCTTGGGTTCACTCATTTCTACCCTCCTATGATTAATATAACAAGGACACTAGGCAAGCTAAACAAATAACCAAACAAAAAACTAAATAAAGGGAGGCGCACATGTTATGATATTTAGTTTTCCATGACCTCTAAAAAGTTAAAAGAAAACATTTAGGAAAAAAAATAGCCACATAACATTTGGGCTATAATACCAAAATTGTAACACCACAAATCCAACAACCAAATACTTAACCAAAGTATTTGAAATATTGCCAATAAGAATGCTCATCATCCAAATAATCAAAATACAAAATTTTGTTCAATGAAAACTCATATTTATAGTGTCAAAATAAATTTACAAAATTATTTCAGAGTTAATAAAATGTGGAAGTCTTATGATCATATCAAATATAAATGACATAACATGAACTCTAGGATTACAAAATAACCTTCAAGACTCACTCAATATGTGCCTTCCCTTGCTCTCTAATAATCTCCTAAAAAAATAAATATAGTAACCATAAGATCCAAAGATCTCTCTAACCATTGGTTATACAGAAGTATACATGCAAACCAAGATCGAGAGCATATAGTTTCCAAATCAAGTTCAACTCACAATAGTTTATTAATATTATCAACATAAAACCTTTCACAAACTAGTTCTCGGTTTGGTTACCAAAATTCCCTCCCAAAAAAGGTTCTAAAATGATTGAACATCAATTCATTTTTCAAGTATCGTTCACAAGAGATTTCACAAAACATGTCTCAAACTTGTTACAAAAATAGTTATACAAAAGCTTTATCATTTAAATCATAAATCTCTTATATAACATGACAAGCAAATGATTGATGCATAGATCATCCTCATTACACCTGACCAACCTTATAACCGATGACTAAGCCATAGGCTAACACATTGTCCAACAAACATCCATTTAACTGGATTTTCCCAAGCTCACCAGTTCTTGAGATATACTTGGCCAAAGGTGCAGAGCTCAAGTTTGAACTATGTCTCCCTTCCTTAAGAGAACACAACTAGAGAGGTGTCACATGTCCCATAGCTTCAATGCAACCCCGGCTAAAGGAAAACATCGATGAAGGGTCCCTCACAAGTACCATCCATTGTGCACCAAATGATAACATAACACATGGTGAGAGATCTCTGTTGGGATCCGTACACGCAGCGGAAGGATTCTCATCCATTAAAATTTTACGAATCCCATAAAGAGGATCTATCAACGCGTTTAAATCAAGGTTTGTTAGAGAAATCGTACCTATACGATCTTGTATGCGTCCTTTCTCGAACACGTGGGCTAACACCTTCTTGCTTGATCAATCTCTAGGAGCCGACTCTACGAATCCACTCCCTCTATCGGTATCCACATTGAACAGCTCTCCAACACGTACGGCAGCGAGCTAGCGCCTTCTTACTTTGTGTCTCACGTTTTTCTCTCTAGGATTTCTTTCACGGCTTGTTCCTTATCTTAATACCACTAGATCAAT
Source organism: Acacia pycnantha (assembly GCA_025563575.1). Classification (NCBI taxonomy): domain Eukaryota; kingdom Viridiplantae; phylum Streptophyta; class Magnoliopsida; order Fabales; family Fabaceae; genus Acacia; species Acacia pycnantha. The sequence goes on along the minus strand of JAMWYP010000484.1, from coordinate 135,057 downwards.
ATCTTTTATAGAGTTTCTAAAATCCTAATTGGGCCGTATTAAAATATTCAAGATTAATCTCAATTAATCTTAATTCAAATTTTAGATATAAATAGCATTAATTAAATTTGTCTAACAGATCTAATCTACTCTATTTATTTAATCTCAATTAAAAGGCTGCTGATTTGATTTATTTCTATAAATTAAATCTGAGATATGATATCTTTATATTTAATTAAATCTGAGATACTATATCTCAATTTAATTAAATATGAGATATTACATCTTTATTCGAAAATTAAATCTGAGATACAATATCTCAATTTATTATAGTTATTTAATTTATCAAATAAATTAAATACTATATAATAATAATATTATCTATAAATAATATCATTATTATTTTCGAATTTTACTTTATATATATATCCTAGATTAAATGCAGTATTCATTAAATCTTAGACATATAAGATTCAATGAATCTGGACACTTTTGCTCGTGTTGGGCTATTCTTGTGTGCGACCCTGTAGGCCCAGATGAGATTGGCAGCGGGCCAATACAGTATCAGCCTACAAGTCGCAAGCGGCCTCTAGCAAGACATTGTGACTACCCAATTCATATGGGGATCGATGATATGATACAACCTATCGTACAACCATGTCACGTCCCTTTTGTCACGCGATAACTTGGTCAAGGATGAGGCATGGATAATGTCAACTTCCTGTTCTTGACCATTACTTTCTCGATTCTTGAGTAGTCTAACAATTGAAATGGAAACTCCTTTCCATCGTAGTATGACCATACATTTCTCAGACTCACTCATCGAGGGGCCCAGTATTATCTCTCTACAAATGTGAGGGACAAATTCCATCTTGACCATTCACATTCCTCTGTGAAGGTGGAATATCACCTAGAGGGGGGGGTGAATAGGTGATTACAAAAATTCTTTTTGCTAGTTACTCGGTCACCCACACAACAGATATATATCAAGGCAAAGTAGAGATAGAGTAGAGGAGATAGACACAGAGCATTTATACTGGTTCGGTCCAAATCTTGACCTACGTCCAGTCCCCAGAAACATTCCGGGATTTCACTAACTTACGATCAACTGATTACACACTCTGTAACACTTGGAGCAATTCTTTCTCTCTCGAATTACACTCCCCCTTACAAGATGTAATCAAAGACCCAATCCCAAAGTCCCACTACTCTGAGATTCTTACAAGGAAATGATAATAGAAGAATAACTCTCTGTAAGAGCAGATAACTGAAGCAATCAAGTACAAAGTATTACACAGTCTCAGCCGGAAGTATTCGAAAGTATTGGCAGAAAGTATTAGAAAGTATCAGTCAAGAGATTAGCGAAACTAAGCTCTAGAGAGTATCTTTCTTTGCGTGTTTGTTCTGCTGTGTGTATCGAGAGCAGGTGGTGCTTCCTCTATTTATAGTGCTTTGAAGATGACCGTTGCTGCTTTTGTGTTTTGAATTCAAATAGAGATCATTCCATATTCTTTTCTTGCTGCATAATTCTCATTTGTTTGAATTCCTTCCGTTGGAACAATGAAGCTTTGGACATATCCTTAATCTTTGCCCATGATTCGGTGCTTTCTTTAAGATAGATTCAATGAATCATTTTTGGTTGCTTTCTGATCGTTTTGAGATGATTTTCCCTTTTTCCAGCTTCTTGCCGATTTCTTTCTGATTTGAAGAGATATGCGTGACCCATGCTTATTAGAAAGGATCCTGTTCTATAATTCAAATATTAGAAAAGTATGAGCAAATCGGTTAGAATTGGAGCATTAAAGATCATCATTAATAGTAATTAATAACATAATCGAAATCTACAATCTCGACATAGCAGAAGCATGTTTTCCGATCATACTCGAGTATCAAATACTCATACTCGAGTATCTATGCTGTTCAGTTATATCAGAAGCTTTGATTTGAACTCTGTTGCTTCCAGTATTTCGAGTGTCCACTTTCGAAGATCATAACTTCCTGATATGAACTCCAAAATTATCATATTATATATCCCTGTAAAGCCCTTGATGTCTACTTTTGTATGGCACCGATTTCAGCTTCATTGGATTTCTATTTGGTGAGATATACTCAAAACATTGAGGCTTGGTTAGTAGTGTGACGGTGATGTCACTGTCATTTTCAAAAATTCATAGATTTCTAATATGACCTCCTTTAGACATGAATCTTGTGCGACTAGGACCGTTTGGAAGTCTAGTTTCCAACAAAATTGGTTTCACCTCAATTCGATCTCTGGTTTGGAAGATATTGTTGAATTACCAGAGGTCGCCCGAAGCTGAACGTAGAACAGAGCTGATCAGAGTAGTGTCATACTCGAGTATTGTTGGTCCATACTCGGGTATTGTCGGGATTTAAGCACAAAAGCACCTGTTTATGTACCATACTCGAGTATATAAGTGACATACTCGAGTATTGAAGTGTCATACTCAAGATTTGAAGCCTGATACTCGCGAATAGATGTTTGATACTCGGGTATTGACGGAAATTCGAGGCAATTCATCCTGAAGCTCGTTTTTAATCATTTTAACTCTGAATTGAGCCATTCCAACTTTCATCTTCTTCAAATCAACATTACATCTACATTAAATATAATAGTTAGTCAATGTAGAGGATAAATATATCATTCAAATTTTTTACTCTTAATAATGACATCTACATAAGACATCATCAAAACCAACATTCTCCCCCTTTTTGATGATGACAAATACTTTGAGAAAAATATTGATGAATATGAAAAGCTAATAAACCCAGTATATTTTTCTTGCCATTCTCTCCCCCTTATTTTTCATTAGCAAAAAGTTGAAGTAGAGAAGAAATAGTTGTGGAGAGGTAAGTATGAAGACAAATTAGAAATGATTCTCTCTTTAATCATAGGTTAAGAAAATAACTTTCTTTCCCCCTTTTATAAAGATAGTTTTCATTTTGATATGGTGCCAGTTGGAATGTGTTTATGAAAACAAGTTTGAGAGAATTTGGAGAGATTTTCAAAACATCTTTCACAATTAAAGCATATAAATACCAAACATGTGCAAAATTCACTGAATATAAAAGGATAAAGTTCATAAATGCTCATGTAGGTTCTGCAAATTGATGAATGATCAATGAAGGCCATTTCCTTGCTTTCTTCTTGTATGAGATCATTTCCATCCTTCTCCTTTACTTTATATAGCTCTTCTGCAGAATATGTCTCAGTTGGCTTCAAGAAGTTTTCTTCTACTTTGTAGAGCATATCACAGCTTCAGTGTAATCAAAACATCTTTCCTCAAAGTAATAGTTTTTCCTTGTAGTATATTTAGGAAAGTCTTTGCACAGATCGAGTTCTCTGTCATAATTGTAAAACTTTCTTGCAGGAGAGATTTGTTAGTGCAATCAGATATCCAAATATTCATTTCTGTATGATATTTTCAAATTGAGATAATGAAAGGAGAATATTATATTAACTCATCATCAAAACTAATAAAACATTGTGAACGCAAATGAGTAAAATTTCTTCAAATAAAGGAGATGAGTTTTTAAGATATAAAACACATGTTAATGTGAAACTCCCCCTTAATGAATGCATTCTCTCTAGTAGTACCAAATAATAATGTGAAGCCAATGTTCAATGAAGATTAAGCACTGTGAAAGATTTCTTTGAATGCTTGAAATAGAATGAATGACACATACAGTATGCACATATCTTTCTTAATTAGAATAGAATGCTGGTTGAGTTAATGATTCCCACAGAAAAGGAGTGCATTGAGTGAACAGCTTCTTGGAATGATGCAATGACCTCATTTCAAGTGTGTATTGTGAATACTTGAATTTCTTTGATGTGTAAATTTATCATTAAGCATCAGGTGGATGATTCAGTGATGTTTTTCTCAGATGATGATGCACAGTACTCGAGTATTGCACTTACCTACTCGAGTATTGTTGAGAGATCTGTCAGCAGTAGCTTCCTCAATTTGTAAGTACTCGAGTATTGCTTGAGGGTACTCGAGTATCAGTTATCTCAACAATTGCATTTAGTCTCTGCCTTGACAGTACTCAAGTATGAATCCAGGATACTCGAGTATTGGTCTATTTTCCCTGTTAGCGATATGAAAATCCCGATATTACTCGAGTATTGTTACATAGTACTCGGGTATTATCAGTTCAAAGCTACTTGTTGAACATCCTGCAAAACAAAGTACTAGATACTCCTTGCTACCCAATATTTCTTGAATCCACATAAGATTAGACAAGACAACTCTTGTGCTCTTATAATTTAACTATATAATATTTGAGCAAAGAGCAAAACACTCAAAGATCAAAAAGCATAATTTTATCAAATCAAATAAGTTTAGGCCAATGATTCAAGAGGGTAATAATCATGTCAAGAATGTTATTCCTCAATGACAATTTGGAAATACACTTTAAGTAGAAAAGATGTCATTGAAATGAATCTCATGTAATCCATGGATAGTATTAAAATTTCAAAAATGATAATGAAACATGCAGATTGTTTCAAATCTTGAATGTTCTTTCAAACCGAAATAATGCATCAAAATTTTCATGAGTGAAAGATTCATTTTGAAGTATATTTGAAAATCAGTGCATACTAAAAATGAAAGTCAACAGATTGAATATATTAGTATGCTTCAGATTAGAGAGAATGTTGAATATTCCAGTTGAAGAGATTGCTAAAAAGCAAGAGTCATGAAGGTAGAGTACTAAATAAACATTCTTAGCACAACAGAAGTATATAAGCACAATGACTTTGCTATTGACCAGTAGATAATCTTGCATTTTAGAATTAAAATTATATGAATGCTATAGGCAAGACTATGAATACAAATTTATATAGTAAGCATAACAGATTCACAAATCGAATTCTTTTCTTGAAGATAGGCTTGAAACTGATATATGAATAACTTATTAGATATGAAGTCCAACTAGTTCAAGAGTGAAACTAGACAATTCAAGCAACACAATGAATTCTAAAGATGAATATGTGAGCGATAGAAAATATCCAACTTAAACAAATTTGAAGTATATCTGTTATTCAGTGTAAAACACTAACTTCTAATTTGAAACATCATTTGAATGCACTCAAAGTATTTTTCAAATCTATCTGAAATACTTTCAAGTATGAATATTTTTCAAAACGTGTGTATGCATTTTCACAAGACAAAGTGAATCAAACCAATTTCAGAATTGTGCATTTTAAAAACATGAAATCAGAAAGTAATGCACAGATTCACTTTTGGTCCATTTAGCAATCTAAAAAACCTTTTTGAAAATAACATAACTAATTGATTGCTAATGGAATGCAATAATGGACAATTATTCATTACCCAAATTTCATATAGGCACAGTATAGGGCAAGGTTTAGATATCACCGTAATTCATTTTTGTCCTTATAGAAGCTTGCTTGATTAAGGTGGATTGATATAGATGTCTCCCTTTTTGACGTTCATCATTAACATCAAGCATAGCCTATTTAGCTTCCTCAAGACTTGAATTATTTCTCTATGTTGCATTCTTGAGAAGCTTTTTCTCTTCCTACAAAACCATATGAGTCTTTTTCTTTCTTGGTATCCAACCTTACTTGGATCCAATCATTGTTAGCTTGTAGGAACCAAAATTTGCATGCTCTTATGAATATGATCAATTCAACATAATTGAGCATAATGAACTAAACATGATTTTATGCATAAAAGAGATACTTTCTTTTCAAATCATCATGTATGCATAAAGAATTAAACTATTGAAACTTTAGATCGAAGGATCTCAAATCTCTATACTACTTCCCGGGGGTTAAAATTTTTGAGATTTCTCTCGCCTAAGCACGCCTAACTTTGAAGCATCTGTCGGATTTGGGGTACTAATACCGGTACACATACCTCTGGGTACCGACTACCCATCTATGTACCAATCCAAGTACAACATATCTGGCTTCCCTAGAAATGCTAAGTATTGTCCCTTTGATGTCCACTGCACCCTTTTTATGTAACAGACCACCACCGTCAAGGACTCAGTCAAAGACCCCCGTCCCCAGAGCTATGCGTTGCACGCATGGTGTCTGGCCCTTACTGTAACACCCTGAATTCTGAACCCCAAGAACTGGGAATAAGCCTAAAATAGGGGGACGATTAAGCCCAGTTCGGGAAGAGTCCCAAGAACGTCGAGAGTTAGGAAGCCTCTCTGGGACTAAGTAACTTGGCCATACGGGTCAGTGGACCTAGTAAGTATAAGCCGTGGAATTAAAGTGCCAATGGAAGAAGGGCACAAAAGGCCTATACGGCATAAATCCGGTGCAAAAGGATGCCACCCAACTATGTCCTGAGGTATAGGACAATTAGTTGAGTGAAAATATGCAGGTATAAATAAGTACACGGCATTTTCAGGGCAGTTGGGTATGCCCTGCGTTTTTTTAGAAGACATCGGTACTCGTGAAGAAAGCTCGAGTAAACACAGGCAGAATCCCGAGTAGACACCGATAAAGTAACTATAATAAAATAAGGTCATGATGACTAATGATGACATACTTTTGTGTTGGTCCAATAAAATCATGACACGTGTCCCGTCATCATGACAAGAGAAAAAGCTACTTTTGTGTTGGACCAATAAGAACATGACACGTGTCCTTCATAATTACATATGTAAGAGGTCAAATCAAGTCATCATGAAGAAATAGAAATTGCTTAAAATTCGTGCAACACAAGGAGGAGAGAGAAAAGTCAACAAAACTTGCAAAATAAGCCAAGTAAAGAGGATATTTTGCAAGGGTACTTTGGTCATTTGGTTTGGGGGATTTTTAAGTGCCCTCTTGACATATTTTAAGACATTTTGCACTCCTGTTTGCATGAGTATTTGGATCAGGAGCTCAAGGACCATAGAAATTAAAGTGATAGTATAGAAGGGCACAAAAACACTCATACGATGTTAATTGGAAGTTAAGAATACCATTTAGCTATGCCCTAAGGTATGGGACAATTAGCAGAGCAAAAAGGTGCTAAAATAAATATGCAGATGATATATTCTGGATGGGTAAGGGTCCCCTTCGTTTTTGAAGAAAACGAGGAGGAAAGAGAAGGTGTTGATGATCCGACCCACACAAGTCCCACAGAGTGGCACGAGTTACGAGGAAAGTGTAACCGGTAAAAGGTAGCTAAGCGGGACTGGTTAGGGTGTTCCGGAGACGGGCCCAGACCCCTGGACATGAAGGAGGACGAAATTGGTGGGCCCAGAGAGAGAGAAAATGACTTGGAGAGAAAGCCAAAGGTCACATCATGTAATTATGAAGAGAGAGAAAGAATAAAGTAATTAGGATTAATCTGGACCACACATTTGAATCTGACATGACAAGAGGAATGACATGTAATTATGACTCATAAAGATCATTTATGGCATATCTAGGGGCAGATTTGGTGGGCCCCACGGGTTGGAAGAAGAACACGCGAAATGACCGTTTTACCCTTGTACCCAAAAACCTACATTTAGCAACAATAAAAACCATCATCAAGGGCAATTTTGGAAACCTTATTTTGGGAAGGCTTAGGACGTCCCATGCAGCCAAGAATTCTCTATAATTCTTGAGAATTCATTTTAGAAATCATATTTTAATCCCAAAACACTCTTTTGTCCAATGGGTAATCACCAATCGTGGGTAAAAGCTTTCACCCTTGTGGCCTATAAATAGGACACTTCCCCTCCATTTTCCATCAGCCCAAGCACGAAATTGAGGTGTGGAGGGAGAGTTTCCAGTTGAAGGATTCGGCCCAAGGGAGGAGGAAAGCACCCGCAACCGAAATCCGAGGTAAGTTCCCTAAACTGGCAACCAAGCTACTTTCACTTCTGCCTATGGTGTTTCGTTGGGATGCAGTAGGATTTTCATGTTTTTAAGGTTCTCAATGGTTCCAGAATGTGTTTTTGTGTGGGGAAAAGGGAGATCATCTTTTTCTAAACTCAAAAACCTTAAGTCTTTAATATACGAAAATCTGCCGATTCTTACGGTTTCTGGGCAGCGTGTGTTCATCAACGGATTTAAAATAGTAAATGGATTCCTTTTCCTTTGATATTTTTCATGGTGAAATTAAACATCTGGGGCTTAATTTTTGTATAATATTTTGTGTCATTTGGAGTTTTCAACCGAGACTTATCTTAATTTGAAAATGACCTCAAAACATGGATTCTGTTTCGGACCAGTGGCTAAACTTTGGGAATAAAGGAAGTATTCGAACCCATATGACTTTTGGAATTATTTTTATGGTAAACTAGACATACTAAGGGTTCTAAGGCCACTGATTTCGTATCAATATGAGTTTTCTATAATTTATTATAAATCGGCAAAGTTGGGTCAGCGTTTTTGGGAAATCCTGGTGGTAGGCGAAATACATGAAAACTGCAGCAAAGTTTGAATATGTGATTGAAAGTATATAGTTTTGATGTATCTAGGATGGTATCACGTGTGTGGGACGTATCTCCAATATCAAGGGGAAGAGTTCATTATTTTGCAAGGCGTGCCAGGTAGTAACTGTTGACTTGCATACTCTATGTTGCTTTTGCATGTGTGTTTTATCATGATGTAGGACATCGGGCTGTAGTGCCTCGCTCTGACCGAGATCAGGCTGTAGTACCTATTGGACTGTGTGTCCTTAGGGTTTCTGCTACAGTACCGAGGGCATGTAGGATCGGGCTGCGGTGCCTATTGGGCTGTGTGTCCTTAGGGTGTTGCTGTAGTACCGAGATATGTGAGGTAGGTAGGGCCTATGTGACTGTGTGTTCATAGGTTGCTACTGAGGCCTCAGAAGGGGTAGATGGTTAGGGTTTGGCCACCCTTACCACTGAGGCCCCTGAGCGCGCTGTTCCGAGGGGCTTGTCTTGACCAGGCGGTCCTGCGGAGATGCTACATGTCGATTTGTTGTGCCAGAGGCAGGTTTATTTGTACTTCCTAATTGTGATTTGCATTGCATGCCTTTGTATACATATTGTATTCGAGTCTAACAGCTTACTCGGGGTTCAATCTTGAACTCCAGACTGGTTTCAAAGGTACAGGTGTAAGGCGGTAGGCCGATTGGACTATGGGAAAGATGAGGGTAAGATCGATGACGCTGAATATTGAAGACGTATGGAATGTCTTATCTCATTTTCTATGTTTTTATTTGGATGATTGTATGATGTATACTTACTGTACAATATTTATTTTGGACGATTGTACCCTTAACCCTATGGGGACTTTACCTTGATTATTGTACCTTTACCAGTACATTGTAAGTTATCCAAACCGATCATATGCTCTGCTGTTTGCACTCTGATGTATATTAAAAAGGATTATTTAACGAGGAAAGGTATTAAGTAAAAGGAGACCCTCTAACCCGCCACCCGAAAGGGCGAGGCCGGTAGGTGTGTAACACGTACTAGGCAGGAATTGTTTCCTCAGCGAAACATAGTAAATAAGTTATTTTTCATACAGGGAAACCTAAATAGTAAGTCACTTTTCCTACAGGAAAGTTAATTAGTAGCGACTTCTCTGTACTTCTTCCCTTTTTAAATTATGTTGCAGGAATTTAATTTAGACCCTAACTTCTATATCAGGAGCCCTAGAGTTAGCAACAGAACCCATATTCTGTGCTATCTCGTTTGTCTTTTCTGTATCACATAACCAAGGTTAAATCAGTACTCATTCCAAAAACTTGTCCAAACGTCGCTCTGATACCACATCTGTAACGCCCCTAATTCCTACGTCCATTATGATGTCCATTTATGTCCTAAATCTCTTATTAGACTAATTGGTGTGAAGTTATCAGAGTGAAGGCGTTAACAGATCAGAGTAAGTCGCAACAGAGAGCATGCTTAACGTTTGGACGAATGAGTGACTGATAACATATGCCCAGACATATGCTGGTTAATTAAAATTCCCGGAGGAATATAAGCGTGATACAACTTAAAATTTCTTTGCTGTGTATCCGGTCGGCGCGTTAGTAGTACAATTATCCGACTAATAAAAAATTATACATAAATACTATCCCAAAATAAAATCTCCGGCTGAATCCTTACACGTGCTGCTTACCCTTTTCTCCGGCTCCCGATCCTCCAGATCTTGAAGCTAGGGTAAATTCTGAGATTCAATACCCATTGAATCTCAGGTAACAGTTAACCTCATGCTCAAGTATAAACAATATATATGACAGATATTCATTACATTTCAGCATTAACCATACATAGCACACAACCCATGTAAAGTTCACAACACAACATAGCACACAGCACATGTAATGTTAACAACACAACAATACATAGCACACAGCCCATGTAATGTCAACAACGTTTGCACTCTCACCAGTGCCACGACAGCTTCTCGTGTCCTCAGCGCTAGGAAAACATACATACGGCATTATCATGACTATAACCCGTGTAAAGCTGAATGTATATAAACAGGTGACCTAAGACCAAGTCTTAGCCACTGTGCATGACCCAAAACCCAGTTTTGTCCATGACTCTATGAATCATCATATCACATATAAGCATACAAGACACATCAGAGTTAAAGTTACAGTACGTGTCCGTACCTTAGTCTGCGTCGCTAGCAGTACATTCACCTTTCGGTACTGTTTCCTGACTTTTCCCGGATATCCTATAATAGTATCACCACATTATTTCCCTTATAAATAGCATCCTAGGAGATGTCATTGCCACTATTGACCTTCCTACCCCTGATGGATTTGTTATTCCATTTATACCCTTTTTAATTATTATTAATTAATAATAACACTCTTGTATTTATTATTAATTAATAACCCCTTTATTATTTATTCCATTTTTACTAATAATAATAACAATATCTATTTAATTTATTATTATTGTTTTACTATTTATTGGTATTTCTCAATGACTATTTTAAACTCTCAAGGTTTTCCTAACACTTTAATTAGGAGTTTAATAAATAGTAACACCAAGTAGACTATGACATATATATAAGTAGTAAAGTTTTCTTTTGAGTTCATAAGCAGAGATTTGGGTTTATGTATATCAAGCACCCTAAACCCCAATAAAAACAAAATTATCAAGTAAAGTAATTATGGAAAACGATTAATTATTAATTATGTAAGAAACTACTTAATTTTTACTTATCATAAAATTACAAATGATAGATATACCGTATAAATAAACCCCTTTTGGACTTATATATATAAACCTTGCTCTTTCCCTTTTTTTTTTATTGTTTATAAATGATAACCCCCACGTTAACCGAGCCTATATATACATACATATATGCAACACGTTTTCCTATTTGGTTTTCCAAACTATATATGACAGCAATTAAAAAGGCTAATACTCAAAACCATGTATATATATACCTTACTGACATATATCTATAATTATTTACACAGTAAGCTTCCTCTTTTCATAAATAGCAATGTACACACACATGAATGACAACAAGTTTCTTCTTTCTTTTCTTAAATGAGATACATATCATGCTGACATGTATATATGGAACCGAAACCTATATTCATTCAACACACAGTACAACGTTTTCTATGTAATCTTATGACAGCATTTTTTTTTTTTTTTTTGTCTTTACATAAACTATAGCTGTTATATATTATATATATGTATAGACCTCTTTTGAAGGTATTCCTTTCTTTGATTTCCTTATTTAAGATTAGATATGTTATTCCTCAGTTTCTCCATTTCGTGACTCGGTGAGACATATGGTTTGAAGGAGTTTGCTCCACAAAGGTTAAAACGCATGGATAGTCTGTACAGGATGCCCATGATTATTTGTTTTCCAACCCACCTATTATCTATATACAAATCTAACACAGTAAGCTCTTGGGTTCATTATGCAGCCATATATATATACCTTTTCTTTTATACGTATATAAAAGACCATTTTTTCCCCCTAGCTTCACATGACAGCAAATTTTTATTTAATAGCAACTTTCCTACTATATTGCATTGTGAGGCACGTTTAAGCATCCTGTGGTTAAACTCCTAGGAACCGAGACATATATATAGGCAGCAAGGTTTTCAATGTATATAGCTTTGTGGGTCCTATATATACCTATATATATATATTCTTAACAGTAAAAATTTTCCCACTGCAGCGTTTTTCTCATGGAAACAAGAAGGAAAAGAAATCTTAACTCACCTCTGTTTCTCTTGTCCTAAAGCAGAGCTGCAAGAATGGTTAACTCCCTCTCTCTCCCCTTCGGCTTTCCCTCTCTCGGACTCACTCTTTCAACTCAGCTTTGTGAATGGATGGAGGAAGCTGAAGCATGGATACACATATTTATAGAGACCCAAAGGTCCAGTCCGAGAGGAAGAACACGCTGGGTATTGAGCTCAGACATTTAGGCAGTTTGGTTTGGAGCTCGAGAAGCATGGGTTCACTGACTCTACTGGTTTTCTTTTCTGTTCCTTGCGTGAATAGTGGAGAAGAGCATGGGCTGATTATCTTTTGCTGATAATCACCCTGCAAACCCGTGATCTTCGCTGATCGTGCAGTGAGAAACAAAATTGGTTTACTGTGATAAGCTTCCTGTCACGTTGGGCTGTTGGGAGGAGAAAACTGAATGGACTTCTAATTGTATGTGGGCCGAAGATGGAGATATAACATTGAGAGAAACATTGGTCTGTTGTGAGCTTTTTTTTTTTTTTTCCTTACCTTGTGACGTTTGGCCAAGGATGAAAATATTAATTCCAAAAATCCCATATCTTGCAATTATTTCCTTTATTTATATAATTGCAATTATTTGATAATTACTAAAATTTAATCCTTAATTCAATTTAAGGATTTTCTTTCTCAATTAAATTTATTTTGGCCTTAAAATATTATCTCCAAAATATTTATGCCAAAAATTATTCCCTAATTATTTGTCCTTAATTTATGGGAAAATATGCCTTAAATTCCAATAATTAATTTCATAATTATTTTAGGGAAAATTTCAAAATTTAATTTCCCATAAAATATTCAAATTCTAAATCCCAAAATTTGGGATGTTACATTTCTCCCACTGTTAATTTAAATTTCGTCCTCGAAATTTGAACCTACATCTTCGGAGAATTATTCCAGACATCTAGTCTATTCCTTTCCTATGCATGCTTACTAAGCACACAATTCATCATACCATATTCTTATCCATTCTGTACCTAGGTATAGTTCTCAACTATACAGGACCCACTAGTCCATTCTTCGAGCACTTGGTTACATAGGCCTCACTGCATGCAATAATCTGCCTTTTGGCTCATTCTCTTACTTCAAAGCTGGGTATCCTGGCCTTACTGCACAAGAAATCACCTTTATGCCAAAGGCATCTCAACTACCACCGGCACAATCTGAACGTTCTGCTAGCTAGCCTCACAGCATTCTTTGGACATACTGGTTCAATGTTACCATACTTGTGAGCATTCCACACAATGCTAAACACACAAGTCTTATGGTCTAGGAACACCGTACCATGCAAACTTGCACACCAGGTCTTACTATTTCGAGTCTCTACTCATCTATTATGTGTCTGAGCTTCCTCAACTTAAGCTCTCAACCACTTTTCTCTTGCTTAGCACACTCACAATTCTTATCTGATCTACTCAACTTAAGCTCTCAACCACTTTTCTCTTGCTTAGCACACTGACAATTCTTATCTGACCTACCTAGTTCAGAACTCTAGATCATTCTAACAATTTATGTTCTGATTATTATCACCAATTGCACCGTTTTTCATTTCAACTATGCTATCTCATTTTTAGGTGTGAATGTTTCAGAAACGCGACCTAGGTGTGAACGTCACCGAAGATTTAACATGATCGTCGTCGGATCTGAACAATTCAGAACTACACTAAACAGCCGTGTGACTCGAACGTCCTAACTTTCGATTTAAACGCATCAAAAATTGGTTTATCATATATCGATTTAAAGCATATAAGATTAGGTTTTAAACATACATATATCTCATATAATCGCATGTAGAAAACCCTAACGCGAACTACCGATTTGAACGCATAACAAAATCGGTTAAACATTACATAAATCACATGTATTCGCATATAGAAAACCCAATCTAAACGCACGGTAGACCTGGCTCTGATACCACTGTTGGGATCCGTACACGCAGCAGAAGGATTCTCATCCATTAAAATTTTACGAATCCCATAGAGAGGATCTATCAACGGCAATTAAATCAAGGTTCGTTAGAGAAACCGTACCTATACGAGCTTGTATGCGTCCTTTCTCGAACACGTGGGCTAACACCTTCTTGCTCAATCAATCTCTAGGAGCCAACTCTACGAATCCACTCCCTCTACCGGTATTCACACCGAACAGCTCTCCAACACGTACGGCATCGTGCTAGCGCCTTCTTACTTTGTGTCTCACATTTTTCTCTCTAGGATTTTTTTCGCGGCTTGTTCCTTATCTTAATACGACTAGATAAATATCTTTTATAGAGTTTCTAAAACCCTAATCGGACCGTATTAAAATATTCAAGATTAATATCAATTAATCTTAATTCAAATTTTAGATATAAATAGCATTAATTAAATCTGTCTAACAGATCTAATCTATTTATTTAATCCGAATTAAAAGCCTGCTGATTTGATTTATTTCTTTAAATTAAATCTGAGATATGATATCTTTCTATTTAACTAAATCTGAGATACTATATCTAAATTTAATTAAATATGAGATACTACATCTTTATTCAAAAATTAAATCTGAGGTACAATATCTCAATTTATTATAGTTATTTAATTTATCAAATAAATTAAATACTATATAATAATATCATTATTATTTTCGAATTTTAATTTTTATATATATATATATATATATATATATATATATATAGATATATATATATTATCCTATATTAAATGCATTATTTATTAAATCTTAGACATATATAAGATTCAATGAATCTGGACACTTTTGCTCATGTTGGGCTATTCTTGTGTGCGACCCTGTAGGCCCACATGAGATTGGCAGTGGGTCAATACTGTATCAGCCCACAAGTCGCAAGCGGTCTCTAGCAAGACATTGCAACTACCCAATTCATATGGGGATCGATGATACGATACAACCTATCGTACAACCATGTCACGTCCCTTTTGTCACGCGATAACTTGGTCAAGGATGAGACATGGATAATGTCAACTTCCTGTTCTTGACTATTACTTTATTGATTCTTGAGTAGTCTAACAATTGAAATGGAAACTCCTTTTCATCGTAGTATGACCATACATTTCTCTGACTCATTCATCGAGGGGCCCAGTATTATCTCTCTACAAATGTGAGGGACAAATTCCATCTTGACCATTCACATTCCTCTGGATGAAAACCACTGATCCCGATCCAAGCCTTTATCATCACCCGGTTAAAGGTGACTTTTGACTAGGTCAAAGATCAGCGACTCATCATGTAGGAATCCATGATGATCTCAGGTCAACAGGCATTGTGACGCGGTTATACATGAGAAAGGCTTATGACTTAATCCATGCTGCTTTCTCATAGTGGGTCGGTCCAGCACCTTGTACTCTTATAAGTGCCTATGACTTTGATTCGTATCCCCATACCTTATCAAAGTCATACTGGTCTTATTTCATCTTCGCTCCCGCGTAGATGACCAACCAGGGACATTTAGGATAATCAATGAGATATATCCAAGGATACAATTATCACTATAAACATGCAAAATAAAAATGATAACTAAATGAATAATACTTTAAATGAAATTCATTTTTAAAGTACAATGACTTGCCCCTAGGGCATAATTTACAACAATCTCTTCATACAAATTCCTCCTTACTCCAACCGATCAGAACCCCTTAACCGTCCATATGTATCAATGACAAACAATCACAAGATTAGCAAGTATATACAAGTTCCAAATCACGAGTATGGTTCCAAATAATACATCCTCAATCATCTTTAAGATAACAAATAACATCATCTAAAACATATAGCGTTAGTTTAAAATCATTTTTAATAAATGATATTTTCATCATAACACATATGCATGCTTAAACAGTTTCCAAAATATATAACCATGAGTTCTAATACACAGAAGCATACTTGAATAGTTTACAATCTCATCAATATAATTTTAGTCAAATATACAATTTCAAATTAAGCCCTCCATAGGCATAACAAACCCAAAACAGTTTGACGCACACACACAGAATTGACAAGTATATAAAAGAATAATCAAAGTTACCTTAACTCCAAGTTTATTTTTACCTTTACCTGATGCTTCCAATTTTCTAACAACAAATAATTTCCACCTCCAGCTCTCCTTCTCTCCTCCTCTCTCCCTCTCGCTTTCTCTCTAACTCTCCTCTCACCATGACCGTGTTGTGTGGTGGAGTATATGTGGGTGTGTATTTATAATTGGGGAGTGGGTAATTAAATGTGATTTTTCCCTTTCCAATTGTACATCACAACCACCTTGCCCACAGATTCCCACTTATTGATATATTATAATAATATAATATTATATTATATTATATTATTTTAATATTAAAATAATATTTTTTAAAACGAAGATTCTATTATCATAATATAATATATTATTATAATATAACAATACTATTTTTGTTAATTGAAGATGCTGGCGGCGAAAGAAGTCAGAGAGGTAATAAAAGCATATGGTCCCCACATTTATATTATTATATATATAATTTTTAAATTCATTTATCTTTTATAATATATATATAAAAAATCTTAATTTTATACTTTTAGATCTTCTCTAAACCTTATATTACTTGATAAATCATATCCTAGTAGCGCTTAATTAGTATAAATAAAAATTGAGATGTTACAAGAGACATTCAAGATAAACGTAGACAGAGAGTGTGAACACACAATGTCAAAATGCTGATACTCTGAATCTTAGCAGACTGAAGCTCTATAATCATACTCCCAACTTGTACTCAGTGTTAATCATTATCTACTTCATATAGAGAGAAGTATACTTTCATTGAAATTATTCTATCTTTGTGAGAGTTACTCAAGATTGGGGGATCTTGAGTGGGAAACATATTGCATCCTTATTATAACACCTCAATACCAAATACCCAAATACTTAAATCATCGTCTATCCTTATTCCTTATACTGCTGACTGGAGCCATAACCTAACACATAGTTCAACAGAAACCCATCGATTTCATTGGATTGTCCCACGCTCACTAGTTCTTAAGATACACCTGGCGAAAGGTGTGGATCTTAAGTTTGTATTATAGCTTCCCTCCTTAAAATAACCCAACCAAGGAGTTGTCACATGTCCCATAGCTCCAATATAATCTCGGCCAAAGGAAGACATGGAAAAAGGGGCCCTGGCAAGTGTCATCCACTGAGCATCAAGTGATGGCATAGCATGTGGTAAAATATCTCAAAATACAAATTCCTCCTTACTCCAACCCATTACAAATGCAACCGCAATGACAGATGTCACACCCCCTACCAACCTCGCTCTTTCGGGTGGCGGATAGTGTGATACTTCCTTATTTATTAAATTAACTTACTTATCAACATACATAAGAGTTAATACATAGCAGAGCATTCATATGGTTTGGACGATAAACACTAGTAAAAGTAAATAAATATTCTACATATCACCAAAATAGATAAATCCCCAGAGGGTTAATATACAGTCATCCCAAATAAATTTCAAACTGCAAATAAAACATAGTACAATCCTCCAAAATATATTATTCATTACATAAAATATCCATAAGTAGCCTCCACAGTGTCCACATCACTAGCCCACATTCTTACCTTTCAACTTCTGATCAGCCCTAGATGGTCTACCTGTATCTTTTGAATAGTCTGGGATTCACAATTGAATCCCAGAGGAACAGTTAATCTCATATACGAAGTATATGCAATGCATGCAAGCAACCATAATCAGGAAATAACATATCATAAAGCATTCAGTACAACATGCGCAGTAACATAATAAAAGCAGACCACATATGCAATGTCTACTGCGGAAGGACCACATGTCCTAAACAAATGCAGGACTTCTCAATCAAGGCAAACCCCGGGTCCACAATGCTAGAAAAATCACAGTAGTTGGGCCTCAAACCCACACTACATTGAATGCCTACAGGCTCAGTAACGACCCAAGGACCTCCAGTCCACTAGGCCCCACAACCACAAACGTGTAACATCCTTCCATTTTACTTAACATAATGACTAATTAAGGGTTGAATTAACCACTAAGTAATACTTCATCAATTATCAAATTATACAAAATAAATCAGTGTATGCAGAATGAGCCCTAACATGGCAATATACAATCATCCAACATATACCAAAAAGACGGAAGCCTTGCTTTTAGCAAAAGTAGCCTAAGCTTCCGAGATCTTCCCTCATGGACTCGTACAGGAACTATCACCTGAAAAATATGGGTAACCATCAATCCAACTCATTACATATACTAATATGTGCTTGTGAGGTGCCAAGTGGAACAATTTATATAACAAAATATTAAAAATATAATTCACAAATTTTCATGTCATAAATTCTTTATCAAAATTATGTATTGCAGTTTTCATTAACACAATTCCCATATATGCCTCCCACCAAACCAACCGAACCGCCTTATTTCCTCCGACTAGACCCATGGGCTAAGTACTAACCATGTTACTGGATACTCGAAAGCTCACTGGTCATGTGATGAAGACTGGCCAAAATCCTCAGAGCACATGTCCCAGACCATGGGTCTTTTCCCCTTATTAAATTAGTGGGGTGTCGTAAGCCCTCTTGAACTAGTGGGCCAGTCCCTCATTGAACAAGTGGGACAATAGAAAGCCAACCATCGTGCACCAATGGAGGCCTCACCACGTGGTGGAATAAACTACTCCATATTCCCAATTCAACCCCATAATTATCATAATAAATAACTCAACAAGAATTTTTCCAAGATACATAAATAAATACATGTATATATTTCACAATTCAAATCATAAGATTCCACAAGGCAATTTCTATTAAGATATTCATAATCATTTCACAAAATACTCACAAACAACATGCTAATACACATAATAAGTGGAAAGTGGTTACCTCTCGCCGAAGCTAACTATTATGACACTGCTCCTAATCCAAGAGCTCAAACACACGCCAAAAATCAATCTACCACAATTAATTTACTAATCATTAATAACTCTTCTAAAACTCTACATAATCAGAATTATACTTTATAATTTCATAAAAAATAAAATATACAAATTTTAATAATAATATATTTGGAATGCTTGAAGTGGGCACAATATGACGAGACTGAAAAATTAGGGAGACCCTTATCACTATTAATTTTTCTTTCGATTAATTAATAACTCCCTTTTTCCTATTTATTATTTATTCTCCTTTCATAATAATAATAACAATATCTATTTCTTATTATTTATTATTATTATTATTATTTCTCTACAATTAATTTAAACTTTCGAGGCTATCCTAACACTTTAAATTAGGAGTTAAAAAAAAATACTGATCATCATATAAATTATGCTCTTTAGATATTAATAAAATCATATATATACTCTTTGGATATTGATAATATAGTATCTTATTAATGAAAGAAGCATGAGAGAAGGTTTTATAATAACATGCACTTATAAGTTCTTCAATATGGTTTAGTTGTAACTTCGCGAAACTGACGACCACTCCATACATATTTCTTTCATAAAATTCCTTTTCAACTAATAAAAATAGCATATAAAAAAATGTTAAAAGTGGTCCCCTTGGTGAACGTATGTGTACAACGTGAACATACACATAACACATCCTTTTATTTTCTATCATTTCCAAATCCAGATATATACATATATACAAGCAGCAAGCTTCCTCTTGACAGCTAACGTTTTCCTAATGCAACAACACCTATATTTAAACACAAGACAGCAACTTAATGCAACAACGTACACTTACACACTCACATATCTCTATATATCGCAAGTTTTGGTTTTTCCCTGACATATTGTTGACCACGTTTAGATATGTATATATATATACATAGATCGTAGTGTTTTATTTTCTTGTACAGTGACCTATTATTCCCAAACCATAAGAGTTACGATGACTAAACCTTATACTTATATTCAACAATACATCAAAGTCCTTCTAATCTTTTCCAGGTGTCGCGTTTTATGGCAGCAAACTCTTTCCATTTTCTAAATATAACCTTATATATCTATATCTATATATATATATATATCAGGTATGTATATGACAGAATTTTCCTTCTATTTCCTTAGCTTCCAAGTGCAGCAACAGGCGTCTATATATATATATATATATATATATATATATATAAAAGATATTCAATGAGCTTCCACTCTTTCTTTCCTATATGCAGCGATGGAGTATATATATATATTTATATCAGCTAGTTTCCTTTTCTTCCTTTTTCTTCCATGTGCTGCGACTTGTGCATATATATATATACTTCATGCTTATTTTCAGTTTCATGAAGCAGCAACGTATATCAGTAGAAGAACCCGGTGACTTACCTCAGGTTCTAAGCTTGTTCGTTGTGACTTCCGTTAATGCCTATCACCCCTGTTCTTCGGTGTAAACGCAGAGGAAGATTAACACAGTTTTGAACCTCTCTCTCTCCTTCCACGGTTCTTCTCTCGGTCTCGTTTTCTCTTTCTTTGTCTCTTTCAGTTTCGGAACTCACTCTCGCCCTGGTATTCTGGCTGCCACTACATGAGTGGGAAAAGGTTGGGAAGCTATGAATAAATATTAGATTACGGATCCAGTCCAAGAGCAAAAACGCTGGTCAAAGGAAGAATGTCCAACGGTTAGTGGCGCCTGGCTCAAGAAGCATGGTGCTGCGGCCTCCACTATTCTTGCGTGCTCAGGTGCTAGCCGAAAGTGAGATATACGCTGACTGAAACGTCTTTTTTTTTTTCTGCGTTTGCGTAACGGCACTGCGATTTCCTTCTGTCTCTCTTTCTGATGACGTACGCGGGTGAGCTGTGATATGATATTGGATTTAATGAATAAATGGTTTTAGTTTTGTTTGTTGCAGTTGGGTTCGAATGGGCTGGAGTGTTTTGTTGATTATATGGGCTTAATGGATTAATGTATGGGTGTCTTGCTTGTCCCATTTAACAATAAAGGGCCACGTGATTTTCTTTTGTCCAAATAATTCTATACCTAATGAGTTAATGGAGAAATGAAAGAGTATATACTTACGTGATGGTTTGCATGAGATTGTAGGGGGGTGAGTGTTGTGGGACCCATTCAAAAGTCATCCCTTAAGACCACAAATTCCATTTTCCCTTAAAAAAATAATTAATGCTCAATTTTCCATAATCAATCACATATCATAATTTAATTTCTACAATCCAAAATTTGGAATGTTACAATTCTCCCCCCGTTCAATAAATTTCGTCCTCGAAATTTGAACCTATAACTTCGGGGAATTATTTTAGACATACAGTCTATTCCTTTCTTATGCATGCTTACCTAGCACACACTCTAGTATTCAGACAATTGTCTTATTCATCTAGTACATAGGTATAATATTCAAAAATAGAACCTGCAAATCCATTCTCACAGCGCTTGGTTACACAGGCCTTACTGCCTGACTCATTCTGCTTCTCGGCTTATCACACATTAGCCTTCTGGCGCATTCTATCACCACAGCGCTGGATTTCTAGCCTTACTACCAAGGGAATTACTCTCAAGCTTAGGTGTCTTATCTATCACCTGGTACATATCAAATGTTTTGTCAGCCTCAAAATGTATTCTAGACATACTTGTCTAAAGTCACCATGTCAATCAACATTGCTCAAGGTGCTAAACACACAGATTCTTACAATCCAGGGGCATTGTCCTATGCAACCTTTGCACATCGGGTCTTACCACCTCGAGCCTCTACTCGTTTATCCCATTTGAGCTTCCTTATTCCAGCTCTCAAATTGCTTCCTGTTACTTAGCACCGTAGCTGGCAAGTACTATCTAAACGATCTGGTTCAGATTTCTAGACCATTCAATCAGTTTTTTTTTTTTTTTTTAACACCAATTGCACCGCCTTTCATTTCAACTATGTTGTCTCATTTTTCAAATCTTCACAGATTGAAAATTTCTGTGGTCGCAATACTTTTTTTTTTTTTTTTTAATTGCATGAAACAATATTTTCACATTTTCAATAAACCAGAATCGTTGCCAGCTCAATTTCAAGAAAATACATTCTTTACCGGCCCAAATTCAAGAAACACATTTTCTGTCGGTTTAATACATAATGAAATAATTCTTTACACAAAATTCAACAACTAAGAGGCACACGCCACCACTTCGCCCTGCCTTTCCAGGACATATCCCAATCCTTTCATACAAACCATCAAAGTGACAATGCGCCTACCGGCCGATGTGGGAGAATTTTGATCCCCACATAAGGGACCCAATGTCCATACTAGCATATCTAATAAAGGCTCTCCACCGCTTTCCCAGTCAAGCCAGTCCTTAGTCACGGCCACCACTGTGCACCGCTTTCCCAGCTGACCAGTTCATAATCACGGTTAGTGCCGGCCCAACACAGCGAAATACGCGCCCCTTCAAGGTGGAACTACTCAGATTGGGAATATTCATAATTGGTGCGAGTGTCAACCTCTCATATTTCATTAAACAAATTTTCAATTCAAATGATCTTTATAACTGGCCAGCGATTTCAAACATTCTTAAACATATCTGGCAAGATCCAACACATTGAGTATTTCTACAACAGTTTCTGGCCTCTTCCAATAGTTCAAAAACAACCACTTCAAATTGGTTTAAAATTCCATGGAAAATATTTCATTAAAAATTTCAGTTCAAAAAAATTCACTCAAAAAAATTCACAATATAGTAGGTGCATTGGCAAACTCAAAATTCAATTTTCAAATATACCAGGAACCAAACAATTGACATAGAAGGTCATCAACTCCAATTACATCTTAGACTCTATCCTTGGCTATTCGAGCCATCCATAAGACACTCAGTCCATTCCATTCCATTTGTTCGGTCATTCCAAAAATAATGCCTGTAACTCTCAGGCTTGCAACTTTCCTGGGACGCTGTCTGGTATTCTTAGTCTAGGAATTGTGGACTTTTGCCAGCCTATGAACATATCAGTCACATTGAACTTAGGGCCTCTAATTGAACACCAATCAAACTTAATGACCTGAAGTCATACGAGTTCAGTAAGTCTCATTGCCCACTGTATATTCATTTCACAATTTCACTCAGTGGTAACACACATATGACGCTGGAGCACCCCATGACAATACATTTCATCACACAAATTCACCTTGGATCACTTGATATGAACTTCCAATAATAATCCAGCTCCAGGCATAGTCTCAGATCCAATTTTTCCATATTGGGTATTCAACCCAAATCTCAGGGGTCTATTAGCCACTATCATATCTATGGTTATTGGTCTCGGTCATGAACCTATAACCTGTAGTCACCAAGGTTCTTGCTACTCATTGATTCCTCCAAGAAAGAAACTATTACTCATTCTTTCAAAGGGAAAAATGAAATTACAATCATCCCCTATTAGCTAGTAACCTCCAAATACCTCATGCACATGGATACCACACTCTAGTGCCTTAATTTATTCAGATCAATCAGATACCTAAAGAATCTCTCATAATCAAATCTGATTCTTAGGTTCATTAACAAAATATTGAAACCTCGACTATAGCTAATAAACACGCGACGATCGTAATGATTCATAGCTTACAACATTCAGGCACTATCCTCAAATAACCCCAAACAACAATAATTACTAGATTCACAATCCAAAACATTGTTTGGGCCAAGAAATCATATTGCCTCAATAATACCCAATATACAAACTAGAATCATAATTCTCATTCCTAGTCTAAACCTCGAAACATTCAAATGTCATTCTCATAACCAAAACACAATACACAAGGTTCTAATTCCCTTTCAGTCCTCAATATCACAAGGGCCTATTTTAACATTATTCTTTTATCTAATTGACAACCCTCAATCATACCCAAAGCATTGCTTAATTATAGCACTATATCAATCAAGACTTACAGGGTTTCTACTTTCGAGTACTAAAACCTTAGTACAACCTTAATCATATTTTGATCTAATCATCAATCAATATTCACTGGATTTCTATTCTCATGTATTGGAACCTTAATGCAACCTCATTCATATTTTGACCTAGGTACTAGTTCAACTTAGATCATATTCAAGCCTAATCTCAATCATTTTCCTTATTCAATCTAACATCCTCACAGCATCTCTATGGATTACCATACGTCATACCTCAAAGTACTAAGGTCTTAAATCAGGGAACCTTAAATTCCTATAATACTTCCCAAGAGGTCACCCATCCCGAGATTTCTCTTGCCTAAGCACATTTAACCTCAAAGTCCTGATAGAATATAGAGATCATATCTTGACTTAACAATAAAAGCCCTAGGTTTAACGACAGATTCTACATTCTATGTCATCTCAGCTATATTCAAAGCCCCAACTTCCAGAGCCTGAACCTTCTTATTTTCTCTTTCATTATGAGATTAGTTATAGCAGAATTCTCAGCACAATTTTCTGCCAAGGGCTTTAATTTTGGGTGAAGAAAAACAACACTTACTTATCATAAATTTTCTAAGTATGTACTTTAATTTATGGACTTCTTGCTTTTGTCGAGAAGAATGATTAAGTACAACTACAAAATCCAAAAAGTCAGGAAGCTCGTCAAGAAAATATCCTTTGTAGTAATGAAGCACCTGACTTGTTAAAGAACGCAAATCTTGAATGACAGCCACTTTCCTTTTGAAGTCAGAGTCCTTCTGCAAAGTGTTCTCAACCAAGTCACAGAAATCCCTCTTTGACATGATTTTGATATAACGTCCAGACAATACAACTTTTCCAGAAATTTTCACTTTGTTAAGGGACTGAATTATGTCAGTACTGTCATTCCTCGATGTGTGTCCTTCATCTAAGATTAGAATAGAAGGTACCTCAAGTAATATCTTTTAACAAGGTGTTGATGCGTGGCCAGTACCAGTATCACAGTCAATTGAAAAGAATTTTTTTATATCCTAGGAAAAGGATACTTTCCTGCTCTATCCACTATTTTAAAGCTTCAAGTTTATTTAATCATTTCAAACTCAAGCAGATATTATAACCTATTGTTAGAACCTCTATTCTGATTGGAATTTTAAATTTTGAGCAGACAATTCTATTACCAAAATTTCTACCCTGATTCCAACTTGTCACTCAAAATTATCCAAGTATCAATTTATACGGCTTCCTTAGAAATGACTCAGTCAAAGACCCTTATCCCCAGAGCATTAATGTATCTTTGAATCGATGTAAAAGAGCCTCTTTCTCTTGAGACATCGGTGTCTCAGGAGCATTTGGAGGTTGGTTAACACCGAAGTGAGTCCTTCGTGTGTCCACCATTCTCCCCACCTTAGGATGAAACCTACCCTAATAAATGAATGATAAAGCAACACAACAGAACAACTAGACAGGGAAGGTATGTGTGAATATTGTATATTGCCACTATATGTAATGTATGCATGATTGTTATCAGAATCATACGCTCTGATACCACTTTGTAACATCCTTCCATTTTACTTAACATAATGACTAATTAAGGGTTGAATTAACCACTAAGTAATACTTCATCAATTATCAAATTATACAAAATAAATCAGTGTATGCAGAATGAGCCCTAACATGGCAATATACAATCATCCAACATATACCAAAAAGACGGAAGCACTTGCTTTTAGCAAAAGTAGCCTAAGCTTCCGAGATCTTCCCTCATGGACTCGTACAGGAACTATCACTGAAAAATGTGGGTAACCATCAATCCAACTCATTACATATACTAATATGTGCTTGTGAGGTGCCAAGTGGAACAATTTATATAACAAAATATTAAAAATATAATTCACAAATTTTCATGTCATAAATTCTTTATCAAAATTATGTATTGCGTTTTCATTAACACAATTCCCATATATGCCTCCCACCAAACCAACCGAACCGCCTTATTTCCTCCGACTAGACCCATGGGCTAAGTACTAACCATGTTACTTGGATACTCGAAAGCTCACCGGTCATGTGATGAAGACGGCCAAAATCCTCGAGCACATGTCCTGCACCATGGGTCTTTTCCCTTATTAAATTAGTGGGGTGTCGTAAGCCCTCTTGAACTAGTGGGCCAGTCCCTCATTGAACAAGTGGGACAATAGAAAGCCAACCATCGTGCACCAATGGAGGCCTCACCACGTGGTGGAATAAACTACTCCATATTCCCAATTCAACCCCATAATTATCATAATAAATAACTCAACAAGAATTTTTCCAAGATACATAAATAAATACATGTATATATTTCACAATTCAAATCATAAGATTCCACAAGGCAATTTCTATTAAGATATTCATAATCATTTCACAAAATACTCACAAACAACATGCTAATACACATAATAAGTGGAAAGTGGTTACCTCTCGCCGAAGCTAACTATTATGGCACTGCTCCTAATCCAAGAGCTCAAACACACGCCAAAAATCAATCTACCACAATTAATTTACTAATCATTAATAACTCTTCTAAAACTCTACATAATCAGAATTATACTTTATAATTTCATAAAAAATAAAATATACAAATTTTAATAATAATATATTTGGAATGCTTGAAGTGGGCACAATATGACGAGACTGAAAAATTAGGAGACCCTTATCACTATTAATTTTTCTTTCGATTAATTAATAACTCCCTTTTTCCTATTTATTATTTATTCTCCTTTCATAATAATAATAACAATATCTATTTCTTATTATTTATTATTATTATTATTATTTCTCTACAATTAATTTAAACTTTCAGAGGCTATCCTAACACTTTAAATTAGGAGTTAAAAAAAAATACTGATCATCATATAAATTATGCTCTTTAGATATTAATAAAATCATATATATACTCTTTGGATATTGATAATATAGTATCTTATTAATGAAAGAAGCATGAGAGAAGGTTTTATAATAACATGCACTTATAAGTTCTTCAATATGGTTTAGTTGTAACTTCGCGAAACTGACGACCACTCCATACATATTTCTTTCATAAAATTCCTTTTCAACTAATAAAAATAGCATATAAAAAAATGTTAAAAGTGGTCCCCTTGGTGAACGTATGTGTACAACGTGAACATACACATAACACATCCTTTTATTTTCTATCATTTCCAAATCCAGATATATACATATATACAAGCAGCAAGCTTCCTCTTGACAGCTAACGTTTTCCTAATGCAACAACACCTATATTTAAACACAAGACAGCAACTTAATGCAACAACGTACACTTACACACTCACATATCTCTATATATCGCAAGTTTTGGTTTTTCCCTGACATATTGTTGACCACGTTTAGATATGTATATATATATACATAGATCGTAGTGTTTTATTTTCTTGTACAGTGACCTATTATTCCCAAACCATAAGAGTTACGATGACTAAACCTTATACTTATATTCAACAATACATCAAAGTCCTTCTAATCTTTTCCAGGTGTCGCGTTTTATGGCAGCAAACTCTTTCCATTTTCTAAATATAACCTTATATATCTATATCTATATATATATATATATATATATATCAGGTATGTATATGACAGAATTTTCCTTCTATTTCCTTAGCTTCCAAGTGCAGCAACAGGCGTCTATATATATATATATATATATATATATATATATATAAAGATGTTCAATGAGCTTCCACTCTTTCTTTCCTATATGCAGCGATGGAGTATATATATATATTTATATCAGCTAGTTTCCTTTTCTTCCTTTTTCTTCCATGTGCTGCGACTTGTGCATATATATATATACTTCATGCTTATTTTCAGTTTCATGAAGCAGCAACGTATATCAGTAGAAGAACCCGGTGACTTACCTCAGGTTCTAAGCTTGTTCGTTGTGACTTCCGTTAATGCCTATCACCCCTGTTCTTCGGTGTAAACGCAGAGGAAGATTAACACAGTTTTGAACCTCTCTCTCTCCTTCCACGGTTCTTCTCTCGGTCTCGTTTTCTCTTTCTTTGTCTCTTTCAGTTTCGGAACTCACTCTCGCCCTGGTATTCTGGCTGCCACTACATGAGTGGGAAAAGGTTGGGAAGCTATGAATAAATATTAGATTACGGATCCAGTCCAAGAGCAAAAACGCTGGTCAAAGGAAGAATGTCCAACGGTTAGTGGCGCCTGGCTCAAGAAGCATGGTGCTGCGGCCTCCACTATTCTTGCGTGTTCAAGTGCTAGCCGAAAGTGAGATATACGCTGACTGAAACGTCTTTTTTTTTTCTGCGTTTGCGTAACGGCACTGCGATTTCCTTCTGTCTCTCTTTCTGATGACGTACGCGGGTGAGCTGTGATATGATATTGGATTTAATGAATAAATGGTTTTAGTTTTGTTTGTTGCAGTTGGGTTCGAATGGGCTGGAGTGTTTTGTTGATTATATGGGCTTAATGGATTAATGTATGGGTGTCTTGCTTGTCCCATTTAACAATAAAGGGCCACGTGATTTTCTTTTGTCCAAATAATTCTATACCTAATGAGTTAATGGAGAAATGAAAGAGTATATACTTACGTGATGGTTTGCATGAGATTGTAGGGGGGTGAGTGTTGTGGGACCCATTCAAAAGTCATCCCTTAAGACCACAAATTCCATTTTCCCTTAAAAAAATAATTAATGCTCAATTTTCCATAATCAATCACATATCATAATTTAATTTCTACAATCCAAAATTTGGAATGTTACAAAACGCATGTCCCCCTCACGAGACACGGGTCCACAATCATGGTAAAATAGACATACAAAGATACACAAAGTACATGATATTAGAGTTACTACCTGAAAGCTGATCAAATGATACCAAGTCCTCCAGTGATTAAGTAGTAATGATAGACATAAAGTAATATAAACATAAACAATCTTAACCACTTATATAAATTCTTGAGTAAATACCCTTTTTGGTCCCTGGAAAAACACATTTGACCCTTTTTCGTCCCTGAGTAAAAGAAATGTCATTTTGGTCCTTTTTAGGGACTAAAAATAATCTTTTTGGGAATTTAGAGGATTAAAATGTGCAAAAAGATGATCAAAAGGACTAAAAGTGACCTTATTTTTCCATTTTAGGGACTAAAAGTGACTTATTTTTTTTCAGGGACCAAAAAAGGCTTCCGTGTTTTTTCCAGGGACCAAAAAGGGTATTTACTCTAAATTCTTCTCTATAAAATATTTAGCTAAATGGCTTGGAATAAGGGCTCTTTAGTTATTTGAAACTCACTAAACCCCTTTACTAGTGAGTAATCTATGATTTATTACTTTTCTTCTATTTTCGTACATAATCCAGAAATTTTCCAGAAATTTTGACAAACTTTGAAAATTCATAACTAATTGTAGAAAAATCCAATTGGAGTGATTCAAGAATTCATGTGACCCTTGACATGTCTACTTTTGACTAAAAATACTTTATGTGTCCAAAAAAAGTCGTACTTCTCCCAGCTTACCAAAACCCTCGCTGTCCAAATTCTTATTCTAGGATCAGGGTTTAACTTCAAAAATTCATAGCTCTAAAAATTACAAATTACCTATCAAAATAACGGTTATCATGTATAATTAAATTTTGTAAAATTTTATAGTCTTTTGACATCATTAACATATTCAAATTCACAACACATATTTGATTGCCACTTAGGGTTTCACACTGGCAGATTCACAACATTTTGTAATTTAGCTTTAGGGTTTCCAAAATCATGTTCCATACTTGTTCTTATACAATTTTTCATTCTAAACACTTTGGAAACATTAAAATCATCAAAATCACATCATTTCACCATGTTTCTCTAGCTTGCCGAAAATCAAACCCATTAGGGTTACAACACAAGTTTTCATTTTAACTTCATATCTTCCATAATTCTTGTTCAATCTTCCTTTCCAAACCAAAATCTTGATTTTAAACACTTAATAATCCATTTTATCAATTAGGGAAGAACCTCCTCTAAGCATATTGATGTCCTTAATAACCAAATATCATGAAAAAGAAACCGTATTCCAAACTATAAAGTCATAAGGAATATTAAGGAGGAAACTTACTTATCTTGTGCTTTTTTTCCCCCTTAAATCTCTTCCTCCTTGTACTCCTTATGGGTTTCGGCCTAGACTTCACAAACACCATACAAAGATTGTTTATTGGGGCTTTGTACATATTCATAAATATATAAGGAAGTATGGCAAAACTCATGACTTACTTGAAGTATGCCATATGTCTTTATTCTTGAAACTTCTCTTTGTCCCTTTCTCTTCTTCTTGCATTCGAAATTTAGGCTTCTTAGAGAAGTTTTATGACTCATCCAATTGCCATTAATGCACGTGCTTAGGTGTCCATTTGATTTGCCTACTCTTTTCCTTTGTGTGACACATGGCACTTTTGGATAATCATCAACATTTTGCAATTTTCCCTATGATGACACATGGCCATTTTAGATAAGGATGAATTAATTGCATAGTCCTTTCTTCCTCCTAGTCATGACAAGTGGCATTTATGTATTAAATGCTTTGATTTCATCCTAATCGTGACTTGAATGTCAAGACAACTCATCATATCCTCTTTAGACACTTGGAAACACATTACGGTGTCGTTTCTAAAAAACGCAAGGCATTCTTATTGGTCCAAAAAAATGTCATGTTCATACCTATTTCGCCCCATTTTTGCTCAGCTAATCGTCCTATGCCTTAAGACATAGCTGAGTGGCATCTTAACCAACCAATTAGCACTGTATAAGTGTTTTGTGCCCTTCTACACTAGGACTTTAATTTTACGGCCTACACATACTAGGTCCATTGACCAGTATGGCCGAATTACTTAGTCCCTTTATATGCATGCTCATTAAGCACACAACATAACCATCAGACAACAGTCTTATTCATCACGTATCCATATGTAATATTCAACCCAAGACCCATTGGGCCATGCTCATAGCGCTTGATTACTTAGGCTTTACTGCTCGATACATGTTGCCTTCTGGGTCATTCTATTACCATAACGCTAGATATTTTGGCATAATTGCCTAGAACATCATTCCTGTGCCAAAGGCAACTTGACAAGAGCTTGGTACAGTCTGAATACTTTGCCAGCCTAAAGACATACTTTGGACAATCTGGTCCAAAGTTACCAACAAATACAGTGCTAGGCATACAGGTCTTACGGCCCGGGACACTGCTCCATACAATCTCGCACATCGGGTCTTACCGCCTCAATGCTCTGCTCGTCTATCCCATGTTTGAGCTTCTTCAATTCAAGCTCCCAATCTATTTTTGTTTTTCTTAGCACTTGTAGCTGGCCAATACCTTATGAACTAACCAATTCAGATTTCTAGACCATTCTATCAGTTTCTCTTCCTGTATTAACATAATTACCAGTAGCACCACTTTTCATTTAAACACATTAGCAATGACGATCGTGCCATTTCCTTTCACTCCTCTATGTTGTCTCAGATCCAACTTTTGATTTTCAATTATTCAAAAAAATTTGTGGTCGCAGGACATTTTCATAATCGCACAAAACAACATTTTTCACATTTTCAATAAAACAAAATCGTTGCCAGTTTAAATTCAAGAAAATACATTCACTATCGGCTCAAATTTGAGAAAACACTTTTTCTATTGGCTTAATTCACAAATGAGATAATTCATTTCACAAAATTCAATAATTGAGAGGCACATGCCACCACTTCACCCTGCCTCACCAAGACATATCCCAATCCTTTCATACACATACCACTAAAATGATAACACACCTGTCGGCCGATGTGGGAAAGGCCCAACTCGCCGAACGTACAATGCGAAAAGACCTGACTATAAGAGGAAAGCGCGGCTAAGCCTAAAAACAATCAAAGTCGTGAGAGTTAGAGCAGTCAATACAATTCCAATTCGACTGGACTCACATCAGAGGAATGAGAGAATTATCAGGAGAGAGAGTTGTAGAAGAGACCCAATCCTTCCCTGAAGCTAGACGGACTATAGAATACGTTAAGATGTCGCGTGACAGGACATCCTCTACGTCGTCGATCATTCTGACATACTTCTCTGTTTTCTTTGTTTTATTTTATTAATCTTTCCATGGGCTGCTCCATGTTACTCTTTTTGTGTTTCCCTCATCAGTCATGAATTAAATATCCATTGGCTGAGTAATCATGGATTTCTAAGTTGAAGAATGAACCCAATTTGCTAAGTTTTTAATTTAATACATTCAATTTGTTTAACAACAATTTAATATCGTGTATGTTAGCGATTGCTGAGGTGCTAGATCAGTGGCCTCATCTTTCTGAAAAAGAGTCAAGGTTAGACCTCTGTTAGACAATGTTTGTTGGACGAGCTTGTGTAGGGCTCGACCTAAATTGTAGGCTACAGAAATGGGTCTACCACTCATAACCAAACACCTAGGTTAAACTGACATTATGAACTGGAACATCACCATAGGAATATGAGAGAAGTATAGA
Source organism: Acacia pycnantha (assembly GCA_025563575.1). Taxonomy (NCBI): domain Eukaryota; kingdom Viridiplantae; phylum Streptophyta; class Magnoliopsida; order Fabales; family Fabaceae; genus Acacia; species Acacia pycnantha. The sequence continues at coordinate 102,510 of JAMWYP010000484.1, read as the reverse complement.
GACGATTGACTTACAAAACGCGGATGCTTCTGTATAGGTTAGTGGTTGGTTAGATGAATAACGTTACGAAAGGCAATTTTGCAATAGCATTGCAGAAGTTGTGCAGCACAATTGCTAACATTTTTAAAGGGAGTTATTAATTAATAATAAATAAAAGAGGGGTATTATTAATTAATAATAATTAAAAAGGGTATTATTAATTAGTAATAAATAGAAAGAGAATTAATAGTTACAATGGTCTCACTAATTTTTCAGTCCCTTCATAATGTGCCAACTTCAAGCATTCCAAATATATAATTATTAAAATTTGTATATTTTTAATAATTTTGATTGTGCAGAGTTATAAAAGAGTTACTAATTGGATTGATGGGAGGCATCTTGGGAATTGTGTTAATGAAAACTATGATACATAATACAGAGGTCATGACATGAAATTTTGTGACTTGTATAATATAGAATTATATTTTTAATACCATTGTTATATATATTGTTCCACTTGGCACCTCACGAGCACATATTAGTATGTGTAATGAGTTGGATTGATGGTTACCAACATTTTTTAGGTGATAGTTTTCGTGTGGGTCCAACAGGGAAGACTTCGGAAGTTTAGACTACTTCTACTGACAGTAGTGCTTCCATCTTTTGGATATGTTGGATGATTGTATATTGCCACGTTAGGGCACATTCTACATACTCTGATTTATTTTGTATATTTTGGTAATTGATGAAGCATTACTTAGTGGTTGATCAACCCCTTAATTAGTCATTATGTTAAGTAAAATGGATGATGTACTAGGCACCAACTTTGTAGCGGTTAATTTATAATAACCGCTACAAAGTACTCGCCACAAAGCTTCACGCCAAGCTGGTGTCAACTTTGTAGCAGTTTTGTTATTAACTGCTACAAAATCTCATATTTGTAGCGATTTTATTCAACTGCGACCTATTAACCGCTACAAATAAACATTTTTTTTGTAGTGAAGTTCAATAATGGGAATAATAAAGGCGTTTATCAGAGTGATTGTTGTTTAAACTATACTGAATAGGTAGAAATTGAATATACAGCAAACATATACTATTTAAATATCACAATAAGAATCTGTATCATAGAAGCAGCACATACAGAAAGTATACAACAAGTCTGTATAATGTGGAAAACTATAAAACGAACTCACAAGACTGCCGATTATGGTAATGAACAATGCAGAAATCCGGGCCCAACGTACGTTGTGTCCTTAAGACAATTTTGCTCCCCCAATACGGATGCCGAAGGTTTCTGAGCAATTGCCTTCCAGGATAGAGCGGATTATTCGTCTTCAGAGAGAGGGCTCTGTCAATCTGAAGCCTAAGCGAATTCAACGAGTCTGCTTTCGGAACGCACATAATGTTTGTATATGTAGTATGAGTGTATATGGAAAAAAACTAGATACTATTCTGTGACTAGGGCGCCCTATTTATAGATGACTGAAATGATCAGATGGATACCCATTGGAGAATCGGCCGTTTTAAATTCTCATAGAAGCGGCCCGCACTTCACACTCACATAGGTGATTTCTTGTGATGTAAGTCAACATACATCAACTGAACACATCAGATTAAGAAACCATTAAAAGCTTAAAAGCTTACCCTTATATATATGCACTGTCTTGTCTAGGAATGAGTATGAGTTTAAAAAATCCACTGTGTTAACAGTCGATCATCACTTAGTTGTCTCTTTGAACCTAGTTCGTGGGATCTCCACTCTTCTAGGTAGAGTTACCGCAATGATTAACAATGAATCGGCCTTAAACTCATTCCTTTGGAAAATTTTTTAACTAACTCTCTAGGAATCCTTTTAGTCAGTGGATCCGCTATATTCTCTTTTGATTTAACATAATCAATTGAGATGATTCCATTCGAGAGTAGCTGTCTAACGGTATCATGTCTACGACGTATATGTCTAGACTTGCCGTTGTACATGACATTCTTAGCCCTACCAATAGCTTCTTGACTATCACAGTGTATACACACTACCGGTACCGGCTTTGGCCAATTAGGAATGTCTTCAAGAAAATTACAAAGCCACTCAACTTCCTCACCAGCTTTATCTAAAGCAATAAATTCTGCTTCCATAGTAGATCTTGCAATGCAAGTCTGCTTGGAAGACTTCCAAGACACAGCGCCCCCACCAAGGGTGAATACATATCCACTTGTGGATCTTGTGTCATTAGAGCTAGTGATCCAATTTGCATCACAATACCCTTCTAGTACTACAGGGTACTTCTCATAATGCAAAGCAAAGTTTTGAGTTTGCTTTAAGTAACCCATAACTCTTATCATAGCTCTCCAATGAAGCTCATTTGGATTAGTTGTAAAGCGACTCAACATGCTTATTGCATAGGCAATATCAGGTCTAGTGCAGTTCATAACATACATAAGACTGCCTAGCACTTGAGCATATTCCTTTTGTTTAATAACTTCGCCAGTATTTCTTAACAGTTGAAGACTAGATTCTACAGGGTTCGACACAAGAGCTATGTTTAAACTCTTGAATTTCTCAAGAATTTTCGAAATATAGTGCGTTTGCGATAAAGCTAACCCACCAGATGTTCTGTGGATCTTAATTCCTAAAATAACATTTGCTAGTCCCATATCTTTCATGTCGAACTTACTGGTAAACAATCGCTTAGTAGTTTTAATCATTTGATTATTACTACCCGTTATCAACATGTCGTCTACATAAAGGCAAACTATGGCAAACCCGTTTTCAGTATTTTGAATGTAGACACACTTGTCACATTCATTAATACTAAAGCCATTTGATAACATCACTTCATCGAATTTCGCATGCCATTGTTTTGTGCTTACTGGTAAACAATCGCTTAGTAGTTTTAATCATTTGATTATTACTACCCGTTATCAACATTTCGTCTACATAAAGGCAAACTATGGCAAATCCGTTTTCAGTATTTTGAATGTAGACACACTTGTCACATTCATTAATACTAAAACCATTTGATAACATCACTTCATCGAATTTCACATGCCATTGTTTTGTGCTTGCTTACGTCCATAAAGGGACTTTATTAAGCAATCAAAAAACTTTCCACTCTTGTCTAGAGACAACAAATCCCTCAGGTTGTTCTAGATAACTCTCTTTCTCTAAGTCACCATTCAAGAAGGCTGTCTTTACATCAATTTGATGTAATTATAACCCATTCAAAGCTACTAACGCGATTAACATCAGAATAGATGTAATTCTTGTAACAAGTGAATAGGAATCAAAGTAATCTAGGCCTTCAGGTTGTTGGTAGCCTTTTACTATCAGCCTAGCTTTGTACTTATCAATAGTGCCATCTGCTTACATCTTCCTTTTTATGACCCACTTAGTTCCTGAGGCATATTGCCAAGAGAAAGGTCAACCAATTCACAGGTGTAGTTTGACAGAATGGATTCAATTTCACTATTGATAGCCTCTTTCCAGAGTGGTACTTTAGGAGAGCCCATAGCCTCTCCATGTGTTTGAGGATCATTTTCCAACAAAAAGGTTAGAAACTCAAGCCCAAAGGATGTTAAGTCCTTTGCCTAGTACTACGTCTAGGTTCCTCCTCTACAGGATTATCACTGCTCATAGTATCCCACGGTATCACTGTTGGGATCCGTAGACGCAGCGGAATAAAAAATTTTCACAAATCCCTTAGGCGGATCACTCAATAGCGTTTGAATCTGATTTAGGGTTTTCGAATCATACCTATGCGGAGGGTTCAACGTTCCATTGGCGTTTGCGCCTGGAACCTCGAGCGCCGCAGACGTCGTACGCGTCGAACGAGGAGGCATCCTTTTTGAGCTTTTTGATCACGTGGGCTAATGCCTTCTTGTTTGATTAGACAGGAGCAGACTACGTGTGTCCTCTTCCTCTACCGGTATCCACATGAATGGCCTCCAACACTGACAGTAGCGTGCTAGCGCCTTCTTGTTCTTGCGTCTCTCTCTTTTTCGCTCTAGGGATTTTTTGTGTTTTTCGGCCGTCTAATTCATCCGTAGTTTAATACGACTAGATCAGCATCTGTTATAGGGTTTCTAAAACCCTAATATGTCGTATAAAATATTCAAAATTAAATTAATTAATTTCGAATTTGGATTAAATAATATTAATTACATCTGTCCAACAGATCTAATCTAACTACTTGATCCGAATTAATAGGCCTTCAGATTTAATTTATATTTATAAATTAAATCAAGATATGATATGCTTATATTTAATTTAAAATGAGATCTGATATCTCAGTTCAAATTAAATCGATATGCAATATCTTTATTCGAAAATTAAATCTGAGATACAATATCTCAATTTATTATAGTTATTTAATTTATCAAATAAATTAAATACTATATATAATAATATTATTATCAATAAATAATATCATTATTATTTTCGAATTTATTAGTATACACACACACACACACATCCTAGATTAAATAAGTATTCATTAAATCTTAGACACATTTAAGATTCAATGAATCTGGACACCCTTGCTCGTGTTGGGCCATTCTTGTGTGCGACCCTGTAAGCCCATATGAGATTGGCAGCGGGCCAATACTGTATCAGCCCACAAGTCGCAAGCGGCCTCTAGCAAGACATTGCGACTACCCAATTCATATGGGGATCGTTGATGCGATATAACCTATCGTACAATCATGTCACGTCCCCTTTGTCACGTGATAATTTGGTCAAGGATGAGGCATGAAAAATGTCAACTTCTTGTTCATGACCATTACTTTATCGATTCTTGAGTAGTCTAACAATTGAGATGGAAACTCTTTCCATCGTAGTATGGCCATACATTTCTCAGACTCGCTCATCGAGGGGCCCCGTATTATCTCTCTACAAATGTGAGGGATAAATCTCATCTTGACCATTCACATTCCTCTGCATGAAAACCACTGATCCCGATCCAAGCCTTTATCATCACCCGGTCAAAGGTGACTTTTGACTAGGTCAAAGAGCAGCGACTCATCATGTAGGAATCCATGATGATCTCAGGTCAAAGGGCGTTGTGACGCGGTTATACATGAGAAAAGCTTATGACTTATTCCATGCAGCTTTCTCATAGTGGGTCGGTCCAGCACCTTGTACTCTTACAAGTGCCCATGACTTTGACTCGTATCCCCACACTCATCAAAGTCACACTGGTCTTATTTCATCTTCGCTCCCGCGGAGATGACCAACCAGGGACATTTAGGATAAGAGTAAATACCCTTTTTGGTCCTTGGAAAAAACACGGATGCCCTTTTTGGTCCCTGAAAAAAATAAGTCACTTTTAGTCCCTAAAATGGAAAAATAAGGTCCCTTTTAGTCCTTTTGATGATTTTTTTTTGCACATTTTAATCCCTCAGAAATTCCCAAAAAGGTCCTTTTTAGTCCCTAAAAAGGACCAAAATGACATTTTTTTACTCAGGGACCAAAAAGGGTCAAATGTGTTTTTCCAGGGACCAAAAAGGGTATTTACTCTTTAGGATAATCTATTATATATATCCAGGGATACAGTTATCACTATAAGCATGCAAATGAAATGATAACTAAAGGAGAATACTTTAAATAACATTAACGTTTAAAGTACAATGACTTGCCCCTAGGGAATATATTTCCAACAATCACAGTATTGTTATCATTATTACCACTTGCTTTACTTCCCTTGTTATACGGAAATACATTCTCAAAGAACATAGTGTCCCTTGATTCAAGAACTGTATTAACAAGGATATCTGATACATCGGACTTTTAAATCAAGATATGCACTACTATTAGGTACATAGCCAATAAACACATAGTCCACTGTCCTAGGTTCGATTCTCAACCTTTTGGGTTTAGGAATTGCGACCTTAGCCAAACACCCCCACACTTTCAAATATTTCAAGGAATGTTTCTTTCCTTTCCATATTTTGTATGGTATGTTTTGTATCATTTTGTGGGGCACTCTATTAATTATAAAGTTAGCCATTAAAATGGCTTCCCCCCACAACTTTTGTGGTAAACTAGATGTAATCAACATTTCTTATAATATAAAACATTCAATCACAATGATGCTATAAAGATTTCTCATAATTTAGTAGTGATGCATACCCCAACTAGAAATATTTAGAGTAAATACCCTTTTAGGTCCCTGGAAAAACACGCTCTACCCATTTTGGTCCCTGAGTAAAAAAAATGTCATTTCGGTCCTTTTTAGGGACTAAAAATGATTTTTTGGGAATTTGTGAGGGATTAAAATGCCCACAAAAATGACTAAAAGGACTAAAAATGACCTTTTTTTTACTGTTTAAGGACTAAAAATGACATTTTTTTTACTCAGGGACCAAAATGGGTAGCGCGTGTTATTTCAGGGACCAAAAAGGGTATTTACTCAAATATTTATCATCTTTGAGTGTCTAAATAAAACTACCAACATTTATGTTCAATAATTATATAGACAAATAATTAACCTATGGGTTAATCCATAAACACCTTGTTATAACAAACTTTAATAACATCATAGCATCAAGGTTATGGGTAATCAAACATCATCATAATATTTGGAATTAAAATAATTCATAAAAATATGGCTACTTTGGTGACTAACAAATCCACCATTCTTAATTTGAAAACTTAAACATTTAACATTCATACAATTGCTATTCACAATATTTAAAAAAGCATAAAATCATAGCCACAAAATCATCCATAGTTATAAATTAAGGCTATAATTGCTTTTCTACCAATACATGAGACCATGCATGCTTATACCAAGAGAAATAATAATACTATGAAAAATTAGAGCACATTTATCTCTACACTAGATAAATGATTAAATTTTCATATCGCTATTTTATGTTTGTCACACAAAATAGTTGATAATTCACAAAATGTTTTCAACACTACTAGAAAATATCCAATTTGCGACGGATTTTGCGACGGAAAAAAATCCGTCGCAAATTGGAGGAAATTTGCGACGGATACTAAAATCCGTCGCAAAAAAAATTATTTGCGACGGAATTTGGTGTCCGTCGCAAAGTTTGCGACGGACGGGCCGGTCCGTCGCAAAGTTTGCGACGGACCGTGGTGTCCGTCGCAAAAGGGCGGACGAAAGGTCCGCCCTCTCTCTTTTACTCCGGTGGAACCTTGGTGCTCCGGCCAACGATTTTCCGGCGTCATCCCCTCTCCTCCGGCCGAGCATTTTCCGGCGACATTCCCTCTTGTTTCAACCGATCGGTTTCAAGAGTTTTTCCTTCTCCTCTTCCAATCTGCACTTCTATTCCAAGTAACCTATCTCTTCTCCATTTTTTGTTCACTATAGTATATATGAATAGATTTGATAATTGTTTTTGTATTTTCTTGAGTATTATGTTGATTTCTGATAAAATGATGATGTATGATAATTTTTTTCTTTAATGTTGATTAAATTATTTATTATTAGTTGTTGATTTGTGTTTAGTATTTATTAATGTTGTATTATTTGTTTATAGTCTGTTTTGTATAGAAGTGAAAAATTATATGTTAAAATTTTGATTTTTATTAATAGGTAATGATACATAAGTTTATAAGATGTTGTTGAAATGAGAAAAATGAAATGTTAAGAAATGATGTATAAGAAAAAAGAATTAATTAATTAATATAATTACAGGAGGAATGTGTGACTCTAGGGATTTATTAAATTTTTATGTATTAGAAAAATTAATGTTATTAACTAGTTTTACAATAAACAGTGATAACTTGACAAACCAAATTATAAATATATATTTAGGGATAAGATAATTAATTAATATTAAGTTTATATGTCTTATAAAAATTAGTTAAATTAGTTAGTTGAGTTAATGTCGTATAAAAATTACTATTATGTTGTATTAAAATAAAATATCTCATTTAAATGTTTTATATGTGAGTTTAGATAATAATGAAATTCGTATGTATTATAAAAATTAGTTAAATTAGCTAATTTAGCTCATATATCTTATAAACTCCAAATTACTTATATAGATTTCTGCATCGAATTACATGTTAATTATGTTGGTAACTTAACTAGTTAGGAAATATGGAAGGCAATCATGATAGAAGTTGGATGTACAATCGTCTAACTGATAGAAGACAACTAACTCAAGAATTCTTGGCGGGTTTGAAAGAGTTCATCGAATTTGCTTTGGCACGCTCAACTAATTCAAGCAGGGCGATCAGTTGTCCGTGTGTCAAATGTAGGTGTTTAAGATTTAAAGATCTGGGACGGTGAAAATCCATTTATGTAAAAAGGGATTCATGAAGGATTATGAATGTTGGGAATGTCATGGCGAAATCCGACATACACCGAGTGGTTATTACGGGGACAATAGTCATCGAGACAACCTTAATCAATATGAGCAGTTGGTTATGGATGCCGCGGGACCGTCGATCGGCCAATATTTTGATCCCATTACTCATGCCGAACCGTCATACATTGAAGAGGAGAACGATACACATACTCAACCACAATACATGAGAGAGGATCCTCATCCGGAAGCCGATAGGTTCTATAAAATGCTTCAAGAAGCGCAACGTCCGTTATGGGAAGGTTGCGAACACTTTGAAAATAGCGAATATTCATCGCTATCGGCTACCCTGGCAACACTAAGCTTGAAGAATGATCACCATATGAGTGAGAGGAATTACAACGAAATGATGCAGATTATGAGTAAGATTGTTCCCAAAGACAGTAATTTGCCGAAGGATTTTTATCAAGCAAAGAAAAAGGTGAAAGAGCTTGGGCTTGGATGTGAAAAAATCCATTGTTGTCCCAGAGGATGTATGTTGTATTACAAGGATGATGCTGAGCTGACCAATTGCAAATTCTGTGGACATGACAGATACAAAGTTGTGGGGAAAGGAAGGAAAATGACCCGTCATGCGTTAAGCAAGATGTGGTACTTTCCTCTTGTGCCCAGACTTCAGAGATTGTATGCATCAGAACAAACAGCTGCGCATATGAGGTGGCACCGGGAGCATCGCAGGGATGAAAACTTTGTGACGCATCTATCCGATGCCAAAGCTTGGTGTAAATTTGATGAGGCAAATCCGTTATTTGCTATGGATCCCCGTAATGTCCGTCTTGGTCTATGCTCGGATGGGTTCGCTCCTTTCAACAATACAGGCAGGACTTATTCTGTTGGCTGTCATTGTGACTCCGTACAACCTCCCACCTTCTATGTGCATGAGAAGAGAGTTTTTGTTTCGAACGCGTTAATCCTGGGCCATCCAACCCAAAAAGAAGATAGATGTGTACCTCGGGCCTCGATAGACGAGTTGAAGATGTTGTGGATGAAGGCATTCTTACGTATGATGTATCATTGAGTCGAATTTCACCATGCGGGCTGCCTTAATGTGGACGATAAATGATTTCCCTGCATATGGGATGTTGAGCGGCTGGCAAACGTCGGGGAAGCTTGCATGCCCGGTCTGTCTTGAACAAAACATGGGTTTTAGCTTACAACACAGTTGCAAGGTCAGTTGGTTTGACAGCACCGCGATTCCTTCCCCGAGCATCGGTGGAGGAGAAATAAAAAGACTTCATGCGGAATGTGGTCGAACGAGCGAGATCAACCTCGTCGTTTAAGTGGCCAAGAAATATGGGACGGGGTGAAGTACATTCAAAGTGTTGAAGAAGGACTGGTTCAAGCGAACCTGAGGGATACGGCGTTGATCATCATTGGAACAAACGCAGCATCTTTTGGGAACTACCATATTGGAAAGATCAATTGTTAAGACACAACCTCGATGTCATGCATATTGAGAGGAATGTGTTTTGCAATATTCTTTACACCGTGATGGACACCAAGGGCAAGACGAAGGATACGATCAACGCAAGACGAGACATAGAAGTGATTTGCAGAAGGCCTGATTTGCATTTGGTGGAGAATGCCACGGGACGGACGTCCAAACCTAGAGCACCGTACACATTCAACAAACAACAGAATTTGGAATTGTTGCAATGGGTTACAGATCTGAAACTCCCGGACGGTTATGCGTCAAACTTGAGAAGATGTGTTGATCTGCACGAGATGAAGTTATTCGGGATGAAGAGTCACGATTGCCATGTTTTTTTGCCTTCAAAGCACTTCCGAAGCATATATGGTCTATTCGACGGAATTATCCATGTTCTTTAGAGAAATTTGTGCTTCGAACTTAATGTTGAAAAGTTACGTCACTTAGGCGAGCATACCAATAACGCTATGCAAGTTAGAGATGGTGTTTCCTCCTAGCATGTTTGACTCAATGGAACATTTGCTGTTCACTTGGCCTACGAAGCAAAGGTAGGTGGTCCGCAACAATATAGGTGGATGTATCCGTTTGAGAGGTAATATATATATTTCTTTCGTGCGGTTGTTAATTGAAAGACATGGTGCTTTAGTTTATAAATTCCACTTACATTGTCCATTGTAGGTTTTTACGCACACTTAAGAACAAGATCAAAAATCCAAGGTACGTCGAAGGATCTATCGCTGAAGCGTTTCTAGTCGAAGAGGCCACTAAGTTTGCGTCATACTATTATCCCCTTGAAATGATATCAAGATGGAGAGGGGTACCTCGCAACGATGATGGCGGAGATACTTGTAATCAAAATTCAATATTTAATTTTCCGTGTAGAGTAGTGGGAAAACGTTGGAGGTCAACTCTAGAAGGAAGAGATAAGCAAGTAGCGGAGTGGTACATTCTAAACAATTGAGAAGAGGCCGCCCAATACTTCAAGTAAGAGTTCTTTTCTTTTTCTTGTTTAGGGAAATATTACGGTATTAACTTCATCTTTTTGTTACGATTACTTCTCTAGCTGGGTTCGATCGACAAATCCTTCGATGTCGGATTCGAAGTTGAGCAAATCACGAACTCTATGTTTCCTCAATGGTTTCGATCCTACTTCGTGCAAAATCCATCAGATAGCAATGAAGTTGCGTGGAGTTTGTCTTATGGAGCTGCAATAATTGTTACCGGTGCAACAAATACGTAATCAATGGGTATCGGTTTTCAAGCTGTTCAAGCGACGCAAATACACTATGTTGCAATTACGGTGTATGTTGTAGAGGTGACCAAGTTGACGGGGTCGAGGAGCCTACTACGGGAAGTTAATCGAGATAATTCAGTTGCATTACCAGTGGGACAAGGTGGTGACTCTGTTTAAGTGTGAGTGGTTTGATAACAGTCCGCGTGGGACAAAAGTGGACAAATATGGTAATGTTGAGATCCACTGGACAAGGAGATATACGGTTGGTTATGACCCATTCATCCTTGCTCAACAGGCGGAACAAGTTTACTATACCTTATACCCCGCATCCTGTCAAGGGTGGAGGAGTTATCAAAACCAAAGCACGACATATTATACCAAACACGAAAGAGTCAGAAACAAATGACGGTATTCCTGAACCGTTCCAGGCTGATGTGGAACATGTACTTCCCCTAAACATTGCCGACGACGATGTACCAAGCAATCTGTTTAATTCGGCTGCGGAGTTAGAGTTGATTCCTATCCAAATTGACGATGAAGAATCAGACGATGAGGAGGAAATGATTTACTCTGATAGTGAATCTGAGTTCGACGATTATGAGACTCCGAGAGGAAGGCATGCAAGCGAGATGATGAAGAACAAGAATCGTCCGGTTGATGTGTGTTAGTTCTTTTTATGACGATCTAATTATACTACATACTCCGTCATATACTTCGGTACTGTCATATTTAGTAAATATCTGTATATATATATATATATATATATATATATATATATATATATATATATATATATATATATATACATAATGTTCATAAGTGTTCGAGAGATGGAGCATCAAGGAGGACGTTCGGTAGTGGACGTAGTAGTGGTCGAGCCAAACCCCGTCCTATCGGAGGGTAGGGGGCGTCATCTGGTGCCTCTGTAGGCAGAGGGCTCAGCGCTTCCCCAGATGTTCCGCTATTTGAGATGTCATCTTCACCGTCGGTTTATATGTCATCGTCACCGTCTCTTTATATGTCATCGTCGCCGTCTACTGGGCCAGGAACTTCCCATAGTCCACAGCAAGGAGCAGAGCAGGTTTACTTTACCATTTCTAATTGATTTACATATGTTTAGTTTTCTAAAACCATCTATGTACAAGCATCTTCAGTAGTTGACATTCCTTCCTTCCTTCACACAATGCATCGCCTCAAAGCCATGTCGGGAAGGAGGTAGTTCTTTCGAGGAACCAATATGGGGATCGGTAGATCCTGCAAATGGAAAGATTTGGATTTGTCCTATTGGCACCACCGAGTAAGTCATGTAAAGTTCGCAATAATAATGTTATGATTTTCTACCTTTAGTTTCTATGCTAATATTTCCATCATATCCTCTGTGTTCAGATTTCTACCAAATAATGAGGCAACTAGTATCATCTCAAACCAAATATTTCGTAACTTCAATCTGCCTTACGCCTGTTGGACGAGATATTCCTCAGGATAATCGGGATGCTTGGTTCAATGATTTCTTGGTAAGTTATGTGTTTTAATTTATGGTTATTAATTTCTTATTGAAATCTGCACCACGATTGTTTGTCATTGATTTTCGAGAAAAGTTTAATACGTTGCCTAAACATCATGAAGACCTTAAAGCGACTTATAACTTCGTGGTGGAAAATGGTTGAATGAGAGGTTCTTTAAATTGAGAAGAGGTAGAGGCCGGAAAGATTGGATTCAACTTTGAGGTTGCTGACCAATTACTTCAACATTGGGCTTCCGATGAGAAATTTCAAAATAAAAGTCAGAAAAATAAGCAAAATAGGGCCAAAATGGAAGGACCTTCCTATGCTGGCGGCTGCATTTCACTGAGTGAGCATAAACGAAAAATTGTGAGTACACGTTATGTTGTATTTAACTATTCAATATTTAGTTTTTTGAAACAATTATTTAACGGTCATTATTTGTGTTTGCGAGCCTTGTCGAGGATGTTGCTCCGAAGATGTTGACTGGATTGCCTTTGAGCGTACCCATTCCCGGCAATCGAAGGGAGTGAGCCGCGTTGGATTAACGCCAAGGCGCAGCAAGTAGCGGTGAGATATTATATTGCATTCTTTGTTTCAGACATCAACATATATTTATTTCATTTCACATGTCTTATACGTGATGTATTTTTGCTTCTAGGACAATTATAAGAGGCGACGAGAGGAGAGAGATTCGCGAGTCTGCGGCGACCCCAAATCCTCTCGGTCGATAACGAGAGTCTATTCATTCAGTGCGAGTGGAATGAACAACAAAGGTAGAATCTTCGGGTACGGTGCCTCTGCCAGCCGATTTAAGCAAACGAAGCGCTCCTCATCCGCCCATGAAGGTGTTTCTGCAGGTAAACGTAATACATTTGATATTGATTGTTATATTTTCATTCCCTATTCTATTTGAATAAAGTACAAAAAATAAACGTAGTTCCTTTTTTTTGCAGATGAGATGAGGAAGATGAAGGCGTTGGTCGAGGCGCAGGCAGAGGAGCTGCATGAGACACGCGAGATCGTCAGGCGGATGCAAGGGCGGACGGAGGAGCTGCATGAGACACGCGAGATGGTAAGGCGAGATGCAGATTCAACTTATGTCCCTAATGAAAAACAAGGGCCGGCTTACGGTGATGGTGACAACGTTGATGGTGGTGATGATGATGCTGCTCTTTAGACTACTTTCTAGTACATGTTATTCGAGACAATATTATTTATATTTTATTTTCACTCTATGGAAAAATCATTATGCTTGATACTTCGGGACAATATATATCTATATATATATATATATATATATATATATATATATATATATATATATATATATATTGTTTTTTTTGGAACACATTTAGTTCTAATTAAAAAAAAATTAATTCTTACAATATTCCGTCGCAAGTTGCGACGGACTATTAAATCCGTCGCAAGTTGCGACGGAAAAAAAAAATCCGTCGCAATTGCGACAAGGTTTTTTGCGACGGACACAATCCGTCGCAAAATGCGTTTTGCGACGGAAAAACCCATTTTTGCGACGGATTTTTTCCGTCGCAAAATCCGTTTTTTTTTTTGTAGTGCAATAGCAAAAAACAAAGCCTTCATTGAATAAATCATAGTTCATGGCAATCTCAAAAATTTCAATATATATATTTCCTATCAAAATAATAACTTTTTAAGATACCCGGCCCATGTCTTAAACATAATAAACTTGTGCTTATTCTATAGTTGCAAGGAAACAAAATTCAATAAATAAATGAGGCCTACTTGTCTTTCAAATACCCAAACTTTGTTGAGCCCAAACAGATTTATTATTAGTAATTCGGCTCAACTATAATTTATATCAGGCCCATAATTAAAAAAAAACAGCACACATAAAAAATGCCCATATAGACCAAAAAACTATCCAATCTAATGGTCCACAAAAACTTAGAGCCCAATGTTTTTGTTTCGTATAAAACAAAACGTGAAGCCCAACAAATTAGAGCTCAATGTTTTTCTTTCTCAAAAAAAGAAAAACGTGCAGCCCAAATTTGGTTGAGCCCAGAACATCCTTATTCTTTCTTTTATTGATTAAATGTGACCCAGGCTATACAAGGCGCCTGTAGCCTAGAGGGTAAGTCTTCTGCCTTCTAAATAGGATGTCGCCGGTTCGAATCTTACAAGGCGTGTTTCTTGTCTTCTGCCTTCTAAACAGGATGTCGCCAGTTTGAATCTTACAAGGCGCGTTTCTTTCATTTCTTTTTTAAGAAATTCAAAGAAACGGAATGTTTAAAAACACGCTGCATAAAATGCATCCTGTCGATTCGAACTCAGGACGTAGAGGTGCAACCCACCTTAAAGGCTGGCACTCTACCAGTTGCGCCGGGCCGTTTCGTTGAAAGAAGGGGACACCAACAAAATAAAAATAACTTCATTTCAGAGTGGGGTGTCATCTTCAACCTCCAGCCGGGTCATTTTGACCCGGTTGGATCCGACGGACCCGCCTCTTCAACCCTCCATAACCGACGTTTCCGACGTCGTTTTCCCACTTTCTTGGTGTCTATCTCTTCATTTTTTCGAGATCTACGCAATGAAACCAATTTTGTGGCCTCAAAACACTATTTTCTCATTACCCAATTCCAAAAACCAAAGACGGCCGAATATGATATTGTTCATATTGGCTTCCATTCTATTTCTATATTATTCTTTGGTCTGTAACCTTCTTTTATTGTCCTATCAATAATTTTACTATTTTCATAGGGCTAAGAATGTTATTTTTCAACTGACCCAGACACAAAAAATCTATTACGTCAATTTCATTTTACCTTACAGGAGACTTTCCTACTATTTGCAAAACCTTTCTATCATTTCAATATTATACTTCACGTAAAACATATGAAAACAGGAAAAATATAGGCATCTCAATTTTCTAGATTCATACTGTTACGGACCTATATTAGGCCCATTGGCGATAAAGCCCAACAGCAGAAAGATAAGGCCTAACCTATCCTACTTAATAGCAAGGAGAATCCTAACTCCCTGATATCTAGGATGACCTCCGCATATGGTTAGGCAGTTAGGATCTTGGGCCGGATATCATGCTAGGCTACCTAAGGTACACTCTGTAAATACTGAGGTTGAACCCTAAGGTACACACGTTCTAACCTTGAACTATTTACATACAGTCACACTGTGCACACACACCACCCCCTTGACTAAGAGCCTGGTTGTGTACAGTGATCCCATCTCCTACTGAGTGCTTCCCTCATAGGCATTCAGGAAGAGACCTTTGATCCAACATCAAAGCACCAGCCCATCAGGCTGGACATCTGTGTTCTACACCAGAACAGTGGCGCCGACCGTGGGGACCGTAAATTTCGATCCCCGTGACCAATGAGGGTTAATACAAGAAGTACTAGCCACAGGCAGCCGGAGATTGAACTCCCGCCCAACTAGCCGGCGCAACCACAAGAAGAGGATTCGATCGACCCCGTCCATGGTAACAGACACACTGGGGAAGACCAACCCTCGCCGCCACGGCAAGACGAGCCAGTCAACTCTGTGCTAAATAATGGGCATCTGGCCGACGACCCATCAGATACTGAGTCCTCGGCATCACGAAACCCTAGACAGACAGACGTCCATCAAGAACACCAGGAAGGTATCCCGAAAGCTTTCCCCATTGGACATCCTAAGATCCGACGCATGCAGGTCACTATAGCTTCGTTGCAGAGACGTATAGAGACCTTGGAACACCGACATGCCCTGCATATACAGAAAATTGAGAAACGGCTAAGGCGGAGGGACTCCGCGTCAAGGGAGTCCGCGATAAAGGACTCCACGATGAAGGAATCTTTCACAAAGGAATCCACATCTTCGAAAAGGAACCGAGGTGACAGGAATTGAGAAAGAGTTCGAGATGGAGAAACCTCCTATGACAGGCAGGGCAGGACCGGGTTGGAAAACGGCTGAGGTCGTGACTCGAGGAACACTGATAGAAAGCTGGACCGAGAGGATGAAAGCCGAGGAGGCAGACCTCCACGGCCTCCACCGAAAAAGAATCCACGGAGGAGATACGTCGGGGAGGACAATGACAGTCCTTTCTCAGATGACATTTTCAACGCACCTTACCTGGACGAACTTGACCTGGCCGACCTCACTAAATACAACGGAACCCAAGACCCGGCGGACCACGTCGAGGACTTTGCGGTTACCATGTGCGTAAGAAAGCTCAGAGAGCCCGTCATCACCTGAATATTTGCTGCAACTCTTAAAGGACCAGCCTTAAAATGACTCCATACTTTGCCCATAAGGTCGATCCACACTTTCGACCAGTTGTCTGAGGCATTCGAGTTGCATTTTGCTACGAGCAAGCAACAACCCAAGTCCCAGTACATTTTGGACAGAATTAAGCAGCGGCCTGGGGAAACTCTTCAGAGTTATCTGGATCGGTTCAGGGACGCGGCTTTGCAAGTTCGCGGGCTAAACGAAAAGGTCCATGTACACTTGCTGGCCACCGGCCTCGACAGTGAATCTCGCCTGGCCAAATCATTCTTTAAAGAGTCGGCCAAGACCCTGAACGAGTTCATAACGCGATCGAAGAAATATTTGGAAATGGAGCAAATGTGCCTCGTAAATGCTCCTCGAAGAGATCCGGATAGGAGGACGCCGCCAAAGGACAAGAATCAGTCCGACGGCCGCAAGCCAGATCACCGTGGAAGAAACTCAGACAATAAGTCCCCCGGTGCAAAACCCTAGGTAAAGGGGAAATATGATAAATATACCCTTTTAAACGTTTCCCACTCTCAGTTGTGGAAGGAGGTAGCATCGACCGAGATACAGAAGATCGAGAGACCTCGACCTCTCCGGAAATGAGCAAGTACGGACCAGACCTGTTTCTGTGCTTTTCACGACAGTCCGGGGCATACCACGGACCAATGCTACGAACTCCGGGATGCCATCGAGAAATTTGTCAGAGAAGGGAAGTTACGTCAATACGTAATCAAAACTCAAGGACGAAAGAGAGATAAGCAAAAACAATCCGACCAACACGTCAGCCCGATCCCCGAGAGAAAGAAAGATGAAAAGCGTCAGAGGCCGGGGTCCGAAGACGATGAATTTCCCAAGGCCGATTTCGATTGCAACATGATCAGTGGGGCCTTTGGAGGAGGCGGAGACACGGCAAGCCAACGTAGGAAGTATTTAAAGGAGGTCCTCTCAGTAAGGGACTGACCTAAATTCAAGGAGGACCCGGACACAGCGGGTAGGGTGGAGCGACCCCGGCTTTTCTTCACAAAGGAAGACATGAAAGACGTCGTGCCCAGCCATCAAGACGGCCTGGTAGTCACCGGAACCCTACTCAACTGCCGGGTCAAAAGAATATTCATAGACACCGGAAGCTCGGCGGATATCATTATCTGGGATGCCTTCAAAAGGATGAACCTCGATAAGGAAGACCTGAAACCATGCAAAACCACTCTGGTCAGTTTTAATGGAGAACTCTCCCCTCCCAAGGGATACGTCGACCTCAGATTGACTGTGAGCACGAAGGAAGGTTTTAAAACGGACTGGGTAAGGTTTATTGTCGCCGAGTTCCCTTCCCCTTATAATGTAATATTAGGCAGACCAACGATCCACAAATGGGATATGCTGGTGTCGACTAAACACCAGAAGCTGAAAATGGTGAGTAACGCCAACCAAGTCCTCACCATCAAGGGTGATCAGAAGGAGTCCCGACAATGCTACTTTGAGACGATCAAGGAAGGCGAAAGCGCACTCCCGACTCGTTTCCAGATCCGGGATGTCCATTCCGGGTCGAAGGACCAAGGAAGGGAAAAGGTTAGCCATCCAATTAATATGGTGGAATTGGGCTTGCGGGACGAGCCCGAGGTCCCCCGTCCGGAGCCAGAAGGAGAATTGGAAGACCTCATCATCGAAAACGGGCTAGACCAAATCACCAAGATAGGCCGAACCCTGAACCCGGGCTTGAGAATGAGACTAGAGGAATTCTTAGCAGTAAACAGAGATGTTTTTGCTTGGAGCCCGGCCAAAATACCAGGGATCGACCCGGACTTTTGTTGCCACAGGTTGGCCATTCGGCCAGAGTCGGCACCAGTGGCCCAGAAGAAAAGAAAAAGAGGACCAGACAGGCAACTAGCCCTTGAAAAACACGTGGACGAACTATTGGAAGCAGGTTTCATCTGAGAAATTCAATACACCACATGGCTATCCAACGTGGTAATGGTCCTAAAACCAAACGACACATGGAGAGTCTGCACGGACTACACCAATTTGAATAAGGCCTGCCCCAAGGATGCCTATCTGATGCCCAACATCGACCAACTTGTGGATAACTCATCTGGATTCCAGTTGCGTTCTTTCATGTATACCTATTCGGGGTACAACCAAATCGCCATGCACCCCGACAATCAAGAGGCCACGGCCTTGATCACGGAAAAAGGAAATTATTTTTATAATGTGATGCCTTTTGGGTTGAAGAACGCTGGGGCAACTTATCAGAGGATGATAAACAAGGTGTTCGAGGACCAGCTTGGCCAGAACATCGAAGTCTACATCGACGACATGATCGTCAAGTCATACTACCCCGACAATCACATTCCAGACCTAGATGAGACCTTCAACAAACTAAGGAAGTACAAAATCCGGCTGAATCCGGCTAAATGTGCTTTCGGGGTCCCGGGAGGAAAATTCCTCGGATTCCTGTTAACTAGCCGAGGAATTGAGGCCAACCCGGAAAAATGTAAGGCCGTACTGGACATGCAAGCGCCTAGGAACAAAAAAGAAGTCCAACAGCTAACGGGAAGGCTGGCGACATTAACCAGGTTCTTGCCTAGATCGGCAGAGAACGCCCTTCCCATGTTCAAATTGCTGAAAAATGAGACAACAGGGGACTGGACCCCAGAGTGTGATGTCGCATTTGACAAAATCAAACAATTCCTGTCAACTCCCCTGGTTCTATCCAAAGCACGGCCCGGTGAAACTCTGCTCCTCTACCTATCGGTCGGGGAAGAGGCGGTGAGCTCGGTATTAGTCCGAGAAACCGAGAACGGTCAGGAACCAATATACTTTGTAAGTAAAGCCCTGCAGAGCTTGGAGCTAAGGTACCAGAAGCTGGAAAAATGGGCTTTCGCCATACTCACAGCCGCCAGGAGACTTCGCTCATATTTCCAAGCATATAAAATCGTGGTTCAGACCAGCCAACCGATCTGACAGGTGCTGCACAAGCCCGATCTGGTCGGCAGGATGATCAGTTGGGCAATAGAATTATCCGAGTTTGACATAACCTACGAAGCACGACATGCCATTAAGTCACAAGCTTTGGCGGATTTCCTACGGGAACTGACCCCGACTAGGAAGGACGTCGGCAACCTCGACCTCTGGAAAGTATACGTAGACGGCTCGTCAAACTCCAAGGGAAGTGGGGCCGAAATAATCATCGAAATCCCTAAGGGAATTGCAATTGAGCATTCCTTGCAGCTAAACTTTCCCACATCAAACAACCAGGCCGAGTATGAGGCACTCCTGGCTGGGCTCCAACAGACTAAGGAAATGGGAGCCCAAAGAGTTACAGTTTTCACTGACTCTCAACCCGTTGCCGCCCAGGTAGACTGGACGTACCAAGCTAAGGGCCCCCTAATGGAAAAATACCTAAATAAGGTCAAGGAGGTACTATCAGACTTCGATGAAGTCAC
The DNA here is from genome assembly GCA_025563575.1 of Acacia pycnantha. Taxonomy (NCBI): domain Eukaryota; kingdom Viridiplantae; phylum Streptophyta; class Magnoliopsida; order Fabales; family Fabaceae; genus Acacia; species Acacia pycnantha. The sequence goes on along the minus strand of JAMWYP010000484.1, from coordinate 82,338 downwards.
AGTCACACATATCCCTAGGGGAGAAAACGTCAAGGCCGACATCCTCTCCAAGCTTGCCAACACCAAAGGAACGGCCAACCACAGGACCGTGGTCCAACAAAAGCTAGAAGAACCGACCTGCGTGATGGTCATATCCACGTCGACCGACTGGAGGAAGCCACTCGAGGATTACCTCGAGCGAGGAATTCTCCTCGTCAAGACTACCGAGGCTAAGAAACTCATTCGTGAGGTCGCGGTTGACACAATGGTGGAAGATGACCTCTACCAAAAAGGCCTACACACCCCAATGCTAAGATGTTTGAATACGAACGAGAGCCAATACGTTCTGGCTGAAATCCATGGTGGAATAAATGGGCAGCATATGGGAGCAAAGACATTGGCAAGAAAGGCGCTACGGGCCGGATACTATTAGCCGACCATGGAGGCCGATTCCAAGGAGTTCGTCAAAACTTGTGACAACTGTCAAAAGCATGCCAGGATCATCTGGTCCCCTTCGTCAGACATGGAATACATCTCGGCCCCATGGCTATTCAACAAGTGGGGAATGGATCTTCTGGGGCCCTTTAAACCCGCCCCCGGGCAACTACGATGGTTAATAGTGGCGGTGGATTACTTTACAAAGTGGATTGAAGCAGAGCCCCTCGCCACCATCACGTCGGCCAGGGTGCGGCATTTCATCCAACAAAGGATCTTTTCCCGCTTCGGAGTCCCGGTCGAGGTCGTGACCGACAACGACACCCAATTTACTGACAGTAACTTCCAAGACATGATGGTTAACCTCGGCGTCACACACCACTTCGCCTCTGTCGAACACCCTCAGTCAAATGGCCAAGCCAAAGCGGCAAACAAGGTAATCCTGGACGGACTGAAGAAAAAGATGGAGGACGTCGACTCCAGTTGGGTCGAACAACTCTATAGAATATTATGGGGCTACCGAACTACCATGCAGTCGGCTACCCAAGAAACTCCCTTCCGCATGACCTACGGATGCGAGGCCATGATTCCGGTTGAGATAGGCCAACCATCGTGGAGAAGGCTCAGAACCCTCAAGGAAGGGGAAGAGTCAAATAGCAAGGCCCTGGCAACGGAGCTAGATTTGGTGGACGAGGTCAGGGTCACGGCACACTGCCGAGACATGGCGACCAAACTACTCGTCGTAGCCAAGTACAATCGAAAGGTTAGGCCCCAGTCTTTCGACAGGGGCGACCTCGTCCTCAGGAGAGCCGACGTCGGTAACAAAAACGACAAGGACGACAAATTGGCTGCAAATTGGGATGGCCCATACCGGGTCAGGGAAAAACTTGACAGGGGAGCCTATGTTCTGGAAACCCTGGCGAGGAAACCAATCAAAAAGACATGGAACGCCGACAAGCTGAGGGTCTACTATAGTTAGGCCTAGTCACGACAAGCCTCCCACGATGGACACTTTACGTCCGAGTTAGTCTTTGCTTTAATTATTCCCATTTGACTTTTGGTTTCAGTCTTATTCATCTATGCAGTTTTTCATCTTAAGTTGTTAGCTCTTTAGAGCGAATCATTTCTTAAATTAATAAACGGTTCTTTAACCGAAATTCAATTTCAAGAATACTCTGTGACCTGCTGACTACCTATAAGGAATCGGACCACGACTAGGGTGGCCCGATCCAGTCATAACTCCATCCTTAGGTACCAATCCGACACCGGGGCCGCAAGCCTGGGGTACTTTGAAACAATGAAAGGTCGCTGTCATCAGCCCCTTCAATCATTTTGATACATAAAAAATAACACCTAGATAAGAAGACGAATAGTCATAATTGACCCCGATCAGGTCAAAATGCTTAAATATGTGTCTCCACGACCACGGCTGAGCATGTGACAGTTTGCCCTTATCATGGTTAAAATACTAGAAAACCACTCCAGAACATTGTAGTTGGTTAATTTGGAAAACCCTACCCATACACCTGGTCTATTACACCAGAAGAGTACTAGCGGACTCTATTTACTAAGACCTTGGCCCGATCAAATCCACACCGACATGTAATTTGTGTGTAAGGTTAAAGAAGAACATGATGAAACACTTAATTGAACTTTCATCCATAAAAAGTCAAGATACAGGAAAAGTACTTGCGTTTACAAAAGAACGGTATCAAACACCAGAACAAAAATAAAAAAGTAAAACTATTCTCAGCTTGGAGGGGCCGCTTCCCCTCCGGGCGCCCCATCCTCCGGAGCAGGGTCCACAGACGAAACCTCTTCGGCAACCTCGCCTCCTTGACCCTCATCCGCAAGGGACACGGACTCCTCTTCAGGAGTGGGGGGCGGCGGGACCAAAGTGCCATCCTTAAAGAATGACCGGAAGTCATAGCCAGCAAGGTTCAGCTCCACCCCGGGGTTGAGGTGTCATATTTGCGCAAGAGCCATCTTAAACCAGTCTGTCGCGGTTGAACAGCAAAGACAAAGAACAAAGAACACAAAGACTAAGAAAACTTTTAGAGAGAGAAAGAGAAGTTAGGGAGAGAAGCTCTTGAACAACAAATGCTTGAAGACTCTTGGATGGTTACAAATGAGGAGGGCACCTCTATTTATAGCCTATCACCTCCTCTATGAACGGCTAAGATTGATTACATCCTACGGTGGAGAATAGTTCTCTAGAACCTTCCCTAGAAATATCTAGATATTTACACACTTACAAGGGTTCTCTAGAATTCTCCACACAACTCTATAATTATGTACACATATCTCCCACATTCTAGGAGTTTCTAGACTTGTCCATATTTAAAGCCCAAACCTCCTATTTAAATGTAGAGTGTCCGTGCACGCGAATCATCCTGCGTTCCTTTTCGGGCGTGACACTCTCCCCCACTAATCCAGTGACGCCCTCGTCACTGTACTGGACCAGGATCATCCTTGGCTTCATGAAATGGAAGGAACATTCTCACATGAAAGACAGGATGAATCTTCAAGCTCAGGGGAAGATCCAACTCATAGGAATCCTTCCCTACCCTTCCCTTGATCTTGTACGGGCCTCGAACAAGACCCTGAATCCCCTCGGTTTGCTCGGGAGGAAGCTTCACGATCACCTCGTCCCCTACTTGACATTTTGGATCTCGCTTCTTCCCAGCTGCACCCTTCTTCCTCATCGTGGCTGACATGCCTAGGAAGGACCTTGTGACCTCAACCCTTCGGCTCAATGTATCACCCATTACATCAGCTGTGCCAATCCCATACTCCATCTCGCGGTTCACCTCTCGCCTAGGCGGCAACCTTTCTTGGAGTCTTGATGGCATGAGGTTTCCAGTCCTCTTCAAGATAGGAGGAAGATTCCCACGATCCTCCATATCAGGATCCACCACCTTCAAAGCTGCAAGGCAGGTGACTTCCTTGCTCCCAAGCCCCTTCGCCACTTGCATGGTTGACAAGCGAACACCCCGCTCGCCGCTTGTCGTAGGCACTGTGCAACCAATCCCCTTTTCAAGTATGCACAACGAGTCTTCACTTGGCATAAGGGCTACTTTTGCCTTGCGCAAAAATTCCAAACCAAGTACCACAATGAAATCATCCATAGGGGTCATCGACAAGTCTACGGTCCCCTTCCACGTCCCGATGCATAGCTCTACCTCACGAGCTACGCCATTAAGAGGTTTGGCAGGAGTGTTGACAGACTTCCACCATCCTCCTCGTGCTTGAGTAACAGAGACCAACCCGCTTGGCCTCTTCAGGAGTAATAAAGTTGTGGGTAGCCCCGGTGTCCACCATCACCTTCACTGGCTTCCCATTCAGCTCCACATCAACAAACATGAGGCCTTTACTCCTCGAAACAGGTTCCTCATGTTTGGCCTTCAAGGCATTCAGCACCCTGAGAGATCCCATCCGCATACTCAGCTCCTCCTCATCAGGTCCATCTTTCCCCTCAATGATGGCTGACATGCTACCAAGCTTCGGACACTTGCTCATGTAATGCAGCCCTTTGCACACGTAGCAGCTTATTGTCCTCTTCTTCTCCTCAGATTTGCTCCCATGGAAGGATTTGCCATTTCCTCCCTTAGTGAACTCCTTCCCCTTGTCTCCCCCACCGTTCCCATGATTGGGTTCAGGAGACTTCGATCTGGAAGACTCACCTTTCTCCCCCTTCTGATAATCAGTGAGACTCTCCGCAATGGCAATGGCTTTGTCCACATCTGTCACACCACGCTGTTGGAGTTCATGTTTGGCCCAATTCTCAAGACCATCGATGAAGTAGAACAACGTTTCCTCGCTGCTAAGATTGGGGATTTGCAATGTGAGGGTAGTAAAGTCCCTTACATAATCCGAAATCGAGGTATTGTGCTTAAGTTCTCTCAACTTATTTCTAGCCACATAGACCACGTTCTCGGGATAGAATTGCTTCTTCAGTTCCCTCTTGAAGTCTTCCCAAGTTTTAATGGTGCAAAGGCCTTTCTCCATGTCTGCATGCTTCCTACGCCACCACAACATAGCGTTATCAGTAAGGAATAAGGAAGTAGTGCGTACCTTGGTTGTGTCATCGGCCAAGTTCAGGCTCTCAGCATATCTTTGCATTTGCCATAAGAAGTTCTCAACCTCCTTGACATCACGAACGCCTTGAAATTCCTTCGGCTTAGGGAGATCCAACCTCACCTCCCTTGCTCCATTGGTAGCACCCACCAACAGAGTCTTAGTTTGTCTCTCCAAAGAACTCTTTAGAGAGTTGAGTTGCCCCTGCATCGCGGTAATGGCACCCATTACCTTTGCCTCGAGTCGCTTCATCGACTCAGCTCGTTCCTCCTCAACATTGAGGTGCGAATCAACATCTGACCTCAAATTGTCCAACTGGCCTAGGGTGTGGGTTTCAAGTGTCTCAAAGTCACCTTCCTCCTTGTCCACCCTAGTAGCCACCCCATGTAAAGCCTCCTCCAAAGCCTCCACCTTTGCCATCAAAGTGGCAATATCCATGGCTTTGCGGGACTTACTTGATCCTCGGGTCTTCTTTGCCTCATGAGCAAGTTGGGTCTCTCTACCCCTTTATTCTCCAGCCACAACAACTTCCTCAGTCGTACCCGACATTCTTGCCTACGAACCACGTTCACAGCTTCAAACCTAGCTGCTCCGAACCAAAGCTATGATACCACTTTGTCACGACCTTGGACTTGATCTCCCAAATACCGTGCCGGCCTTAGCTTTATCACCCCTCTCGATCTGTGCTAAGTCAGCTGAAACCTCACGAGTAGGCAAAGAACACAAAGACTAAGAAAACTTTTAGAGAGAGAAAAAGAAGTTAGAGCGAGAAGCTCTTGAACAACAAATGCTTGAAGACTCTTGGATGGTTACAAATGAGGAGGGCACCTCTATTTATAGCCTATCACCTCCTCAATGAACGACTAAGATTGATTACATCCTACGGTGGAGAATAGTTCTCTAGAACCTTCCCTAGAAATATCTAGATATTTACACACTTACAAGAGTTCTCTAGAATTCTCCACACAACTCTATCATTATGTACACATATCTCCCACATTCTAGGAGTTTCTAGACTTGTCCATATTTAAAGCCCAAACCTCCTATTTAAATGTAGAGTGTCCGTGCACGCGAATCATCCTGCGTTCCTTTTCGGGCGTGACACTCTCCCCCACCTAATCCAGTGACGCCCTCGTCACTGTACTGGACCAGGATCATCCTTGGCTTCATGAAATTGCCGGAACATTCTCACATGAAAGACAGTATGAATCTTCAAGCTCGAGGGAAGATCCAACTCATAGGAATCCTTCCCTACCCTTCCCTCGATCTTGTACGGGCCTTGAACAAGATGAGGGAAGTTCCTGAGGCTTATATAAAATGTGGTGCGGCTCTGTTATCAGCTCGAGCTTTTGGCATGATGGTTAGCACCTCTCAAAGTTAAGCGTGCTCAGCCCAGGAAAATCTCAGGATGGGTGACCCCCTGGGAAGTTCCTATGCTGGGTTGCTTCCGGGCGTGACAAGTGGTATCAGAGCCGACCTTGCCTCGTCCCGCTGTGGTGGCCCCTCCGTGGATGGAATGGAGGTGGACTCCGTGGATGGAATGGAGGTGGACCCTCACTCGGTGATGGGCAGTGGTGGTGGGCCCCCTTGTGTGGAAGGGGTGGGCCGCCTCCCCCGTGGATGGAATAGGGGACCCCTACTGGGTGATGGGGGCATCACCAGGATGGGTGGGGGAGCTTGTCACGGCTTCACCGTGACGAGTCCCACATCGGGCAGGATGAGAGAAGTTCCTGAGGCTTATATAAAATGTGATGAGGGAAGTTCCTGAGGCTTATATAAAATGTGGTGCGCCTCTGCTATCAGCTCGAGCTTTTGGCATGATGGTTAGCACCTCTGAAAGTTAAGCGTGCTTAGCCCAGGAAAATCTCAGGATGGGTGACCCCCTGGGAAGTTCCTATGCTGGGTTGCTTCCGGGCGTGACAAGTGGTATCAGAGCCGACCTCGTCTCATCCCGCTGTGGTGGCCCCTCCGTGGATAGAATGGAGGTGGACCCTCACTCGGTGATGGGCAGTGGTGGTGGGCCCCCCTGTGTGGAAGGGGTGGGCCGCCTCCCCCGTGGATGGAATGGGGGACCCCTACTGGGTGATGGGGGCATCACCAGGATGGGTGGGGGAGCTTGTCACGGCTTCACCATGACGAGTCCCACATCGGGCAGGATGAGGGAAGTTCCTGAGGCTTATATAAAATGTGGTGCGCCTCTGCTATCAGCTCGAGCTTTTGGCATGATGGTTAGCACCTCTCAAAGTTAAGCGTGCTCAGCCCAGGAAAATCTCAGGATGGGTGACCCCCTGGGAAGTTCCTATGCTGGGTTGCTTCCGGGCATGACAAGAAGCTCCTCGGTCGCCTTACCAGCAGCAGCCTCAGAGCGACTGAGCTCTTTCTTCAGCGCGGGATTTCTCCTCCTCAGCTCGGCGTGCTGCCTCCTCGGCTCGCCCTTTCGCCTCCTCTGCTTACTACTTCTCCTCAGCGAGCCTCTTGACCTTCTCTTGAGCCATCTCTAGGTCTACGCTCAAACGCTTTACCTCCTGACCGCCTTGCAGAGGTAGTTCACCACCCTATGGACCTCGGCTTCATCGATTGGAGCGAGGGGCGCCGGCAGAGAGCTCATAAATTGATGAGGCGGGAGGAAGGCGAGACTTAGTTCCTCCGTGATGCCCTTCTCCCAGGCCAGGCAACAGGTAAATTCGCAGGCTGAAGGAGCGGCAATGGGAGGTTGACGACGGGGCTAGTCAGAGGCCAGGACTTCTTTTCCTTGTCAACCGTTGGAGAAGTTAGGCCGCTAGACTGGGACGGAGGGAGTACTTGTTTCTCCCCAACCTTGGCCTTTTTAGCCGAGGTCTCTTTAGAAGCAATGACAGCAGCTTCAGTGGCCTTCTTCTTTTGGGGCTCAACGGCTGCCCGTTTTTGAGGTGCCTTCTTCAGTGGCGCCCCGGGGGGTGGTGCCCCTACCCCCGGCCTCACATAGGAGAGATAATCAGAGTTCTCCTCCATGTGTTGATCTGCAAAGATAGCAAGAGCATCAAAATTCACAATAGAAGATAAAGAATATGACAAAGGAAAATAGCATATAAGAAAGCGCCATGCTAAGCGAAAAGGGTCGTACTGGATCCGAGCCCGACCCAGCACCAGCACCCCGACCTCTTCCTCCACCAGAAGATCTTTGGCGTTGACTTGATAGGACGAGGAGCTAAGGCTGTGATGATTGGCGGACCAGTACAATGGAAACTTTCACTCCACGTCGGGGCCCTCAGGGCCGTTCAGGAACCAAGGCTGCTCACCAAAATTGACGGCCACCTTGAAAAAGGAGGTTTTGAAGTGTTTAAAAGAATCAAAAAAGGAGGAAAAGATTTTCTTATCGGGGTCACTCCTGAGAGAATTCAACCCCTTCAAGGTAGGCGGCTCCCTACCCGAGCGAGGGGTGAAGGGGCCAAAGAAATAGAAGAAAAGGCTAGTGCTGCAAGGAATGAAGGGGTCAAACGAGCCGCAAAGATGCTCGAATGCCGCAAGGTAAGCCCACCCATTAGGGTGAAGCTGAGAAGGGGCTAGATTAAGGTGGTTGAGAGCGGATATTTGAAACTCGGTAAACGGGAAGCGAATATCGAGCTGGGAAAGATATTCCCTGTAGAAGAAAAATAAATTTGTATACCCGGTCTCCCGAGTAGAACAGATCGGATCATCCTCATCAGGAGGACCCAGCACACATCCGGACAAGGGCGGCAACTTTAGCCGAGCTATGTCTGCTTCCGTCATCAGGGAACACGTTGACAACACTTCATGCGTCACCCACGGATATTTGGCCCTAAGAGCCGTAGAAGGACGGAGAGGAGACGAGGATTCCATTTACCTATAACAAAAAATAAAAAAATATGGTCAGAGCTAAGAAGGATACCTGAATGAGATAAATTAGTGTTTGAAGAGGCCGGGATAGGCTCAGTTAATGATCTGTGACGACACGAACCTAAATACACTCCCAGCAGGGACCGAGGTATCCATCCGGAAGGGACCCCAACCCAATCGGACGAGCCGCCTTATAAAAATTGATAGGCTCGGCCAAAACGGTCTCGGCCTCAGGTGGACTCGCAGAATCAAGCCTAATGGGGTTAGACTCCGGTTGGCTGGGCCTAGGAACGAACGAATGGGATCCTTCAGCACTCGACCCACCCCAGAGAACGGAGGCCAATTTCTCCTCTTCGGTTAAGGGAGTCCCTAATATCCAGAAACTAAGACGAGGAAAATGATCACGTAGGGCCTCGTCCTCAGTTGGATCTAAAGGTTGGTTTGAAGACAAAGGACGCTTTCCCCTATCCATCAAGCCTCACACCTAAACAATCACCAAAGGGTCGATAAAAAAAGGGGAGGAACTAGAAAGAGTTAGTCTAAGAAAAGAAATGGTCCCCCCCAAGCAAGGACCCACGAGTACCAGAATGCTACGTGCAAACATGGTAGAATAATCACTCAAAAACATCAACTCAACCCAAAAAACCCAGAAAACCCAGAAACCTCCAAAACATCGATAAAGAAGAGAGAAGAAGCGGAAAGTCAAAGAACAACATAAAAATAAAAATGTTCAAAGAGAAGGAAGAGAGAGCAATATACCTCTTGATTCGAAGACGAGAAATCTGAAAAGTGCAGGAAGGGGGAAATCTAGAGAGTTTTCTGGGCAAAATGGGAGCATAAATCTTCAGATGTGCAGAGAGAATTCTTCGCGCAAAGAGTTCTGGGTGTGGAGAGTGAAGTGTGGAAGTGAAATGGAGAGTTCCAAATACGTATAACGTAAAGGAGAGATGAGGGAATTTCAAAAAGCAACCCAACCGTCAGAGGCAGAGACAACTTTTCACCCCAAAAGCCAAGGTGACGTACGACGTGCCCCTGGTGCATTAAATGTGCATGAAAATCGGGGGCGGCTAGGCATGACGATTGAAACACATCCCCAATCCGTGAAAGCCAGGTGTCAGGAGGCAATCATGGTGATGCCTGAGGGAACTCTCCAAGAGTCACGCGGGGGCCATAACTGTTGGATATGATTAGTTTTGATGAAGTCATTCTTAAGAGCAAAAAGGTTGCATACTACATTTATCTTATACTTGGACTGATTCTTATATTTAAGAGTAAATACCCTTTTTGGTCCCTGAAATAACACGCGCTACCCATTTTGGTCCCTGAGTAAAAAAATGTCATTTTTAGTCCTTAAACAGTAAAAAAAAAGGTCCCTTTTAGTCATTTTTTGTGGGCATTTTAATCCCTCACAAATTCCCAAAAAATTTTGGTCCTTTTTAGGGACTAAAAAGGACCTTTTGGGAATTTCTGAGGGATTAAAATGTGCAAAAAAAATGATCAAAAGGACTAAAAGGGACCTTATTTTTCCATTTTAGGGACTAAAAGTGACTTACTTTTTTTCAGGGACCAAAAAGGGCATCCGTGTTTTTTTCAAGGACCAAAAAGGGTATTTACTCAAGTTAAATTATGTAGAATGATTAAGAGAAGAGAAGGAAGATGGAAGAACTTGCTAAATAGAATGAGAATATCTTCATTCAAGTTCCTAGATTGATTCTACAAGTCTCCACAATCAAATGGAAGTTGGAATGGCTCAAATCGGAGTTAAAATGAGCAAAATCAGATTTTGGGATGATTTAACTCGAGCCAACAAATTTTGCCTCGAGTCAGACTCAAAACTCGAGCCAGAAACCGTTGGCTCGAGCCAAAAACCTTTTCAGCACCTCTGTTTCGCGTTTCAGCTAGCGACCTTTGGTAAATCAACGATATATCTCAAACCAGAAGTCGGATTGAGGTGAAACTAATTTTTTTGGAAACTAGACTTCCAAAAGGTCCTAGTCGCACAAGATTCAAGTCCAAAGGAGGTCATATGAGACTGATATGAATTGTTGAAGATGATAGTGACATCACCGTCACACTGCTGACCAAGCTTTAATGTTTTGAGTATATCTCACAAACTACAAATCCAATGAAGCTAAAATTGGTGCCATATGAAAGTAGACTCAAAGGGATTTCCATCAAGACTTAAACCAGCCAAAAAGGAGTTCGGACCAGGGATTTATGATCTTCGCAAGTGGACATACGAAATTCTGGAAGCAATAGAGTTCAAATCAAAGACAATGGAATTGAGAATGAGTGAGATGCCTCGAGCTAGCAGTGCAACTCGAGCCAATATCCAACCAGAGAGTTTGAAGATTGGAAGAGACTTTTTTAACTCGAGCCTCCTCAAATGCAACCTCGAGTCATGACCAAGACTCGAGCCAGCCAAGCCAAACAGGAAGATAGAAGAATAGATAGCAGAATTTGACTCGAGCCTTCAGCATACCTCGAGTCAAAATGGAGACAAAAAGTTAGAGATATTGGAAGCAGTTTCTTCTGACTCGAGCCTCAAGACCACCTCGAGTCAACCACACAGCAAAGCAACGGACTACACAGTAGCAACACTAAAATTTGAAATTTCAGTGCAGGATCATTTCAAAATCTCCATGGGTCACGCATATCTGATAATAATTGATTCTGAAATGGAAAACGAAGCAAATCGGGTAACTCGCTGAAAAGTGGAAATTGATCTTCCAACGGTCAGTAAGCATGAGTCACAACTTGTTAGAGCTCTATATTCGGCAAAACCGCATCATGGGCAAGGACTAAGGACATCTCCAATGCTCCAACGTTCCAACGGGAGGATTTCCAATCAATAGCAATTATACAGCAATGAACAAATAAGGAATGGGCATCGTTTGAATTCAAACTCTGAAGCTACAACGGTCACAAATAAAACAATATAAATAGGAGAATACTTGGCTGATCAAATAACACAGAACACAACAACACAACAACACAACAACACAACAGAGCGAACACACAAACAGAAAAGATACATTCGAAAGTTTAGTTCCGTTATACTTTCGTATGATACTTTGCAATACTTTCATCTGAGACTGTGTAATACTTTGTACTTCAGTGTTCATCACATATCTACTCAGTGAGGAGTTTTTTTGTCATTTGATTATCTGTTTATCTGTAAATCTTAAGGTTGTGGAACCTTAAGTGTAGGTTATTCAATTACAACTTGTAAGGGGGAGTGAGTCCTAGGGAAAGGATCATCTCGAGTGCAGAGTGTGTAATTGAGATTGTAAAGTCCCGGAGTGGTTACGGGGCGGTTGTAAAGTCTGAGTGTTTCTAGGCAAGAGTGAAATCCCAGAGTGTTTAGGGTAAGTTAGTGAAATCCGGAGTGTTTCGGGAGGTGGACGTAGGTCAAGAGTTGGACCGAACCGTTATAACTTCTCTGTGTCAATCTCCTCTTCCCTATCTTTACTTTACCTTGACTTATATCTGTTGTGTGGGTGATTGTGTTATTAAGCTATCAGCGAAAGAATTTCTGTAATCACCTATTCACCCCCCTCTAGGTGATATTCCACCTTCATTTGGTATCAGAGCACTGGTTTCTCAGTTGGGCTTAACATCCCGAGATAAAGATCATGGAAGGAATATTACCTGAAGGTACCTCAATCAACAGACCACCTGACTTTAACGGAGAACATTATTCGTTATGGAAAGCAAAGTTCAAAATATTTGTGTTAGCCATGGAGTATGGTCTTTGGCAAGTAATAGAGAATGGAGATCATGTTCCTACAAAAATTGTAGGAGGAAATAAAGTTCCAAAGACTGAAGATGAATTCAACAAGGATAACAGAAGGAAAATGACTCTTAACAGCAAAGCCATCCTGATGCTTCATGGTGCTGTCAGTCAAAAGGAGTATTCCCGCATCTGCAATCTATCTACTGCCAAGGAGATGTGGAAAGCTGTAGAAATTGCATACGAAGGAACCTCCGGCATAGAAGAAAAAGAAATTACAAATATCTGTTTGATTTCAGAAGAGGAACAATCAGAAAACGACGAAGAGGTATGTGATTCTGAACCCACTTATGATGAGTTATTTTCTGAATACAATGATTTACATTCTGAATTCAAAAAGATTGCAAAAGAACTTATTACTACCAGAAAGGAAAATAAACTGCTTAAACAACAAATAAAGAATTCACCTTCAACTTCTTGTGAAAATTCGGTTTACCCAATTTTCCCTGATAATGATGCAAAACCTACTTATGATGAATTGTTTGCTGAGTACAATCTTGTTCAAACTGAATTTGAAAAACTTGCTGAAAAATATACTGCTTTGAAAAAGAAGAATACAACTCTTGAACAGCAAGTAGAAAATCTCTCTTCTCCTGAAAATATCATTTGTGATGAATGCCTTAACTTGGAGAAAAAGAATGTGTGTCTTACAAAAACCCTTGAGAAATTCACTAAAGGTAGTGAAATGCTAAATGTTATTTTGAAAGCTCAAAGGTTTACTAATGATCGATCAGGCATAGGATACAATCCTACTTTTGACAAGAAGAAAGGTAAAAAGAAAACTGGTGGAAAACATTATTTGAATTATTTTCAGAAATCAGTTCATAACTCAAATCCATTTGCTCACTGTAATTATTGTAACCGAAAGGGACACAATACTTCATAGGAAAGATAGAAGAGATAAGCCTGTTGGTAACTATCAATGGGTACCAAAGGGAACTTATGTTTTCCCTAAGGTTCGAACTAACAATGAAGGACCCAAGTATAAGTGGGTACCAAAATGTCCATCTATTGCCTTGTGTGTGCAGACTGATTTCAAAAATAATGGACACAAACACTAGTGCAAAAAAGGGCTTTAAGACTGCCTCATTTGGAGCGGATAATCGACGCACCGGTCTTAAAGGTGTGACCGGTGGCAGTTTTGTAAATAAAAAGAACTTCTTAAACAATGAAGGGCTATAAGACCGCCTCATTTAGAGCGGATAATCGAAGCACCGGTCTTAATGGTGTGACCGGTGGTAGTTTTGTAAATAAAAAGAACTTCTTACACAATGAAGGGCGCCTCATTAAGACCGGACTAAGTATCGACCGGTCCTAAATCTGTGACCTATGGCATATTTGTAAATATAAAGAACTTCTTATTCGATCAATTTTTCATAGATCTTATCCGGACACATTAAAATAACAACCGGTCTTAAAAATGTTAATAAAAAAATTGAAATATCAAATACTTTTATGGAGAAATCTCATCAAGGCGGACTTATATTTTCTACACTACAAAATAATACGGAAAAATATAAATATAAAGGTATTAAAGTTTTAAGACCGAACATATATAAAAGCGGTCTTAAAACTTTGATTTTTAAGACCGAACTTAAAATTTGTCCGATAATAAAGTTTAAATAAAAAAGTAATAAATGTTAAGACCATAGTTACTGAGAATGGCCAGGTCTTAAAAGATAGACTTTTAAGAACGGACAAAAAATTTGGCCGGTACTAAAGTTTGAATAAAAAATTAATTAATTTTAAGACCAGGACATATATAGAAATCGGTCTTAAAGGTTATCTTTTAAGACCGTATATGTGTATTTGTCCGGTCTTAAAAATGAAGCGCCAAACGTTAACTTCGCGCGGAAGCTTTTGTCACTCTCACACTCTCACTGAAGAACCCCTGTTCACGTTGCGAAACCCTTCCTTGGACCAAAAAACAATAAAGGATCCTATGTGGGACACTATCCGGCTTACATTCACCGTCCCTGAGTCTGAGAAGTTGAAAGACTCAACATTGTCTTATTGTGTTGAGCGATTCAGGAAGTTTAAGACCTTTCGGCTAACACTTATATTTTTGCCGAGGAGAAGCGACCATCAACCACAGGACAAGTACAAATTTCTTGATGAACAAACTTGGCAACAATTTGTTCAAGCGGACCACTCTGAAGCTCGGTGAGTTATATTTAGTTTTGTTTGCACTTTTGTTTGCTTATTAACTTTGTGAGGATATGTGAATGTTATTGTGTACATCTAATCCTGTTAGTTAAATGGTTTGGTGTGTGAATAGAAGTATACATTTGCTGCCTTTGTCCCGCATGAGAGGAGCATGTCCTAGTTCCATGCAAGTTTGATATGTAAAGCGTGTAATGGCCATGGTTAGACGTTCTTGTTAGTTAGTTAGTTATTCTAATATGTGTAGGAACCATTTATGATGAATGAATGAATTGACCGAGTTGGCAGCATTTACGCAACTCCCTTTCCTTTGGTTTTCCCAATTTCTTCTACAATGCTACATCTTCCTTAAGTAAAATGTTGAAACTTGATGAAGTGAATTTGACTAATGTTTGACGTTCATATCAAGCGAAGTTCTCTAATTTACGTTAGTGACATGGTGGAATTCATAATTGATATATAGTTGTTTTCAATCTGATTCACGAGAAAATAAGGGAAAAATATCGGGAGATTGGGAGAAAGAATGATTGCCCACACGGGGCTTCTCGCGCGGATATGAAAAGGCCGAAAAAGATTTGATGGCGGCCAAACGGAAGAGATTGGAAGATGAAGCTGAATCCAATCCTTCTACGGTAGTTGACCGGCCGCCATCTCCAATACGTCGCAAGGAGCTGTGGTTGTATATTCGGCAAAAGCCAAGCGGCACCTACACGAGTGAAAAACTCGTGTAGTTGCTTGAACAATTGTAAGTATCGATATTGTTATTTTTACTTACTAAACATGTTTCATCACTAAGCTTCTCGTTATACGTATCTTACAGGAAGATCTTAAAAAGAAAGAGCGAGAGGGATCTTTGCGTCGGACGGGAGGAATGATGTTCGACCGCCGCGACCGGAAAACCAGATCACTCGGGCGTGTAGGGGGATTGGAGGACGGGTAGGCCTAAAGCAATACTTTGGTAAATCCAAACGCCACAGACAAAGTATGGTTACCGGGAGGAGATGGATCGACGCCGGCCAAATTAAGTGAGGAATCGGCGGCGAAAGATGCTACATTGAGGATGTTTCAATCTGAGATGAGCAAGATGAAGGAGGAGATGGAGAAAATGAAGTTCCTCCCGAGCTCTCGGCCGAGAGACCAGTGTGGATCCCTTGACACCTTCACCGAACCTATGCAAAGAAGAGAGCACTAGAGGAGCTGCATTGTTGGACGATCGAGTCAGAGCAACCTTGTCATCTGTATGTGGAGGATCGTGATGGTCATAGACAATTGGTTGCTAAAGGGACTGTCCACAAATTGGGATCAACTGTACACCACGAACAAATGGTTGATGATGAAGTCAGAGTGTCAGTTGAAGAGGTGATCTTTGATGCACCTGTCCCTCTCCCAACCGATGAGTGAAGGTTGTGAGTGATGTCAAGGGAACCTTCATCTCTTGGCCGGTGAAGCTTGTAGATGTCTCTACTCCTCCTCAAGCTCCACCCCCTCATCAAGCTTCACCCCTCCTCAAGCTCCACCCTCCTCAAGCTCCACCCTCCTCAAGCTCCACCCCTACCGCTAACTTGACGGCCAAGGAAAAATACAAGATTTGGTAGCCCAAAAATGGTTTAAAGATAAATCGTGGCCTGTCGATGAAGTAATAGGCCTCCCTCATCCTGGACCGGTTTACATTGATAATGAAGATGTAGAGTCCATGCTGCTTATGGGTATTGAGGTTACTAGTCCATGTGTTCAAATATTTATGAAGTAAGTATCTTCTTCCTTGATTACATAATTGAAATGCACCGTTTAGACACACATATATACATATATACTAATTCCCTCATCGATGTCATTCTTGTAGGTGCATGCACGAGAAACTGGTTAAACAGGGCAGAATTTCGATTTTGGATTCTTGTGCCCGGTGTATGCAAGTACAACACTACCTCGGAATTGAGACAGGAGTACATATCAAATAGGTTGTGTAAAGTGCAAAGAAAGGTGTACTTGTTTCCACACTTGGCTCGGTACATATATACTTGTCTGCAATTCACTTAATATAATTATGCTACATATATATATATCACCGAGTACTTTATCTTTTGTGAATTTTCAGCAACCACCGGCGCTTGGTCGTCATGAACATGGAGTTGCATTATGTTATCTTCTTATGCTCCACTCACGGCGATCCATCGACTACGTTGAAGCGATGATCACCAAGTAAGAATGTCATTTTGATTGTCTTGTCTGAAATCTCTGTTGTGAATTTTCAGTGAACATTACTGATAAATTTGTGATTTTGATGATAGTGCCATGAAGACCTTCCGTGTTGAGGTAAAAAAAAGCGTGGTGCTCACTCACGATCCTAAATGGCACAAAATTAAGGTTAGTACATAATTGGACATGGCATAATTGCCTTCGAAGTTGGTCATAAGCTATATATGCTCTTATATATATTTATTGTTATTTTTAGACCCGTCGGCAACCGGAAGGATCGAACTTATGTGGCCCGTACGTCATGAAACACTTATATGATATTGTGACGGAGGAAACACTAAAGTCACTTTAAGGGTAAGATGTTATGGCTGAATTCGATCACTTATGGCTTAATGTTACATATGAAATATGCACATAATATGTTATTTACATTTCGTCTTTGATGTTACGAGAGGTTTGCTGTGAAGAGCCATTTGATGATGATGAAATCGAGCACATACGCGAGGTTTTTGTGAATATCTGTATAAACTAGTCTTAGAAAATCCAAGTCGGGACAATAATTAATGTCCTAAATTAATTCATTTGTAAATAATATATGATGTTTGTAGCAACAATAGCCTTCTGTACATTTGTTTATTTTTTCGACTAGCTAATTCATTCATTTGTAAATATAGCAATGTAATTCAATAATAAATTTGTTTATTTTTTCGAACAATTTGTGTGTGTCCATTTTGGGTTTCTGAATGAATGGGATGGTGGATAAAGCTATTTAGTGCTTGAAATTTGAGGTACAGGCGGATGTTGAAAATGAGTCAGATGAGGCTCTGAAAAGTATTCGCGACTTTTAGGACCGGATATTTGTTAAAAGTGCGGTCCTAAAGGTCTTCGTCCATTTTGAGACCGGATATTTAATAAATATACGGCCCTAAAAGTCTTCGTCTAATTCTAAAAATTTGGATAGAGACTTTTAGGACCGTATATTTGTTAAAAGTACGGTCCTAAAGGTCTTCGTCCATTTTAAGACCGTATATTTAACAAATATCCGGTCCTAAAAGTCTTCGTCTCATTCTAAAAAATTTGGGTAGAGACTTTTAGGACCGTATATTTGTTAAAAGTACGGTCCTAAAGGTCTTCGTCCATTTTAAGACCGTATATTTAACAAATATCCGGTCCTAAAAGTCTTCGTCTCATTCTAAAAATTTGGGTAGAGACTTTTAGGACCGTATATTTGTTAAATATACGGTCCTAAAGGTCTTCGTCCATTTTAAGACCGTATATTTAACAAATATCCGGTCCTAAAAGTCTTCGTCTAATCCTAAAAAATATGGGTAGAGACTTTTAGGACCGTATGTATGTCAAATATCCGGTCCTAAAAGTATAGAAAATATACGGCTAAAATATTAGGACCGTATATTTGTTAGTAGTCAGGTCTTAAAAGTCTTCATTTTATTTAATAGATTGCCGAAACCTTTAGGACCGTATATTTGTTAGTTGTCCGCTCCTAACTTTAAATTTTAAAATAAGGCTTAATTTTTAGGACCGAGGATTTATTAAACGTCCGGTCCTAATATTCTTCATTTAAATAGAGTTGGTGACTCGATTTTTAGACATATCGTTAGGGTTCAAGGCAACCATGTTTTTGGCGTTCTTCTCAAGTTTTGTGCTTCGTTGTTCTCGTTTCAACTTTTCGGATGTGAAGAACGTCATCGGTGTCCCTTTTCTTTTTGTCGGAAAAAGAAAGAAGATAACGAAACGACACCGAAAATTTTCATCACATCCGGAAAAGTTGAGGGAAGACAACGATGGTCCAAACTTGAGAATAGTCGTCACTCTGTTTGTTTTTATTCGAAAAAGGTAAATAATGTTTTTTTTGTTTTGTTTTGTATGGTCGCAACCGTTAACTTTATTCTGCAAATTTTTAAGATTGATCACCACGAATAGGACAATGTTTTGTTTGTTCTTGTTGTCGGAGAAAAAAGAACATAAAGTTAAAGACAAACAAGGAAGGCGATTGGGAAATAAAAATTTTATTTAATAATTTTTTTTTCTGCTAGGCAACAAGACAAAAAAAAACTTAAAATTCTAATCCTCCCCATCGTTGTCGGAGGGAAGGAATGGTCGGAGACGTCGTCATCAGAGGTATGGTACTCAACGTCATTGGCGTCGAGTACCGCTTTCAGCTTGTTGTTGACGGCGTGATAGACCTGAAACAGTTTGCCCAAGCTTCGGTCTATATGATCGACGCGGGCTATCAGGTGCTCCAGCGTCGTGGTGGAGAAGCCATTACGGTGGAGGTTCTAGGAGGAGATGGAGATGAATGTTAAGAAAGTAACAACGGGTTTAAATAGAGAACCCATCCCGAAGAATGTGAAACGCCTAAAACATTAACGAGGAGACGCATATTTGCTCGAATACGAGGAGACGCCTAGTTGGGAAGTTTATGTGGAAGCCGAAGAGACTCGAATTCATTTCAACAATGGGGAAGGGACTCTTGAAAAGAATGAACTTTTAATACCGGATCTTGTGTGAGATCCGTTCTTAAAAGTAATATTTTTAACCAAAGATTTTTACTTGAAAAAATAAATAATATAAAAATAAATGAGTTTTAGGACCGGATACAAAGTAATATATCGGTCTTAAATGAGTTTTAGGACTGGATATTTGATAAAAGGACGGTCTTAAAAGTAATTGAATTAAAAATTAGTTTTAGGACCGGATACCAAGTAATATATCGGTCTTAAATGAGTTTTAGGACCGTATATGTGATAAAAGGACGGTCTTAAAAGTAATTGAATTAAAATTAGGACCGGATATAAGATAAAAGTCCAGGTCTTAAAAGTTTGTATAAAAGTAAAATGACGAATTCATCATCGATGTTTATCTCTCCCGCCATCTTGTCTTTATATACTCCACACACTACCTCTTTGTCCTTGTTAACTCCTCACTTCCTAGCTCTCGCCCCAACTTCTCAAATCCTCAAACCATGGTTAGATACAAGCAAGCGCTCGTAGGGGTGCATACACGCCTCTCTCGTGCCATGGCTAGATCATTATATGGTGCGCCTCCTCCAGCGACAGTGTGTCGTATTGTTTCCGAAGACTCTCGGGTCGTTGGACCCATTGTTATTTCTTCGGATGATGAAAAGATTGCTCATGCTGCACCCCCCCTAGATCCTTCTGCCGATCCTGTCCTTACTGAGTTCATCCGTCATCTTGAAGCTGGCCATGCGGATGTTCGTAATCCCCTCTCCAACCTGTTGGCCCCAGCGCGCCTACCTCTGACCCCTCTCCGCTCTCCTGTAATGATCCATTCATATTGCGGGTGGAGAGAATAAGACAACAACTTGCTGATCTCCCATGGAAATTAATGCTCTTCACGCCGAAATCGCCGAGGTTGTTCAGTCAGATTCTTGTGGATGATAATATTCAGCTTGCTTTTCATTTGTGTTTTTGTTGTTGTGTATATATTCAAGTAATGTAAGAAACATTAAGAACACCGTATGAATTTTTGGCTCTTCTCCAAGAATTCATTAAAGAAACTTATTCTCCAATTTTGCTTTATTTTTGTCCAAAAATATCATTTATTTTATTGATTTAATATTGCAATCACGAAGGCCATTAAGACCTGGACATTTTATTTTATAAGTAACGGATCTAAAGATAATTTGAATTTTAGGACCGGATGTTTTATAAACCTCCGGTCTTAAAACTTAAAAATCTAATAAAATTTTAGGACCGGATAATTTTAAAACTCCGGTCTTAAAATGTTAGTTGTATCTTTAGGACCGGACATTTAATTAATAACCGGTATTAATAAAATCCAAAAAGCTAAATAAGGTATCTTTGTCGCGCGGAAAAATTAAATTTCCCTCTCTGAAATTTCCCTCTCAGCTTCGTCGCTGCTTCGCGTACCTTTCTCGACAATCACTCTCTGGTTCCTTAGCTAAACGTCTATAGACGAAGCTGTAAGAGATGTTTCGGTTAAAACTTTATTACTTTCCAGCTTATCGTTCTTGGTTTTTCATGGGTTTAACGAAATCGGTGTAATGTTGTTATGGGTATTCTCTGTTGTTAACGAATATTGTTTTTTGAAGATTATATTTGCACTTTAGACCTACCCAACTGACCAACAAGTGTTTTTAGGTTACTCTTGCTGTCTTGTCTCGCAACATCAACGTTCGTGAGCGGAGAAGTAAGACGACTCAAAGAAACGCATATGCTACGAGTTAGTCCACAAGACCTTCATCCCAGCATTTAATTTCCTCGTCTTGCATTTATTTTGGTTCTTGGATTCATTGTGATGCATTTATGACCAAAAGTAATTCTTAATTCGTCTAAATAATATATAGGAATTCTACTATGGATCACAGTTGGATAGATGCTTTACGAACGAGTATTGAATATCGAAATGGGGTTAGGGAATTTATAGAATTTGCTAAAAAAATGCCCATGATGATGGGGAAGTATTATTGCCCTTGTGTAAAATGTTTGAATGAGTGTCGACTATGTCCAGAAGTTATACGCACACATTTAATTTGTCACGGATTTTGTAAGACTTATACAGTATGGGTATGGCATGGTGAACAAGTGCCATCAAGTGGGAAACAACATGGGGAAGTGGCCTTTGATGATAATGACACGGATATGGATGATCGCATAGAGGACATTATCCGTGATGTAGGAGAAGAGGCTTTTGAGCGATCACATGCATATGGTAATATGTGCGGTGATGCGAGACACCGCTATACCGTGGGTGTAAAAATACCAATTGTTGAACGCCGTATTGAAATTGGTAAGCTTGAAGGCACGTCATGGATGGAGCGACAAGAGTTTTGAGAATTGCTTGAGGCTTTGAAGGACATGCTTCGGATGATAACGTGTTGCCGCATCGCTACTATGATGCTAAGAAGATACTTTGTCCACCGGGATGGAGTACAAAAAGATCCATGCATGCCCGAATGATTGTGTATTATATAGAAAAGAGTTTGAAGAGAAGCAGAGTTGTCCGATATGTGAAACCCCACGGTACAAGTCAGATAAGGGGCCTACAAAAGTGTTGTGGTATCTTCCAATCATACCAAGGTTCAAGCGGTTGTTTGCGAATGAAAATGATGCAAAAAATCTGAGGTGGCATGCAGATGAGAGGATTTCGGATGGACGGCTTCGACATCCGGCCGATTCTTCTCAATGGAAGAAGATCGATCAATTATTTCCGAACTTCGGCGAAGAACCTAGGAACCTCGGGCTTGCCCTTAGCACGGATGGCATGAATCCCTATGGAAGCCTTAGCAAGATACATAGCTCATGGCCCGTACTCCCGATTGTTTACAACTTATCTCCTATGTTATGCATGAAACGAAAGTACATCATGTTGTCTATGTTGATTTCGGGACCAAAACAACCCTAAATGACATAGATGTTTACCTAGAGCCCTTGATCGAAGACTTGAAGGAGTTGTGGGAAGAAGGTGTCGATGTTTTTGACTCTTTCAAGAAGGAGGTCTTTAAAATGAGAGCCATGATATTTTGTACTATAAACGACTTCACAAATATGGGAACTTGTCGAGGTATAGTGTAAAAGGCCATAAAGCATGTCCGGTTTGTGAAGAAGGCACATGCTACCATCAACTTCAACATGGAAGAAAGACGGTGTATCTTGGACATAGGAGATTTCTTAGACGGGGCCACCCATATCGTCGATTAAAGAAGGCCTTTTTTGGTGGCCAAGAGTATGAAGAAGCTCGGTGGCATTGACTGGGAGCAAGTGTATGAAAAGGTTAAAAATATCGGTGTCATCTTCGGTAAGCTTTGGAAAGAGTAGAAAAGAAACAAATATATGGAGGAAGAGATCTGTATTCTTTGATCTTCCCTATTGGCGCAATCTTGATGTGAGACACTGTATTGATGTCATGCATGTGGAGAAGAACCTATGTGATAGTATTGTGGGCACGCTTCTCAACATACAAGGTAGTTCGAAGGATGGTGTGAAGGCAAGATTGGATTTGCAAGCAATGGGAATACGCGAAGACTTGCATCCAAGGCCATATGGGAAGAGAACTTATTGTCCCCCGCTTCTCATACTTTGTCTAAGGATGAGAAACGAAGCTTTGTGAGTGTTTACATGGCACAAAAGTTCCCTCGGGGTATTCTTCAAATTTTAAGAGGCTTGTCTCGATGAAGGACTTGAAATTAGTAGGCCAAAAGTCTCATGACTGTCATGTCTTGATGCAACAGCTACTCCCGTAGCTATTCGAGGGATTGCCGAATATGATCTTCGGTCGTTTTGACTAGACTTTGTTTCTTCTTCAATGCGGTTTGTAGTAAAGTTTTCAAGATTGAAAAGTTGGATGAATTGGAGAATGAAGGATATCTTATCTTGTGCCACCTTGAGAAGCTTTTTGTTCCTTCATTTTTTGACATCATGGTTCATCTCATTATTCATCTAGTGAGGGAGATAAAGTTGTGCGGCCCTATCCATTTACGGTGGATGTACCCTATTGAAAGATCTATGAAATTCCTAAAAGGGTATGTGAAGAACGCGTATCGGCCAGAAGCATCAATTGTTCGAAATATGTTTCGAAGAGGCCATGGAATTTTGTCAAAATTATTTGGCCAAAGTAAGACATATTGGGCTTCCAAAACGTTAGCATGCTGAAGGGGGTAGACGTGGGGCTTCGGTAAAGAGTGTGGATCCTGATGAATTGTCACAAGTCCACTTATACATCTTGAATAATGTTGATGAAGTTCAAGCCAGCATATCTGCACATAAAGAGGCTGTAAGGAAAGAGAACCATCGAATGACCGAACAAAGGTTGATTAGGGAGCATAACAAAACTTTTGCAAACTGGTTCAAACAAAAGGTCGAGGGATCGAATGTGTTTCGACACAATGAAATGGTTAGCACGTGGTCCCGAGGTTGATGTCATAAGTTGGAATTCGTATGTGATCAATGGTTATACATTTTACACGAAGTCCCTAGATGATAGGAGCACACCCGAATGCAGGTGGTGTTATGTTAGAGGTTGAATCTATGCACTTCTCCGGTTCGAAAGACAAGAGGCCTAAATTGGCGGTCATGCCATATTATGGGGTTATTGAAGAGATTTGGGAGGTGGACTATGTCAAAGTTAGATTTCCCATCTTCAAATGCAAGTGGGTTAATGTCAATAATGGTGTTCAGATCGATCGACTAGGATTCACTTTAGTCGATGTCAATGGTAGAAGTTTTGGAGATGAACCTTTTATTATGGCGATCATGCAAAACAAGTGTTCTATATCACCGATCAAGAAAATAAAATGTGGTCCGTAGCTCTCCAAGGAAAGAGGGTCATTGATATTGATGAGGAAAGTCATTCAAATTATGGTGATCTTCACGAGAGTACTCCTTTTACAAGGGGTCTAGGACATGAGCGAAGAAGATGAAGCGGATAATGAACCCGGCATAAGAAATGATCATCAAGAAGGGATATGGGAGGATATCACTTTATAAAAGTGTCAATTCATAAGGTAATTAATATTCATATGCAGAATTCTTAGAAAACTTTAATGTTTTAACTATTATTATATTCCTTCTATGTTCTTAATTAAACAATGTCATCATTGAATATGACTTTGTTCTTGTTTTGTTTTTGGCGTGATCCGTTTCAAAGGGGCATGTTATAAAGAGGATGCATGTTACGTTGTTGGGTGGGAATCAAATGAAGGCATGGTGAATAATATATTGGACTACATTTGTATGTTGAATTACGTCTTTGCATGTATTGTAACTCATTGCCTTTGTAATTAGTATATGTTAGCTTATTGTATAAATTACTTTAGTTGTTTTAGACTTAATTAAGAGGCCACATAACTCATGGTGGATAATATTTGTATTCTTTTTCCCAATTCAATTTATTCATGTTCATAGCTTGTAGCTTAAAGTATATCGATTTTTATGTGCTGTTTTGGATGGTGAATTTGTGTATATATATTGATCGGGAAGAACGAACGGGGAAAAATACGGGAAAATTTAGACCGCAAATAAAAAATACGCTCTTAAATGTTCAAATATTAAGACCGGATGTATATATAACACCGCTCTTAAAGGTGTTAAGCCGGTCTTAAAAGTTGGTCTTTTAAGACCGGTCCATTGAAAAAATTCGGTCTTGAAAGTCAGTCTTTTAAGACCGGGTAATTAGTCCTCCGATCTTAGAGTCCTCTATCTTTAGGACCGGATTAATATTTGTCCGGACTTAATATTTGGATCTTTTAAGAGCGGTCGATATTTATTTAGTACGACTTTTAAGACCGAAGGTTTAAAATGTCCGGTCTTAAAGAAAATCTTTAAGACCGTGTAAAAGTCCGGTCTTAAAGGTCGACTTTTAATACCGCCTGGAACAAGACTGCTCGCGGGTCCGGTCCTAATGTACCTTTTTTGTCCGGTCTTAAAAGCCTTTTTTTCCACTAGTGAAAGGAGCAGAGAAGATGAGGAATCAAAGAGCTTCTTATGAACCAAAAAGGAGATCCTCTCAAGTACCAAGCAGAAGACTCATGAAGTCTATACCCCTTGAGACAACTTTGCAGAAACCCATCGAAAGACATAAGAGGCAGTGGGTAAGCAAAGTCGATCCTCTAAGTACCTAAGGTAAAGGTATACAATGGTAAAACCTCCTTTCCTATTATCATCTGAAATATTCATTGAGGTTTTATATGTTGTAGCCTTAGGAATAAGCATTGCAAACTATTTTGAAATTATTTTTATCCCTTAAAAATCCACTTAGTAAGTTTATAAAGGGATTGCAATGTTTAATAGTTTAATTCTCTATGCATACATGATAATTTAAAAAGAAAGCATCTATTTTATGCATAAAGTCATGTTTAATTCATTATGCTCAATTGTTCTGATTTGATTATTCTAATAAGAGCATATGAATTATGTTATGGTTCCTACAAGCTAACTATGATTGGATCCAAGTAAGGTTGGATACCTAGAAAGAAAAAGATTTATATAGTTTTGTAGGATCAAAGAAATCTTCTCAAGAATGCAATATAGAGAAATGATCAAGTCTTGAGAAAGCTAAACAAGTTATGCTTGATGTTGATGGTGAATGTCAAACAGGGAGACATCTACAACAATCCACCTTAATCAAGCAAGTTTCTACAAGGACAAGAGGCATTACGGTGATATCTAATCTTTACCCCATACTGTGATTATATGAAATTCATTTTTGGGTAATGAATACTTGTCCATCATTGCATTCCTTTAGCAATAAATCATTTATGGTTTTCAAAATGTTTTCATATTGCTAAATGGACCATAAGTGAATTTGTGCATAACTTTTCTGAGTTTATGTTTATGAAATTCACAATTCTAGAATTTGTTTGAATTTCAATTCACTTTGTTTTATAAAGATGCATACAAATGTTTTGAAAAATATTCATACTTTGAAAGTATTTCAGATAGATTTGAAAAATACTTTGAATGCATTCAAATGATGTTTCAAATTAGAAGTTAGTGTTGTACACTGAATAATGAGATATGCTTCAAATTTGTTTAAGTTGAATATTTTCTATCCCTCGCATATTCATCTTTAGAATTCAATGTGTTGCTTGAACTGTCTAGTTTCACTCTTGAACTAGTTGGACTTCATATCTAATAAGTTATTCATATATCAGTTTCAAGCCTATCTTCAAGAAAAGAATTCGATTTGTGAATCATTATGCATACTACATAAATTTTTCAATGGCCTAGTTATTCCAAGCTTTATAAATGTTTATTAGTGCATTAAATGATAATGCATTAACCATTAATGGAATAACCTACTAGGATAATCTTCTGAAAGCCTAATCATTTGGATTAATATGTACTTCATCATCCAAGAATCATGGTATTCTCTTAGTTGCTCAAGTACTTCAACATTTGTCTTCCATCCTTATTTTGAGTAACTGTATTCATAGTCTTGCCTATAGCATTCATATAATTTTAATTCTAAAATGCAAGATTATCTACTGGTCAATAGCAAAGTCATTGTGCTTATATACTTCTGTTGTGCTAAGAATGTTTCTTTAGCACTCTACCTTCATGACTCTTGCTTTTCAGCAAACTCTTCAACTGGAATATTCAACATTCTCTCTAATCCGAAGCATACTGATATATTCAATCTATCGACTTTAATTTTTAGTATGCACTGATTTTCAAATATACTTCAAAATGAATCTTTCATTCATGAAAATTTTGATGCATTATTTCGGTTTGAAAGAACATTCAAGATTTGAAACAATTTGCATATTTCATTATCATTTTTGAAATTTTAATCTTATCCATGGATTACATGAGATGCATTTCAATGACATCTTTTCTACTTAAAGTGTATTTCCAAATTGTCATTGAGGAATAACATTCTTGACATGATTATTACCCTTTTTGATTTATTGGATTAAACTTATTTGTTTGGGTAAAATTATATGGAAAGGAGCAGCTCATGTTTTAAATATTTTGTATAAATTTCTGCTACCTTCCTTATATTTGCTTTTGAAACTCTACTGCAATTCTGTAATATTTTGAATTCTCTATGGTAGAGAGATTTGTGCTTCATATCTAAGTTATGCAGTGTGCTTATTGCTGCATTCTATTTTTGCTGCTAACTCTGATTATGTTTCAAATCTCTGATCCATTCTGATTGCTCACTCTGATGAAGATTCTGATTTTGTTTCTGTGATTCAAACTTTAAATTCTGATTTCTGTTATCTAATTATCATGACTGCTTCTGATCTCAAGAGTTAAAATGAAATTATCAAGTGAACTATCATGAAGCTTCTATTCGTTCAAATGGATTAAACAGAAATAAGTCAGATGAATCAAATCTTATTCAAGAATTTCAGTGTTTCTGCAAAAAACTTTGGCCAAACTAGTTAATTTTCATTGATTTCAAATGTTCAAATCCTTATTCTTTGAAAACAGTTAATTGTTTACAAGTGCTGTATGCTTTTTGCTCAAGTTTCATATGATTTATTTCTGAAAGAACATGAGAGTTGTCTTGTCTAACCTTGTGTGGATTCAAGAAACATTGGGTAGCAAGGAGTATCACTTTGTTTTGCAGGATGCTCAACGAGTAGCCAACTGATAATACCCGAGTATATGTCACAATACTCGAGTAATATCGGGATTTAACCTGGTCATTAAGTGCACAATAGACCAATACTCGAGCATCATAGATACATACCCGAGTACTGTCAAGGCAGAGATAAAGAAATTTGGCATCACATCATTATTTGGTATTATTAGAGAGAATGCATTCATTAAGGGGAGCTTCTCATTCACATATGTTTTATATCTTTAAAAAGCTCATCTCCTTGATTTGAAAAAAATTATCTTTAAATAATGCTCATCCACACTCACAATAATTTATTAGTTTTGATGATGAGTTAATATCATATTTTCCTTTCATTATCTCAATTTGAAAATATCAATCAATATTTGGATATTTGATTGCACTAACAATTCTCTCTTGCAAGAAAGTTTTACAATTATGACAGGAGAACTCATGTGCAAAGACTTTCCTAAATATACTACAAGGAAAACTATTACATTGAGGAAAGATGTTTTGATTACATTGGAGCTGTGATATGCTCTACAAAGTAGAAGAAAACTTCTTGAAGCCAACTGAGACATATTCTGCAGAAGAGCTATATAAAGTAAAGGAGAAAGATGGAAATAATCTCATACAAGAAGAAAGCAAGCAAATGGCCTTCATTGATTATTTGTCAATTTGCAGAACCTACATGAGCATTTCTGAACTTTATCCTTTTATATTCAGTAAATTTTGCACATGTTTGGTGTTTATATGCTTTAAATGTGAAAGACGTTTTGAAAAACTCTCCAAATTCTCTCAAATTGTTTTTCATAAAAACATTCCAAATTACATCATATTAAATGAAAACAATTTCAAATGGGGGATAGAAAATCAGTTCTTTGATTCTGTCTAATTTGGTTTTACATTTGCCTCTACAACCATCTCTTCTTTACTTCAACTTTTTGCTAATGACAAATAAGGGGGAGAGAATGACAAGAAAAATATACTGGGTTTATTAGCTTTTCATATTCATAAATATTTTTCTCAAAGTATTTGTCATCATCAAAAAGGGGGAGAATGTTGGATATGATTAGTTTTGATGATGTCATTCTTAAGAGCAAAAAGGTTGCATACTACATTTATCTTATACTTGGACTGATTCTTATATTTAAATGTAGATATGAAGTTAAATTATGTAGAATGATTAAGAGAAGAGAAGGAAGATGGAAGAACTTGCTAAATAGAATGAGAATATCTTCATTCAAGTTCCTAGATTGATTCTACAAGTCTCCACGATCAAATGGAAGTTGGAATGGCTCAAATCGGAGTTAAAATGAGCAAAATCAGATTTTGCGATGATTTAACTCGAGCCAGCAAATTGTGCCTCGAGTCAGACTCAAAACTCGAGCCAGAAACCATTGGCTCGAGCCAAAAACCTTTTCAGCACCTCTGTTTCGCGTTTCAGCTGGCGACCTATGGTAAATCAACGATATCTCTCACACCAGAAGTCTGATGGAGGTGAAACCAATTTGGTTGGAAACTAGACTTCCAAACGGTCCTATTCGCACAAGATTCAAATCCAAAGGAGGTCATATGAGAGAGATATGAATTTTTGAAGATGATAGTGACATCACCGTCACACTGCTGACCAAGCTTCAATGTTTTGAGTATATCTCACAAACTACAAATCCAATGAAGTTAAAATTTGTGCCATATGAAAGTAGACTCAAAGGGCTTTCCATCAAGACTTAAACCAGCCAAAAAGGAGTTCGGACCAGGGATTTATGATCTTCGTAAGTGGACATACGAAATTCTGGAAGCAACAGAGTTCAAATCAAAGACAATGGAATTGAGAATGAGTGAGATGCCTCGAGCTAGCAGTGCAACTCGAGCCAATATCCAACCAAAGAGTTTGAAGATTGGAAAAGACTTTTTTAACTCGAGCCTCCTCAAATGCAACCTCGAGTCATGACCAAGACTCGAGCCAGCCAAGCCAAACAGGAAGATAGAAGAATAGAGAGCAGAATTTGACTCGAGCCTTCAGCATACCTCGAGTCAAAATGGAGACAGAAAGTTAGAGATAAGGATCATTTCAAAATCTCCATGGGTCACGCATATCTGATAATTGATTCTGAAATGGAAAACGAAGCAAATCGGGTAACTCGCTGAAAAGTGGAAAATGATCTTCCAACGGTCAGTAAGCATGAGTCACAACTTGTTAGAGTATATTCGGCAAAACCGCATCATGGGCAAGGACTAAGGACATCTCCAATGCTCCAACGTTCCAACGGGAGGATTTCCAATCAATAGCAATTATACAGCAATGAACAAATAAGGAATAGGCATCGTTTGAATTCAAACTCTGAAGCTACAACGGTCACAGATAAAACAATATAAATAGGAGAAGACTTGGCTGATCAAATAACACAGAACACAACAACACAACAGAGCAAATGCACAAACAGAAAATATACATTCGAAAGTTTAGTTCTTTCGTATGATACTTTGCAATACTTTCATCTGACTGTGTAATACTTTGTACTGCAGTGTTCATCACATATCTACTTAGTGAGGAGTTTTGTTGTCATTTGATTATCTGTTTATCTGTTAAATCTTAAGGTTGTGGAACCTTAAGTGTGGGTTATTCAATTACAACTTGTAAGGGGGAGTGAGTCCTAGGGAAAGGATCATCTCGAGTGTAGAGTGTGTAATTGAGATTGTAAAGTCCCGGAGTGGTTCTGGGCAGTTGTAAAGTCCTGGAGTGTTTCTAGGCAAGAGTGAAATCCCAGAGTGTTTCTGGGTAAGTTAGTGAAATCCCGGAGTGGTTCTGGGCAGTTGTAAAGTCCTGGAGTGTTTCTAGGCAAGAGTGAAATCCCAGAGTGTTTCTGGGTAAGTTAGTGAAATCCCGGAGTGTTTCTGACATAGGTCAAGAGTTGGACCGAACCAGTATAACTTCTCTGTGTCAATCTCCTCTTCCCTATCTTTACTTTACCTTGACTTATATCTGTTGTGTGGGTGATTGTGTTATTAAGCTATCAGCGAAAGAATTTCTGTAATCACCTATTCACCCCCCCTCTAGGTGATATTCCACCTTCAATAACAACCACCTCGGATCCCCAAGCCGCGGGTTGTCAACCCGGCATCTTGATCCATCCGAAATCATGCTTGGGCCCACGGCTACCACCTCGGACCTTTGAATCGCAGGGTAGCACCTCGGCCCTTTTCAAGTCATGGCCTACTGCCTCGAATCCGCAAGGCGTAGTTTACCACCACGGCATTCTTCAAACCATAGGTTACCACCACGGTATTCATCAAACCATCGGTTATCACCTCGACACTCCTCAAGCCGTAGGTTATCTCCTCGGTAATCCTCAAGCTGTAGGTTATCACCTCGGTACTCCTTAAGCCGCAGGATGCCACCCCGGCACATCGGGTCTTGAAACGATACCACACACCCAGGAAAAATGGGCGTTGAGGCAAAGGCTCAACAAAGTCTAACCCGACAGGACCCGATGCAGTCGTCAGGGGGCAGGCGACACCTCGACCCGTCTCGGATAACCTATACAAGGGCATAGTACACCTCAAAAACTCAAAAACTTGAACTACCGGGCTGGGGGCAACTGTTACGGACCTATATTAGGCCCACTGACGATAAAGCCCAACAACAGAAAGATAAGGCCTAACCTATCCTACTTAGTAGCAAGGAGAATCCTAACTCCTCGATATCTAGGATGACCTTCGAATATGATTAGGCAGTTAGGATCTTGGGCCGGATATCACACTAGGATACCTAAGGTACACTCTATAAATACTGAGGTTGAACCCTAAGGTACACACATTCTAACCCTGAACTATTTACATATAGTCACACTGTGCACACACCCCATCCCCTTGGCTAAGAGCCTGGTTGTGTACAGTGATCCCATCTCCGACTGAGTGCTTCCCTCATAGGCATTCAGGAAGAGACCTTTGATCCAACATCAAAGCACCAGCCCACTCGGCTGGACATCTGTGTTCTACACCAGAACACATACTTATAAGATCAAAAAATAAAAACTCAACTAGGCAGATCATTTGAAGCCACATAAGGCCAAGCCAAGTTCAGAAAAAATATTAACATATTTGACTATATATTACTCTTTCCTGCACTTCAAAATCCAAAACCGTACCCTTTCATAAGTCAAATTTTCAAGAAACCAATTCTGTGGACACCAAGGGTTCAGAATCTTATTGGGGATCTACTTAAAGGATTAATGTTTCTTCCATAAACAATCATCATGAATTTCTTTCTCAAGAATCACAGTAGATAAACACGTATATGCATGTATGTAATAACAGATTGATGCGTATACAGATGCCTCAAGAAAACATATTCAAAATCAAGAATCAAATCATAATAAACATAGATTCAATCAAATAAAAATTGTCTTAAGATTGTTGTAGAAAATACTTTCAAGATAGAAATATCACTAAGATAAGAATATTTGTAATTAATATGCATAATCTTATAAACATACATTACTTCTGTATAATGTGGAAAACTATAAAACGAACTCACAAGACTGCCGATTATGGTAATGAACAATGCAGAAATCCGGACCCAACTACGTTGTGTCCTTAAGACAATTTTGCTCCCTCAATATGGATGCCGAAGGTTTCTGAGCAATTGCCTCCTAGGATAGAGCGGATTATTCGTCTTCAGAGAGAGAGCTCTGTCAATCTGAAGCCCAAGCGAATCCAACGAGTCTGCTTTTGAAATGCACAGAATGTTTGTATATGCAGTATGAGTGTATATGGAAAAAAACTAGATACTATTATGTTACTAGGGCGCCCTATTTATAGATGACTGAAATGATCAAATGGATATCCATTGGTGAACTGACGCGATCGTGGCGAAACAATGCGACCGGCGGTGGCCAACCAATGGGACTTCTTATTCATAACCCATGGGATTTAGATCATAAAATCCAACAGTGATTACATGTGTACAACCAGACGAATACACTTGTTATTCTTATCCATGTGGGGGATTGTTGGATTTTTTTGTCTAAATTCCATGGGTTATGAATAAGAAGTAGGTGCTGGTTCGCCACCCCTGGTCGCGTTGGTTCTCCAGCAGGTGTCTATCTGACTGTTTTGTCATCTATAAATAGACAAAAAATCCACTCAATTTTAAACTAGATTTTAGACACTTTGCTCTCATATACTGCATTCTACAATCATCTCATATACTGTGCGATTCTAAAAGCACGTGGTTGTGTTCGTTGAGGCTCCTGATTGATAGTCATCATTATGGAGATGTTATCTGTTCTATCTTGGGAAACAATTGTTCGTGATCCTTGGGCATCCGTGTAGAGAGAACAAATTGTCTTAAGGAGACAACGTACGTTGGGCTCGGATTTCATCATCATTATTCTCGACAGTCCTGTAAGTTTTCTTTGCTTTTCTATATTGTACAAAATTGTTGTATGTTTATAAATTGTGTTATACCAGTTACACAAATTCGTATCTTAGTGAAATTTCTACATCGAAAGTATTTTCAACAACACCACGTACATCAAAAATCACGTCTCCCTAATTTGGAAGCAAGATGTTCATATTACAAATGAAACCTGAGTGCAATCCAAGATGGAAGGCCACAAAATTGAAAAAAATATAAACTTATCAACAACAAAAAGTTAGTGTTTTCAACTATAAGGCAAATGAAATAAAAAATTTAAGGGGGATTATTGAAATTATAAGCAGAGTCAGATGTACATGCAGTTATGGACCAATGGAGAAAGCAAGAGATAGTTAACAAAAAGAAAACTCTGTTTGCAAAAGTCTATGACTCTATGGCAACGAAAAGCTGAGAATGAACCATTGATTTGCAGACTTACTCCGCCAGAGCACCAAATATGTTGAAAAGAAAAGGTAGGTGAGAAAAATATGTTACGTAGTAATATATATTTTTATATTCTTTATGTAATGAATTTATAGTTTAAATATCTATCCATTACCTTTTTTTTTTAACCCTGCAATGGAATTAACTAAACATAATTGAATATCAGTGAGTATTTGTTTAATGGCACAATTTTGTCTACACCTTAAACCATGTTCTTCACCTTACTTTTGTTGGCAAGAAAGCAAGGTAAAAGAAAGAGTACAGGGTTGGTCCCTAAAGAAGAAACTAAACAAAATTACCTACAATGTCTATCCATGTTTGGCGGGTTGCCGAAAATGCTAGATTAGATCAGACCAACATCATGCTTGATGCACTCAAAGCTTCGATTAAGAAATCTTGAGAAAGCAATATGTATAGCAAGAAAGGTGTTATGGCACTAGTGCAAAAAATGGCTTTAAGACCGTCTCATTTAGACCGGATTATAGAGAATCAGGTCTTAAAAGTATGACCGGTGGCAGTTTCGTAAATATAAAGAACTTTTTGGACCGGATTATAAAAGATCCGGTCTTAAAAATATGACCGGTGGCACTTTCGTAAATATATAGAACACTTTTAAGACCGGACTATAAAAGATCCGGTCTTAAAAGTATGACCGGTGGCAATTTTGTAAATATATAGAACACTTTTAAGACCAGGCTATAAAATATCTGGTCCTAAAAGTATGACCGTGGTAATTTCGTAAATATTGTGAGAAGACGCCGATCAAGTCCGAGAATGCGATGATTTATTCCTTCGCTTAATTGGAATTATATACGAGATGCTAATAAGTAAATAAACCTAGGCGGTTCCTATAATTTAGGGATTACAATCGGGAATATAATTACGAAATTCATAAAATCATGATCTCGCTAACTTAATTCCTAAAATCTCTCTAACATCTTAATTAAGATGATTACAATCAAGAATTTAATTACGAAATTCAAAAAATCATGATCTGCTAACTTAATTCCTAAAATCTCTCTAACAACTTAATTAAGATGATTACAATCAGGAATTTAATTATAAAATTCAAAAAACCTTGATCTGCAAACTTAATTCCTAAAATCTCTCTAACAACTTAATTAAGATAATTGCACAATATAATCGTATACGCTAACTAATTAAATAAATAAAACACTTTTAAGACTGGTTGTTTCAAATAGACAGTCTTAAAAGTACTTTTAAGACCGTCTGTTTGAAACAGACGGTCTTAAAAGTGTAAAAAAAAATATATATATAGAACACTTTTAAGACCGTCTGTTTGAAACAAATGGTCTTAAAAGTGTAAAAAAATTATATAGAACACTTTTAAGACCTATTTGTTTCAAACAGACGGTCTTAAAAGTTTAAAAAAAAATTATATAGAACACTTTTAAGACCGGTTGTTCAAACAGACGGTCTTAAAAGTGTTCTATATATTTACGAAATTGCCACCGGTCAAATTTTTTTTTTACACTTTTAAAACCGGTTGTTTAAAACAACCGGTCCTAAAAATATACTTTTAAGACCGGTTGTTTCAAAAAACCGGTCTTAAAAGTGTTAAAAAAACTACATTCGCTAAACCTGTTAAGTCCGTGAGTTTGCTTTGTTTTCTTGGTGATATAACATTTTCTTAGTTATAGATTCAACGAGTGTCCCAAGAGCCTCACGGGCAAATCCTCAGCAAGAATGTCATCCTCATCCTCTAACCTACTCGCAATCTTCGTAAGTCATCATAAGAGTCGCACAATCAAATCCTTGGCAACGTTGGCAGTGAGATGCTTCCAGGGTTTTGAGATGGCGTCGACTCCAATCCTCAATTTCTTTCTTGTTATTTTTGTTTATTTCGGACTTTGTAATCATCTTTTTGTTTTTCTTGTTGTTGTTGTTGCTTCCAATCTTCTCTTGGTTCTCCGTCGTTGATGACGGAGGGACATTCAAAATGTTGCCAGATCTGGTGATTTTGGACTGATTGTTTCATTTGAGTTTTTCTTTTTTTATTATTATTTTGAAACACTTTTAAGACCGGATGTTTAAAATGTCCGGTCTTAAAGAAACTCTTTAAGACCGTGTAAAAGTCCGGTCTTAAAGGTCGACTTTTAATACCGCTTGGAACAAGACTGGTCGCGGGTCCGGTCCTAATGTACCTGTTTTGTCCGGTCTTAAAAGCCTTTTTTCCACCCGTGTGGACTCGAATAATGGGCTTGGCAGAGACTAAGCCCAATGGGAGTACTTTAGGCGGGAAGCCCTCCTTGAGATAGGTAACTTGTCAATCACCTCTTTAATGTGCCGTTAATTCAGGGATCATGCAGATACTGGAGCGGGTACCATTAAGACGTGAGATACGCACGACGCTAGAGAAGGACTGAAGGTTAGAAGGAGGAAACCCTAGGTAATCTCTATAAATAGGAGGTTACCTACCAGGTATGTTCTCCACGTTCACCAGTACATTCTTTACCATTTAGTCTCACTGTGCACACACATCACCCTCAGGCGAAGAGCCAACCCCGTGATCCGTTAGCAACCGCTGATATCTCCTCCATAGATACCAGTGGGCGCTACACCCGATCCAATATCAATCATACCTAGCCCACAGTGGCTAGACATCTTTGTTCTACGACAGAACAAAAGGGATACATCAAAAACAACAAACAGCTGAGACACCCAAAACAAATTAATGGCAAAGGTACACAAAATCAACATGCAGGACGTAAGCTGTTGATATTTAAATTCAAGCTAAGCAGTTGGTAAACAACGAATATAAACATTGAGTATGAAAGTTAGAATTAGAAGCAACTAATCTGGACATCATTTAATTAAAAAATGTAACTTTCTTCCCTTATATATAATTTAAAGCAACAAATATGCTAGTAACAGCTACTGCTGGGAATGGATAATATCATTAGAAGACGTAAAGGGAACCATATATTAAAATTAGAGTAAATACCCTTTTTGGTCCCTGGAAAAACACATTTGACCCTTTTTGGTCCCTGAGTAAAAAAAATGTCATTTTGGTCCTTTTTAGGGACCAAAAATGACCATTTTGGGAATTTCTGAGGGATTAAAATGTCCAAAAAAATGATCAAAATGACTAAAAGGGACCTTATTTTTCCATTTTAGGGACTAAAAGTGACTTATTTTTTTTCAGGGACCAAAAAGGGCATCCGTGTTTTTTCCAGGGACCAAAAAGGGTATTTACTCTATTAAACTTCCATTATCTTTCTCTCACGCTTATTATATTCTGAAGAAACTGTGTTGTTTTCATCATCCTCAGCAATTAAACAGCAGAGAAAGTTCAAGTCTGTGTAGACATGATAGATAGCAAAAATAATCACAATTAAAAAATCGCAGATAACAGGAATTATAACGGTAGATAGAGCTGGGAATCAGGGCCGGCCCGACCCTCCAAGGCCGGCCTGTGAAGGGCCAGGGCCTAACAGGGCCGGCCCTCTAGGGCTTGAGGTAAGAAAAACATCTGTTTTTCAAAGCCCGACCCGAGAGCACCAGGGCCAGGGCCGGCCCTCCAGGGCCCGGAAATTACTATTCCAAATTTTAATTAATTTTCCTCTGGTTTTTTTAAAGAAATATAATTAGTAAATTACAACACGAATCATCCAACAAATAAGCACAATCACTAATTCATAATCAAAAGCAAACTATGTTCACAAATAACTCACATAAAACATAAGAAATATACCACTAAGCGACATTAGTACAACGACTATTATTGTAACAAATAGTTTAATTTGTTAAACATAAGAGTAATTTTATTTGCAACAAATAATAAACCAAATCATAAAATTTGAGTATAATTATTATGTATTTGTAGTTAAAAAGCGAAAAAAAGAAAAAGCTACGGTGAAAAGGGCCTGCAGGGCTGGCCCGAGGCCCTCCAGGGCTGGCTCTATAGGGCCAATTTCAAATATCTCGTCCATTTTTCAAGCTCGACCCTTGACGGGCCAGGGCCTAAACGGGCCGGCCCGATTTCCCGACTCTAACGGTAGATAACAGAAGCAGGTTCTCACCTATAACCAATGAAAAGATGATATTGAAGCTTTATATACAATACTTAAGTGAGTAGATATACAATTAATCAATGAACCCATTTGACCATCAATATATACAGCAAGGCCCGCGTACTTAATTTAAAAGGAAGGCTTGGCAAAAATATGTCTATGAGACAAACCTTTGAATAAAGTCGAACATATAACAATTAGTCTAATGATATTTAAAATCTTGAAATTAAAGAAAGCCATACTGATAAAGGAACTTTACATTCACACACACAAGAAGAATTTAAATAAGCATTTTTGCTCATCAACTTTTTTTTAAAAAAATATAATGCCAAAGTGAAAAAAAGGATACAGTAAAAATGCCTAACCCAATTATAACCTTTGCTTGATCAAATGGTCCAAATGTTCTTTTTCAGGGTTTATAATTCATTTCATTGAAGCACATTGTGTATTGTCCAAAGGTCACTCTTGCTTTTGCTATCAATGGTGTTTTCCCTCTTCAGTTTCAGCTATGTATGGGAAAAGATTCGAGACATACAATTGTAAGCATAAGAATGAATCAGTAGAGAATGAAGGGCAAAAATGAGGCTACTGGTGCTTCTGAGCCTCTTGTTTTCACTCAACCCCTGCAATAAATCTAGCAACTGTGTTTACAATAAAAAGCTTCTTTTCTAGAAATTCAAGAAATCAAGATATGCCAACAAAGAAGTGAAGTTGAGAGATCATATAAAATATAGAGTAAATACCCTTTCTGGTCCCTGACAAAAAACACGAACCCCATTTGGGTCCCTGACAAAAAAAAATGTCCTTTTTAGTCCATAAAAAGGACAAATAAGGGTCAATTGGTGGACATTTTGATCCTTCATAAATTTCCAAAATGTCATTTTTAGTCTCATAAAAAGGATGAATAAGGGTCGGTTTTTTTATCAGGGACCAAAATGAGGTCCGTGTTTTTTGTCAGGGACCAGAAAGGATATTTACTCTAAAATATACAAAAATTTGAAATTACTGTAACCATAAGGGTATTCATAATAGTTATTTTTATCATAACTAGAATTTTAATTCACAAATAAAATTGTTCCACTTAATAAAAAAAGACTGGCCCTACAGTTGGTTTTCTTACCTTATAAAACTATTTTACCTGAATTTATTTTTCATGGTTAAATTAAATTTTGGGAAAATTACGCGCAGGTCCTAAGGAACAAAAACAATTACAAAAATATCCCTTGAAATTAAAAAATT
Source organism: Acacia pycnantha (assembly GCA_025563575.1). Taxonomy (NCBI): domain Eukaryota; kingdom Viridiplantae; phylum Streptophyta; class Magnoliopsida; order Fabales; family Fabaceae; genus Acacia; species Acacia pycnantha. The sequence goes on along the minus strand of JAMWYP010000484.1, from coordinate 43,652 downwards.
ACAAAGAAGTCCCAAGGGACTTTTTTGATATTATTTGTATTAACAACATGAAATGCCATATTTAAAACAGAAAATGTCTATGTTTACAACAACATTTAAACACCTGACCATTTACAACAGAAAAAGTCATATTTACAACAGGAAATGCCCATATTTACAACAACATTTAAACACCTAGATTTTGAATGTATAGAGGTCATTTACAACCGAAAAAAACTATATTTACAACAGGACGTGCTGTATTTACAACAAAATTTAAAATCTTGACATTTACAACAGAAAAGACATATTTACAACAGGAAATGTATATATTTACAACAACATTTAAATACCTGAATTTTGAATGTAGAGAGATCATTTAAAACAGAAAAATGTTAGATTTACAACAGGAAGTGCTGTATTTACAACAAAATTTAAAATCTGTCCATTTACAACAGAAAAAGTCATATTTACAACAGGAAATGCATATATTTACAAAATTTTAAAACCTGGATTTTACTTTCATACAAATAATATCAAAAAAGTCTCTTGAGACTTTTGTGTAATTTGGTGATTTCAAGGGATTATTTTAAAAATATTTTTGTTCCTTGGGACCTGCGCGTAATTTTCCCAATTATAAATAAAGGGTGTTGGTGCGGCTTCCATTCAGAGGCGGGAAACTTGCTTGAAGAAATTATTTATTTATTCATGGAAAGGACCATTTTGCCCTTATTAGGCCAGCTGCATCTCTTATCTTCAGCCGGACCCACTCTCCCTATTTCAGAATTCACAGTGGCAGAGTAGCTCTCTCGTTACCGAAGGAAACCATTGTCATCAATGGAAGCTTCGAGAAACTTCCAATAGTCCTCGCACATTACCCACTTCCTCAGGAACGCATTAGTCTCTTCTGCCTCTCCCTTATCAAAATGTTGTATCTTTTTTTGTTTTTGGGAAAATATAAACATGATTATGCTGCTGTTAGGAAAATGGAGCGTTATGTTATTAACGACTCTGATGTTGTACTTACTCCCTAGTGGTAGCACATGTAATAATTTATATCAGTCATGGTTCTGATGGTAGTTTACACATTTGAGATTTTCTAATTTTTGTTTTTGGGTTTTTAAATTAATTACTAACATATGTTCAACAACATAACAGGACTTGGGATCTTACTGTCCTTGATTTGATTCCTGGAGTCCCTTTGCTACTCTATATAAGATTTCCTATATCGATGGCTATGGTTAAGATGGATAATTATTTTATTAAGGACAGGTCTGAAGATGTGTCCTGGCTATGCTCCCTTTCGGAGGCTGAGATTGTAAGTTTTTTGTCACGTGATTGATCACATCATTTGTAATTGTATCTTTATTCATCAGTTCTTTTGTTTGAATTTGGTTTTCTGTCAATTTGTATCAATTCAAAGATCAGTAGTAGAGCACTAGATGGCTGGTAAAAATTTCATGTTGCTCATCAGGTTCTTGATAATATGCAAAAACACTTCATCTAGACCTCCATATATAAAATTGCTAATGTACAACTCATACTAATAAATCGGTCTCTAATTTTTCATTGCTTTTATTACTATTCTTGTTATTTGAAAGTCTCTATTGGGGCACTTGTTTTTCAAGTGGACATGGGAATTTTTGTTGCCTGTTTCAATCAGTGATGTTTTTATTGTTTAATTTTTGTGACCTATTTCCTATGCCAAGATGTATAGGATTTTTCATGTCAGAGGAGAAAAGAAATAATAACAACAACAACAACATATGTATTTATTATGAGTCTCTAAAAGACTTACGTGTTTTGAGATGACATTAAAATGAATAATATAGGTTATTGGATTTTTCTTTTTACGTTTTGTAAAATAATTATTGAATAGCCGAGGCTGCTTTTGTATGTTTATGAACAATAAAATTAATTTACTATGATATAGTCCCCAAATAAATTGACTGGCTTTATTTATAGAAGGCCCATAAGTTTAAGTTAGAAACATTGGATGGGCTCAAGTTATTTGAGTTCAAATGTCAAAATAAGCCCTTACTAGAATGGTTGACAGGAATGAATATGTGTTCCTATGATTGTATAACTTTCTCTCCTTTTATTAGGATTTATCAGCAGTCCTTTCACTGCCAACTTACTAGGACGTATTTTCATCTATGCGATTAGTTGTAAAATCATTTTGTTCTCTTTTGTACCTGCTGTTGCACGTATGCATATCAATGTCTGAGATGAGTTAATGTCTTTGCATGATGATTGTTTGTCATGGTTTGACAGATGATCCTTTGGGGAATATTGGACCGACTTAGATGTTGATTTATTTAGCTCAACAGCCAATGAACAATTTTAACTAATAACTCAATCAGTCTAGGAGGAATTTCAACAAGAAAATTACTTTGAGCATGGTGAATTGGTGATCAAGGGCGGACCCAAGTACATGATTTTTTTTTTTTGGGGGGGGGGCTTGAATTGGGGATTTTTTTTAAAAAAAATAAAAATAAAAATAATACACGTTTGCATGATTACCCACCCTTAAATTAAGTGTCCACCCTTAATACATCAAGACTACACTTCGTAATCGGATGGGGGATGAATGGTTGAATGATTGTTTAGTGCTTTATATTGAAAAAGATGTATTTGATAGCATTGATAATAAGGCAATTATGATGGAATTTCAAAAAATAAGGCATAGAAGGATGACATTGTAATTATTTTTATTGTAATATACTTTTGTTATTAAAATATATGTACTTGAACTTATTGAGTGCTCAGTAACTGCATTTCTAATAACACTTAGCCTTGTTTTTCTAAATAACAGGTTTGTAAAATAACTGCCTCTCTTATTACATCATTAGTATTCACTTGATTTCATAAATATATTTTTGATATTCTTTTCTTTTCTTGTTTATATTCTTTTGTTTTTTTATGTATTTAAAACTTTCCTTTAAAAAAAAATCGGGGGCCGTCAATGGTGCCCCCTTCAGTAATTTTCTGAATCCACCCCTGTTGGTGATAAGTTAATTTCTGATGCATACTCGAGACCTGAGGTTTAAGATAAAAGATGCCTTCAACTGTCATGTGCCATAACTTTTGTATGCCTTCACTTGCTGTTTTTTTTATTATTTCAGTTTAGCCTTGTTATGACATTTGAAATTTAAAAATTTCAGGATATGCTGGTAAATTTGAAGTTGTGTATCATTCACCGTGCTGAGATGATAGGTCATGAGGAACTAGTCAAGAAATTTAACCTTAAAGTGCTTCGAGCCATTGGTATGCCTTGAACTTTATGTTCTATATCCTATTTTGATAGGGATCCTCCCTTATTAGTTTACTCAAGGAGTGCACAAGAGTAATTTAAAAAGTTACGAGGGCGGTTATCTTTGGTTTTATCTTGTATTTTAAATTATCTTGTATTTGGTAGTTATTATCAGTTATGTTTGAAGACTATAAACCACTTTTTGTAATTGATGTGAAGTATTATTCAGATTAACTTCTTTGTCTTCTGCTTCCTCTAGAATTTCAGATTTTGATTCTAGAGTTTTATCCTCTCTTCTTCCTCCTTCTTTCCTACTCTTATTCCTATGTGAAATATCTATTATATTTTCAGTTTATTATTGTCAAGGTGAGGCATGGTACAAGAGATCTTAATGAAACAATTAGATCCGAATGAAGTATTAGCAGCAGCTTTTCAACTTACTCCCTAGTGAATAACAGCACCCATGTTATTCATGAAGAATGTTGTTCAGACTTTGGCTGTAACATTTGCTCATAGAACTTCCCTCCAGAGACTTTCTTCTATGTTGACAGCATATGCATATTACATGACCTAGGGGCCTTGTATTTCTTAACCACTTTACGACTTTTTTTATTAAGTGGGAATTCTGATGCTAATCAAACAGATAACTCAGAATTAGGTAATTATTTATTAGCTGCCAAAGGAGCAATCTACGTGGTAAGATATACTCTCTCTGGTCTTTATTATAAGGTACCAACTAACAAGTGAATTTGGTTTTTTTTTATAAGGCACTTGCTTGTTCCCAAGAAGCATTAATTATTTTTTTCCATATATGCCCCTAATTAATAAGGGTAATGGGTGAGAGCAATAATTAATATAATATTAGAGTTTAGTGCAATTAGTAGGGGTAATATTAGGAGTTGCTTAAATTGTAGGACAACTTTATTGACTTTAACTGTTTTTATTGGTTTGTGAGAATTATTAGTTGGTGTCTTATAATAAGGATCAAATGAGTAGATGCTTGTACAGAAATGATGAAATAAGTAGCAAAATGTATTATTTAGGAATGTGTGTAAACAATAAATTGGCATGACAGTGTTGTATTGTTAAGTATTGTCTGCGCTTCGTATAGAGAAAGCAAATTACTTGTTTATTATTTCTAGAATTAATTACCTAAAAACTTATGTCTAATGAACTCATTTATGACTTACATGTTAATACCAAACTCCTGGCTTAGATTTCTGTACGCATATTATAAGGATATTCTACATTTTAATGTTCATTCTTATTTTGAATCTTACAATTCAATACATTTTATGATCTATAAATATACTTCTTAATTTTCGATAGGTATCATGATTTGACAATTGTGTTTTCTATGTACACCGTAAGTGCATCAAATTCTTGCTTCCATGTGCAATGAAAACTATTCACATATTGTGCTGGTACCTGATTGCTTCAATGATTATTTACACACATTTAGACATGAATATGATGATTAATGCGTTTCTGACCTCCTATGAGGATTTATGCAGCATTCGTTTCTATGGAACATCTCAAAGAGAAAGTGAAAAATTCTTCACTTACTCTTGATGCTGTGAATCTTGCTGCTCTTTTGGATACTTGCAACTTGTTGAGATGTGATCATGAGGGTATCGCAAGTGTTGAAGATCTAAGTGAAAATATTGGCATTGATCCACGAACTTTTTTAACTAAAGGGTATGCTTAACTGCAACTTTGTGTCCATTAATATACTTTTGTGTGTGTGTAGATATATAAATATGTGTGTGTGTGTGGGTTCTTGCGGCTAGGGCTTTATTACTGAGTTGACAAACAAGTAAGAACCTTTTGATTTGTCCCTTGAACAACCATGCAAGATGCATGGTACTTATAAGTTGTTCATTGGCATTAGTTTCTGAAATAAGTTTTCTGAGAACATAGTCTCTGGATTCCTTAAAGTATCATAATAATTTCACGTATTACTTCTTTCTGTTCCCCTCTTTCCACTCTCATCCCACATCCTCCCAAGCATTCGTGTCTTGTGAGTATGAAAATGTGCAGTTTTTCTTATAGCTTGGCATTATATGATTGATTCTCTTGAAATGGTATTTTTATTGAAAACCTTCATAGCTTCAAGTAACCTCAGCTCCTAATGTACAGTGGGCATTAACCCTATGTCTGGATGGAGAGAAAAGTGATAGGAAAATAGGGGGATGGGACATTAGGAATGAAAACTTTCAAAAATGGTAAAAAAAATTAATATTTTTGTGACTTTTCTCTCCATCCAAACATAGGGAAAATGTATTAGATATTAATTGCTGGGAAATGCTCGCACCTGTGAATGAACACCCAGAGTGCTTGTTCATCTGTTCTCTTATATTACAAATGGATCTTGAAGATATTCATGCACTGATTTGTGTGTACAGGCCACGGGACAAAGTGGGTTCAACACTAGCAAAAGTTAAACGAAGAAGGAAGGGCTTTTCTGTCAAAAAGAAAACGCTGAAGCTGAAAGCAAAGAACAAACGATTTAGTCGAAGGATCTGAATTTTATAGCTAACTGACTCAGCCTGTTGGTCTCTGGAAACTTCCATTTTGAATGACCTTAGCAACATGGCAGTATTAGATCTATGGGGGGCACATACTTTTGTTTTGCTCTTGGGTTCATACCGTCTGATTTATCCTCCGATGGCCATAGATGGAGAGAGATAGTTGCATAATATGTATTTTGTCCATTAAATTTAGAAAATTGTCCCCTGCTGCAAGTGTTCATTAGTAGGCACTTGAAGATTATAATATGTTCATGTTATTTAACATGTTTTCCATGTAATTGAACGTTTAAATTCATATTTAAAAAAAAAAAAATTCAAATCTGATTTCATTAATTTAGAATGAATTAAGCAAGATTGATTCGTCGTTACTTTTCTATATATGAATATAAACTTACAACATTTGTGAACCTTAATTTGGAAATACACCAAGCTAGGAGTTCAACTTTTTATTTTTTATTTTTTGAGTAAATACCCTTTTTGGTCCCTGGAAAAAAGTACGGACCCATTTTTGATCCCTAACTAAAAATAATTTGTCCCGTCATCTCTAGGAAATCAAGAAACATCTCACGTTAGTCCTTCCGTCAGTTAGCTCCTAACGACATCACTAACGTTGCTGATGTGTAACGTGAGTTGGTCCAGTCACATGCCACGGAGGAAGGCCAAAACGACGTCGTCCCCTACCTGGTGATAATTCTCTGTTGCTGCAACAATTTTTGAAAGATAGAGGGTGGGTTCGGTGATGACGATGGACAGAGAGAAGGAGAGGGAGATAGAGCTAGAGAAAGGGATAATAATCCCTTTCCTCTTTCGTACTCAGGTATTGGTGAGACCAATCTTCCTGCTGAGCTTTTTCCTACCTATAGCACTGTTGAGTATGCACCCGGAAAGAAAATCATGAGCCCTAAAGCGAATAATGGATCCAACATCAACTTAAATTGTACAAGGGGCAATGGGTTGTCGTCTTCTTCCAAATCTTTATCGTCTGTGGTTTCTTCTTCTTCGCTGGGTATATTGCAAGGGAGGTGACAAGATTACAAGGCGGCCCTGAGTATATGATATAGTTAGTGTAGAACAAAATTTGCAGCACATTGCTTTAAAGAAAAAAGGCTTTAGATAACTTTTTAAAGGACGGAAAAGATATTGGAAGATATGAACTTTATATAAAAACTCAATATTTTACAAAACTAAGAGCAAAAGTAATTTTAAGGCTATATCCTCTCAAATGGGCTAAATTGCCTAAGGCACTATATACTGAACAATGGTTACATCTAAAAAACCTCTAGGAAAAATAAATACAAATACCAGACAACACCTTGGAGAACTGAAACTGAAGGAAAGACAAAGCATTGAACAAGACTACAAGTTGTTAATGGTTTCTCATAGTTTAAGAATATGGCCATAAAGTAACTAGAAACGTGAAAATCACCCCTTCCAATTAAATGACAATCAATACTCCAGCTCAACAGTAATAGCAGCTGGATAAACTACAAAAGAATGGAAACCATTAATCTAATTTGGACCTATTTGATAAACCCAAAGGAAACCTATCATAGGCCTTCCCAAATCCAAACTAACACCAATCATTTGCTCCTGGTTTTTAATACCATCCAAGCTTCATTGGCCACCACAGACATGTCTACAATTTTCTGTCCTGCCATAAAACCATTCTGGTGTTTGGAAATAGTACCCTTTTAAACTTAGTCTCAAAGAACGACTTTGTAATGATGTTAAAGACACTAGCAAGAATAGGTGGGCAAAATTTTATTAAGGACTATCAATTTAAATAAACATATAACCAAAGTGATATAGATTTGGGATATTAACATGTAGTCTAACTGTTTTTCTTGGAGAAAATTGTCAGGTGCGATTTATATGCCTCACATGAAAAGAGAAACAACCAAAAGTTTTTCATACTGATATTACATGTGCATAAACAAAAAGAAAGGGGAAAAATATCAAGGAACAATTTAGCTAGGCAGAAGAAGACAAGTCTGATGCATATGGTGTAGAAATCTAGAGGTAACAATAGGAAGAACAGAAGTAGAGGGATTGGGAAGAGAACATAGAGAGAGGAGGGAAACAGAACTATTGCTCTGCTTTATTAACATACACAATCAAAACATACATTCAATAGGCATAAGCTCCCCCTTATATAGGCACTAGCCTTATTCATTAATACTGATTCAGTTATGCGCTTATTCTCCCTAAGTCCTACTGATATCACTAAGTCTATATTAACTAATTACCTAACTACCCATATGGCCTCATAGAATTAGTGTAGTGCCACGTCACTGGCCTCATAGGATTAATTGTGCCAATAAATCCCCAATCTAGCCTAACCTAATCCCCAAATCATCTAACCTAATTATATTCACAATCTACATAACAAAGCCTACATCATATATAAGTATATACACATGGAACACATCAAGTTTTAGCATATAAGCATTAATGTACCTCAACAAAGTCACACCATTGGCTAAGTAGTGAAAACCGCCCAGCTAGAACCAATTTCCACGCAGTTATTGCGCTGCTTACAGCTGTAAATTATAAAATTAGAGGAAAAGAAGAGAAACAAATTCAATAACCAGCAGATAACATTTACTGATTCACGAATTTGGGAGGCTAACAGAAAATTTCAGTGGAATGAAATAAACTTGAATACTTACTAATATTCTTTTGACCATTTTCTCGACACATGAAGAAAACGAAATCATAGAAGCAAGAGAATTCTGAAAAATCCACCTACAGAGCCCATATTTGAATTAGAGAAGTTAAGTTATCAAACAAAACCATGAGTAAAATTATACTGTATTGAGTTTTGTCGTCCAGTTTCCTGATCTCGTAGATACTGGGATACTTGTTCCCTTTCTTTTATCCTAATAAAACTCATTTTTAGACTACAAAATGACGTATAGGACACACCAGTGTAGTGATAGATAATAGTTGCAGAAAGAGAATATAACATTATCTTTGTGGGAATTTATGCATTTATTATGAATTATTTATTAAGTCATTATCTTATTATTTATTAGATATAGATATATTATATCATATCTTAGGATTAGATATAGATATATTATATCTTAGGATATTATCTTATTATTTATTAGATATAGATATATTATATCATATCTTAGGATTAGATATAGATATATTATATCTTAACCGTTTTAATTTATTTTGATTTGATTAGATTTTAGAGTAAATACCCTTTTTGGTCCCTGGAAAAACACATTTGACCCTTTTTGGTCCCTGAGTAAAAAAAAAGTCATTTTGGTCCTTTTTAGGGACTAAAAAGGACCTTTTTGGGAATTTCTGAGGATTAAAATGTACAAAAAAATGATCAAAAGGACTAAAAGGGACCTTATTTTTCCATTTTAGGGACTAAAAGTGACTTATTTTTTTTCAGGGACCAAAAAGGGCATCCGTGTTTTTTCCAGGGACCAAAAAGGGTATTTACTCTAGATTTTATTAGATTCTAGGGTTAGCTCTAGGTTTGCTTATATAAAGGCCCATATGTATTCTCTTTGATTAAGAGTTGAAGATTAATGAATTCAGATTAGTTTTCCTCTCTCAATAAATTCCACATGGTATCAGAGCCAGGTTATAGGTTATAATTAATCAAATAACCTGATCCGTCGAGCGTCTCTATAGATTCGTCCTATTCTCAGCCTCTATAGACCCTTGATTAGTCCGTTTGCAGTCCAGCGTCTCTGTAGATACCTCCTGCTCACAGCCTCTGCAGACCCTCAGCTCATTCATCGAACAGTCAGCATCGACGCCCTCTGGAATCAGCATCGGCGTCCTCTGGCTCTTTCAAGGTCATCACCCGCGACCCCCTCGTCTGAACTGTGCAGTCTCGCCATCTCAGTCCGAACTGTGCAGTATCGCCGGCGCCACCTCTCGCGGCCTCCTTTCTGCTGATCGACAACCTTCGAACCAGACTCGGCAGGTCCTTCTCGCATCAGTTCTCGACATCCTATCGTCACTATCCCAGCCGAAATCAGTATTAACGCTCTCTGGGTTCTCCATATCTGTCAGCGTCTTCTGGGTTCCTCTCCGTCTCCTTCTCCAGCGATAGCTAGTCTCGGCGTCCCTCACTCTTCGACGTCGACCAATTTAAGCTTACTATTTACGCAAGACTTCAAGCCTCCAAAGAATCGTCCCAAAATGACCAGCTAAACAAAATCATGGAAATGCTAGCCGCACTTCAATCTACGAAACAGCCCACTGCCAGCTCGACCACAGTTGTCAGAAGAGAATCTGCTGACATGGACAACGATTGGGGTGCTAAGAAAGTTGAGAGTTGTATTTGCAAGTTGGACATGATTCACATCCATGATCCAACTTGAGGGGGAGTGTGGGAATTTATGCATTTATTATGAATTATTTATTAAGTCATTATCTTATTATTTATTAGATATAGATATGTTATATCATATCTTAGGATTAGATATAGATATATTATAGAGTAAATACCCTTTTTGGTCCCTGAAATAACACGCGATACCCATTTTGGTCATTGAGTAAAAAAAATGTCATTTTTCGTCCTTAAACAGTAAAAAAAGGTCCCTTTTAGTCCTTTTAGTCATTTTTTGTGGGCATTTTAATCGTTTTTAGTCCCTAAAAAGGACCAAAAATGACTTTTTTTTTTACTCAGGGACCAAAATGGGTAGCACGTGTTATTCCAGGGACCCAAAAGGGTATTTACTCTATATTATATCTTAGGATATTATCTTATTATTTATTAGATATAGATATATTATATCATATCTTAGGATTAGATATAGATATATTATATCTTATGATATTATATCTTAACCGTTTTGATTTATTTTGATTTGATTAGATTTTATTAGATTCTAGGGTTAGCTCTAGGTTTGCCTATATAAAGGCCCATATGTATTCTCTTTGATTAAGAGTTGAAAATTAATGAATTCAGATTAGTTTTCCTCTCTCAATAAATTCCACAATCTTACTGAGCCAAATATCTGAAAATGCGGAACTGAATACTGTCATAGCAAACCTTACCGTCAAGTCAAGCCTAGGCATGAGCATTAAGAGTTCATTAAATATTGTTACCCTGGCAAGTATAGTGTTTCAAGATAGTTAGAGCCAAAAAATAAAAGCTCCAATATAATGCAATTTTTGCTAAGTTCATATAATACATTCTTATATTTATAATGGTCATAAAAATCAAACAGCTGTAAGACATGCACAAGAACATGACAATAGCTGACAGGATAAACAAATCCATTCATATAGAAGCGTAAGTCCAATAGGGATAACACAGTGGTGTGTACAATTAATAATCATATTCGCTGGTACCCTTTCTAACTTACTGACTCAAAGTACGCCTTTGCATCCATATTTCATGTCCTAATTTGTCTGTCATATCCCATTTACTTCTTGCTAAACAGAAGATATGGATGTGCATGGTCGAAGAACAGATAAAGTTGATATGTTTCTATTTTTAGCTTGTTCTCTTTGTAAAAACTCAAAAAACGTTTGGAAAAGTAGTAAAATCGTTTTAATGAAAAAAAATCGTAAAAACGTAAAATCGTAGTGATAAAACGAGTTTTTAACTACCATGGCCACAACTCACAAATGCAACTTGGAAAAACACCAGTCATCTCTAAGCAGGGATATGTATTGCCAATTTCAGATTGTGAGTTTAACATAACTAATGCAGTTGAGGAGATCCATTCTACGAGGAATCTTGTTTCACGCAGACGCCCTCTAAGGTCCACAGGGCAGCCATATCGGTTGCACTTGCACTCTTAAAGTGTTGCCTGATAAATACAGGATCAAGGATCATGGTATTCACATCTGGACCAGCAACCATAGGACCAGGACTGGTTGTTGATTCTGATTTTGGCCACTCCATCAGAACCCACCAGGAGATCATCAATGGCCAAAAGAGGCAGACAGGGAAGGATGGATGTAATGTGTGTGTGCAAGTGGTGAAACATGAAGAGTTGACAAAATATCACAACAGAGAAGGTACTTTAGCGGATTGAACTGGGCCCCTGGGGGAAGAGAGTATGAAGTATAGGAGTTGTTCCCCCAATTTAGGGTTGGAATGGCGAAGAGTCTGACACGAGGGGTGCCATTGGAGGCTCCAACTCCGATAATAGCCGGATCTAGACCTAACATCAAACAGTTAGTATACATTGCACTCTCTAGCTCTATCTCCCTCTCCTTCTCTTTGTCCATCGTCATCACCGAACCCACCCTCTGTCTCTCAAAAATTGTTGCAGCAACAGAGAATTATCACCAGGTAGGGGGACGACGTTGTTTTGGCTTCCGTGGCATGTGACTAGACCAACTCACGTTAAACATCAGCAATATTAGTGATGTCGTTAAGAGCTAACTGACGGAAGGACTAACGTGAGATGTTTTTTGATTTCTCAGGGATGACAGGACGAGTTATTTTTAGTTAGGGATCAAAAATGGGTTCGTACTTTTTTCCAGGACCAAAAAGGGTATTTACTCTTATTTTTTTTATATTAAAGTTGTTCAACTTCTAAAGAGGATAAAATTGATTTTTGTCACAAGAATTCAAATGTTGGAAATTATGTATCATTGTTGGAAATGATGTTTTCTTGAAAATTGATTTCTCTTCTCAAAACTGATTTTTCTTTTTTTTTTTTGGTTGCACACTCAATTGATTTTGTGATATATTTCAAAGAATGTACGTATAAGTTTTTCCACAAGTATATATAATTTTATATACAATATAATTTGATTACTTAACTTGATTTTTCATACACTTTTATTACAATTTTATAGATACAGTCATACAGGCATATATTTGGAATCTAGAGTTTTTATTTTTTAATTTCAAGTTATGCCTGAAAGAGTAGAATCTTTTTGTAGTACCAGGTTTAGCTCTACACAAATAGAATCTATCTTTTGAAATGATTTAGAATTATACTCAATGTTTCTATATTGTCTATTTGACAAAACTCAACTTTAGTTTTACAAAATGTAAGAACATGGCTCAAATGAATAATAAAACTCATCTTGAATATATCTGGATTAAAAGAATTAAATAAATAAAAAACCTAATTCAAAGTTAAGATTAACCTATACTACTTATGAATTAATTTTTTCTCATTAAAATTTATGAAATAGATTGAATCGATAATCTTATTTTTGTAATAAAAAAAAAAACGGAACAATCATTTTTATTGTCAATTTTTTTTTTTTTTACTAATATCTTATATGTATAGTGAAAAAACATTATTTTTAAATATATTTGGATTAAAAGAATTAAAACTAATAATAATTAAAAGTTAAGCTAAACTACAAGAGTTATGAATTAATTTTTTCTTATTAAAATTCATGAAATAGATTGAACTGTCATCTAATTTTTTAAAAATAAAAATGGAAAAATCATTTTTATTGTCAAAATTCTATATTTTTTTATTAATATCTTAAATGTATAGTTAAAATAATTTTTTTTAATTAACATTTTAATTAAATTAATACAATTAAACAAACAATAGTGAATTTTATTTCTTAGGAAAAAAAAATAATATTCTAATAAATTCCTTGCTTATCTTATAACTAAAAGTTATTTAAATAGTAAATTAAACAAAATAAATAAAATAGCATTTGGATGCTTTGATTTTCGATGGATGCAATGGATCATGATTTTTAATTATTAAATAAATAAAATTGGGATAATATTTTACCATAATCAAGTTCTAGATGTTGTTGGGGCTTACAATGAGCAAATGAATTGAGTACTACTAAAGGACGCACTAATTCATACCCTAGGGTATTCACGATACCGAGTAAACAGTTCAAGAGTAAATACCCTTTTGGGTCCCTGGAAAAACACGCTCTATCCATTTTGGTCCCTGAGTAAAACAAATGTCATTTTCGGTCCTTTTAAGGGACTAAAAAGGATTTTTTGAGAATTTGTGAGGGATTAAAATGCCCAAAAAAATGACTAAAAGGACTAAAATGGACCTTTTTTTACTGTTTAAGGACTAAAAATGACATTTTTTTTACTCAGGGACCAAAATGGGTAGCGCGTGTTATTTCAGGGACCAAAAAGGGTATTTACTCTTTTTTTTAAAAGTCTTTTTTCACCCGAAAGAGCATCCCTCTTCTTATTATTACATTGAACTCTTAGACGCCATGCCAATTATTACTGTAATATCTCAAATTTAATTTACCAAAATTTCTTGTATGATTGTTATATTAAATGGAATAAAGTGATGTTTAGAAAGTAATATAGAGAACTAAAAGAACCAATGTCAACCACCAAACGTTTAGGTTAACTGGTAAGGGGTTGTCCTAGGTTAACCATAGGTCTTGAGTTCGAGACGTGGGAATGCAGCGTGCGTGGGTGGTAGAGGCTTCCCCCCGAAAGGGGCCAACCCGGTTTCGGTCCGGATTAGTCTGGGGTCGTTGATGTGCCTGAAAGATGGCCTCCAAGAGGGTTCAGTATGCATAGGCGGTAGGATTAAGGTGTTGGAGCAGAAGGGCACAAGACTTTAATCCTACTATGTCATGAGGTATGAGATGATTGGTCGAGCAAAATGTGCTGGTATAGGTGTGCACATGGCATTTCTAGGACAGACATGTGTACCTTGCATTTTTGGAAAATGACATTGGTATGTGGCGTCATGTGAAGACCCACTCATACACTTTAACCGTGGGTCATTTGGAAAGTGTAGTATGCGTGTCTCAATCCTAAGTAAAACCCAAGTAGAATCTTGAGTAAGCACCAATAAAGTAGCTTTAATAAAGTAGGTTATGATGGCTAATGATGACACAACTTTTGTGTTTGTTCCATAGGAATATAACAAGTGTCCCCTTATCATGACAAAGTACAAGATCACTTTTGTGTTGGCATCTCTAGAACGCGCCACCTAGCGTTTGAGTCTGGGGAATCAACTGGTCTTCAGTTCGGTCGAGTACTTGACTTTTTCGAATATCGAACTCGGGATTCAGGAGAATTCATCAGGCCTCCCTTTCATTGACCAAAAGTGGCACCTAATAAGAGAGAGAAAAGGGAAAGAAGATGCTTTTAGGACACTTGACATCATGAGATTTAATCAATTGGGACACATGTCAATACAAGAATTAATCACATGAGATTAAAGATCATTTAATCCTCCCAAGATCATCAAAAATTTTGGCCAAGTGGGGCTGAAAATAAAGAGAGAAAATTAAGAAATAAAAGAAAAGTAAAATAGGGCAAATGGAGGTTGTGATTGGTGGAACAAGGAGATAATCAAATATGGTCCAACTATTCCATTTAATACTAAATGTCCTCCATTTTGTCACCATCTCATCCGGACTAAACAAGAGTTAGAGAGAGCTTAAAATGACACAAAAATGGTGGAAAAATGGTAGAGGAGAGAGAAACAAAAACAAGGCAAAAACTCCCACATAACCACCTCAAATCCAAGAACACTTTTCACAAAAGTTATTCTACTCATTGAGAACTTCATTTGTATGGTATCATCTTTCTTCTTGGAGGAGTTTCATGCCATCAAGCTAGACAAAGTGTCACCTGATTTTTGAACCGATTGTAGAATCGTGATAAGGTAAGCCTAGTCTCCACTTTGGACTGATTTGTTTAGCAATTTTGATGAGTTTTATAAACAACTTAAGATACCCTTAAGTTTCGGCCAAATTGGGTTTTCAGGGTTTTATGATGATTTGTTCATATGCATGTGGTTATATGATGTTTTGGAAGCATATGAACCTAGTTTAGTGAGTAAATTGTGAATTGGTGAATTGTTGTTTGGAACCCTAATTTTGGTAAGAACAAGGTAAGAAGGAGTATGATATTTCTATTTTTAAGGTCTCCCATAAATTTCTTGGGTGAAATTTTGTAGGAATAGGTTGTTGGTATGATATTAGAAGGATTTGATTTGGAATCCAAAAGTTCGTATAATGCTGCCAACTAAGGTTTCCTGCTTGGCCTCTGAATGTTTTGTACTTTTCGGTAAAAGGATGTTGTCCAATGGCCATGAGATTTTCGAGAATAAAATTAGAATAGTCAAGATTTAATTTGATAGGTCATATAGGTCAATTGGATCTGTATACTATGAGTGGTTCATTTTTGGAATTAGGTATTGAATATGGAACATTTTCTAGACCAATGAAGATTGATAGATAATTCTAGAATAGGGTGCATGTATTTGAAAATGGAAGGAATTTTCCCCTAAAATTAGGCTTAATATAGCTCACATACCTTTTGGAATCACAACAATTGGATATATGTACATAAAGATATGAATTTTCAAAGTTGATTGAAAATTCAGTTAGCTTTTGGCTTTTGTACGAAAATAAGAAAGTAAGGGAAATTGGTAGTAAAGTTAACTTCCAAGAGTTAAGATAAGTACTTGGAGTTAGTGTAGGCCTTTTAGCCACATGTTGGGCTTAATGCAATAACATTAAAGATAACCAACCCTATTATCTTGAGATAATGAAGAATTTGGACAAGTAATAACTTGCTTGTATGTGAATGTGTCATTATAGGATTCGATATCTTCCTGGAACAACAAAAGGAGTGGGAGCTAGTTCAAGAATTGGAAAGACCACTAGTTAGTAACTTTTCTCTCAAATACTATGTATGACTTTATATGCATGTATGAACCATTGTGCTATATGTGTTGTGGACATGAGATAGGAAGTAGGGTCTAGTGGACTAGTGGTCATTGGGTCGTGAACCCAATTAAGCATTCAGATGAAAAAGGAAGAGCCAATTTGAATACCCAGCGTTGTGGGAATGGACCGGTTGGGTCCTATGTTTGTAGTCGATGATGCATATCATGTGTATCTTTGAATTTGGATGTGTTTGTTGGTTGACTACCATATACTGTATATGCATTTTATATGAGTGATTAAACTTACTCTGAGATTCATATGAATCAAAGCTCTTTCCACAAATTTAGGAGGAGGAGGCCGGTACAATGGATGTGGCTCCCAAGGCAAGGCGATAGATACCGGCAATTGAAAGTTCTAGACCAATTCAAGTATCGACGTTGTTTATCTGGAGTATTTTAATACAATTTTGAGATTTGTAAATATTATGTACAAGCCTGTGGGAATTCCTGCTATGCAATCAAGTACTTCATATCAGTATGTTTTATGCTATTTCTGTTTGCCCAGCTCGCTGAGCTGTGCGTTAATAATCTAATAAATGTCGAAATATTAAGGGGTTTGAGATTTTTGGTATCAAAGCATATCAGTCTAGCTCCAAGTATAATCTCAAATTCAACTTCTCTTATTGGGGTACTCGACCCACATCTTATAAGGAAATCCATTAGCCACTAGCATATCTGTAGTTATTTATCCCGACCATGAAACCATAACTCATGGCTAACTCTCAATCATTTTTTTTAAGAGAATATTCAAAGATTAAGATCTTTCCTTATGCTAGATCAGTAGCTAGCAACCTCCAGTGAGGATTGATTGATAATTCTAGGACAGTGTGCGTATATTTGAAAGTGAGAGACATTTTTTCCTAATATTAGACTTAATAAATGTCATACCCCACCAAGATATCAACATTCATCAGTGTTTATATACAATTTAGTAGGCAAAACAAAAATATCACAATATACTGATACAAAGCTCTTGATTACATTACAAGAATACCCCCAAAGTTTCTACACATTACTTACAAATTCTAAATAAAATTCCATTACAGAAGAACAGATGGCCAGCAATAACCTATTGCTCAATCTAGAATCCTTATTTGCTGGTATCCTTTGTTTTGCCTTGGGTGTTGTTAGTTCTCTATGTATTTTGATAATAACTGACAATTGTAAACAAAATTAAGTTAATGGTTTAAGTCAAAATGTCTTTAACTTATTGATGAGTGCTAATCATGCCATGTTTTCCTTATAATACGTGACTGTTTTGCATATCACATGAGCTTGAAAGCATTCAATCGGAGCAATTATATCATAATTCACACATATAGGGAAATATAGGATAGATCTTATAAATTGTGATAGATGCATAACTATCCAATACATGTGCACAATAAAAAGGCAAGTTTAAGGGTGTGTTGTGAATGCACATAGTATGGTCGATGTAATGCTATAGCATCGGGTCAGCCATATCAAGCTACAATACAATGCAACCCATATGCTATAGCAGTTTAGGTGAAGCCATGCTATGCACCATATGTTCTGACTTTACCTTGAGGCATTTTCAAGAACTAAGTGCAGGTTGATAGATGGACGTTCGTTCATAGCTGGGTTGTTGACGTGTGGGATTAAAAGATATAGAATATCAAAGATTGAAATTTGGAGAATCCCACAGTATCAGCAGAATCAATATACCAAATTTAGAAAGTTGGACCTGACAGATTTGGAAAGGCCCAGCTCACTGAACTTACTGTTGGAAATTATGCCCTAGGGGCAAGTCATTGTACTTTAAACGTTTATGTTATTTAAAGTATTTATCCGTTTAGTTATCATATCATTTGCATGTTTATAGTGATAACTGTATCATTGAATGTATCTTATAGATTATCCTAAATGTCCCTGATCAATCATCTACGCGGGAGCGAAGATGAAATAAGACCAGTATGACTTTGATGAGCATGGAGATACGAATCAAAGTCATAGACACTTATAAGAGTACAAGGTGCTGGATCGACCCACTATGAGAAAGCTGCATGGATTCAGTCATAAGCTTTTCTCATGTATAACTACGTCACAACGCCCTTTGACCTGAGATCATCACGGATTCCTACATGAGAGTTGTTGATCTTTGACCTAGTCAAAAGTCACCTTTGACCGGGTGATGATAAAGGCTTTGATCGGGATCAGTGATTTTCATACAGAGAAATGTGAATGGTCAAGATGGAATTTGTCCCTCACATTTGTAGAGAGATAATACTGGGCCCCTCGATAGGTGAGTCTGAGAAATGTATGGCCATACTACGATGGAAAAGAGTTTCCATTTCAATTATTAGACTACTCAAGAATCAAGAAATTAATGGTCAAGAGCACGAAGTTGACATTATCTATGCCTCATTCTTGACCAAATTATCGCGTGACAAAAAGGACGTGACATAGTTGTATCGTATCAATGATCCCCATATGAGTTGGGTAGTCGCAATGTCTTGCTAGAGGCCGCTTGCGACTTGTAGGCTGGTACAATATTGGTCGGCTGCCAATCTCATGTGGCGCTATAGGGTCGCACACAAGAATAGGCCAATACGAGCAATAGTGTCCAGATTCATTGAATCTTAGATATGTTTAAGATTTAATGAATACAACATTTAATCTAGGATGGATATATATATATATATTTGAAAATAATGATATTATTATTTATAGATAATAATATTTTTATATAATATTTAATTTATTTGATCAATTAAATAACTAAAATAAATAGAGATATCATATATCTGATTTAATTTAAATTGAGATATAGTATCTCGGATTTAATTAAATAGACAGATATCATATCACAAATTTAATTTATAAAGATAAATCAAATCAGCAAGCTTTTAATTTGGATTAAATAAATAGATTAGATTAGATCTGTTGGACAGATTTAATTAATATATTAATCCAAATTTGATTTTCAAGATTGATTTAGATTAATTTTGAATATTTTAATACGACCTAATTAGGGTTTGAGAAACTCTTTAAAATGAAGCTTTAGTCGTATTGAAATTAGAGAGACAAGCCGCGAAAGAAATCCTAGAGAAAAGACGTGAGACGCAAAGTAAGAAGGCGCTAGCACGCTGTCGTCCGTGTTGGAGTGCTGTTCGGTGTAGATACCAATAGAGGGAGTGGATTCGTAGAGTCGGCTCCTAGAGATTGATTCAGCAGGAAGGCGTTAGCCCATGAGTTTGCAAAGCATGCACACGAGTTTGTATAGGTACAGTTCTTAACTAACCGGATTTAAACACCGTTGATAAATCCTCTCTATGGGATTCGTAAATTTCAATGGATGAAATTCCTTCCGCTGCGTGTACGGATCCCAACACTTACGCCATAAGTAAACCAGACTATAAGAGGAAAAGACAGCCAACCCTAAAGCAATCGAGTCATGGAGAGTCAAAAAGAAATTCCTATTCGGCTAGGCTCAAAAGAAGAGTGAGAGAAGCACGAAGCACACGAACTCCAGAAGAACCCAACATCCTTCCTTACAGTGAGACGGAGACAAGAAGACATGGAGTTGTCAAGTGACAGACTTCTCCTATGCTGTCAAACCCTCTGACAAACTTTCTGTTTATCTCTTTGATTTTTAGTTTGTTTTTGCCATGGGTTATTTCGTTGTGATTTGTTCCATGATTCCCTCATCAGTCATGAACTAAATTTCCTTTGGTTGAGCGAGGATGGATTCCTAAGTGTAGAATGAACCCAGTTTGTTTGTTCTTAATTTAATATATTCAGTTTGTTTATCAGTATTTTAATCTCTTGTCAATTAGCGGAAGCTAAGGGCTAGGTCAGTGACCTCGGCTTACTGGAAGGGAGTTGGGGTTAGACATCTGATAGGCAATGTTTGCTAGGCAAGCTGGTGCAAGGCTTTGTTGGAATCCGTACACGCAGTGGAGTATAAACTTTTACGAATCCCATCGGAGGATCGCTCAACGGCGTTTAAATCAAGGTTAAGAATCCGAATCTTACCTATGCCGAGCTATTTGAACTGGTGGGCTACCTTCTCGATCAGCAGAAGTCGACTCTTCGAATCGTCTTCCTCTACCGGTATCCACATGAACAGCCTTCAGAAACACGAACGGAAGCGTGCTAGCGCCTCTGAACTGTGTGTCTCTCTATTCTATTTCTCTCTAGGGTTTCTCGCGGCTTTTCTAATACGCTCGACAAAAAGTCCTGTAGGTTTTTCTAAACCTAGTAGGTGTATTATATTCAAAATTAATTCTCACTAATTTTGAAATTCAAATTTTGAATATGGATTAAAAATATATATTAATTAAATCTATCTGATAGATCTAATCTAATCTATTTATTTATTCCAAATTAAAAGTCTTCTGATTTAATTTATCTCTATAAATTAAATCCGAGAAATGATTTCTATCCATTTAATTAAATTTAAGATAGAGTAAATACCCTTTTGGGTCCCTGGAATAACACGCGCTACCCATTTTGGTCACTGAGTAAAAAAAATGTCATTTTGGTCCTTTTTAGGGACTAAAAACGATTTTTTGGGAATTTGTGAGGGATTAAAATGCCCACAAAAAATGACTAAAAGGACTAAAAGGGACCTTTTTTTTACTGTTTAAGGACGAAAAATGACATTTTTTTTACTCAGGGACCAAAATGGGTAGTGCGTGTTATTTCAGGGACCAAAAAGGGTATTTACTCTTTAAGATACTATATCTCAATTTAAATTAAATGATATCTTTATTCGAAAATTGAATTGAGATACAATATCTCTATTTGTTTTAGATATTTAATTTATCAAATAAATTAAATACAAAAAAATGTTATATAATAATAGAGTAAATACCCTTTTAGGTCCCTAGAAAAACACGCTCTAACCATTTTGGTCCCTGAGTAAAAAAATGTCATTTCGGTCCTTTTTAGGGACTAAAAATGATTTTTTGGGAATTTGTGAGGGATTAAAATGCCCACAAAAAATGACTAAAAGGACTAAAATGGACATTTTTTTTTACTGTTTAAGGACTAAAAATGACATTTTTTTACTCAGGGACCAAAATGGGTAGCGCGTGTTATTTCAGGGACCAAAAAGGGTATTTACTCATAATAATATTATAATCTTTATTAAATAATATTATTATATTAATTTCAAATTTAATATATATGTACACACACACATATATATTCATCCTAGACTGAATACATTATTCATTAAATCTTAGACATATCTAAGATTCAATGAATCTGGATACTTTTGCTCGTGTTGGACTATTCTTGTGTGCGACCCTGTAGACCCACATGAGATTGGTAGCGGGCCAATACTGTACCAGCCCACAAGTCGCAAGCGGCCTCTAGCAAGACATTGCGACTACCCAATTCATATGGGGATCGATGATACGATACAACCTATCGTACAACCATGTCACGTTCCTTTTGTCACGCGATAATTTGGTCAAGGATGAGGCATGGATAATGTCAGCTTCCTGTTCTTGACCATTACTTTCTCGATTCCTGAGTAGTCTAACAATTGAAATGGAAACTCCTTTCCATCGTAGTATGGCCATACATTTCTCAGACTGACTCATTGAGGGGCCCAGTATTATCTCTCTACAAATGTGAGGAACAAATTCCATCTTGACCATTCACATTCCTCCGCATGAAAACCATTGATCCCGATTATAGCCTTTATCATCACCCGGTCAAAGGTGACTTTTGACTAAGTCAAAGATCAACGACTCATCATGTAGGAATCCATGATGATCTCAGGTCGACGGGCGTTGTGACACGGTTATACATGAGAAAAGCTTTTGACTTATTTCATGCAGCTTTCTCATAGTGGGTCGGTCCAGCACCTTGTACTCTTACAAGTGCTTATGACTTTGACTCGTATCTCCATACTCATCAAAGTCATACTGGTCTTATTTCATCTTCGCTCCCGCGCAGATGACCGACCAGAGACATTTAGGATAATCTATAAGATATATCCAATGATCAGTTATCACTATAAACATGCAAATGAAATGATAACTAAAGGAGAATACTTTAACATAAGCATCTAAAGTACAATGACTTGCCCCTAGGGCATAATTTCCAGCAGGCTTGACCTATCATTGTAGGCTTCAGGAATGAGTTTGCCGCTCATGACCATAACAACTTGAATTGAATAGATAATCTAATTACAAAATTGCCATAGGCATATGGGAGAAGGATAGTTAAGATTGTATGTATAGGACGCGGAAGCTTCTATATAATAGAGTGGTGGGTTAACTGAATAACATTGTAAAAGGTGGCTATGTTGTAGCATTGCGGAAACTGTGCAGTGAAATTGCTATAGCAATGCATTAAGACAAACTGAGGGAATGATATACTTAGGATGAAACCTAACGCTCAGCCTTTCTTTTAAATTGATATATTTTTACAACTACGATCAATTGTTTGTTTTCTTCCTTAATAGTTATAATTAACCACCAAAAATCCCTAACCAATCATATTTTTCTACTTTAGTACACAACTGTTTGCATAAATCCGTGTCAACATCGGTATCTCAGTCTCTGTGGGAGGATACTCTACTTACTCTTTATTACTTGTTCGACTGGTTCACTTGCCATCAAGGAAATCGACCAACAAGTTTTTTGCGCCGTTGCCGGGGACTGTAGATCCCTTTTGTGATTATGCATTTAACGCTGAACAACTGTGTCTTATATAAAAAAGCTCACTCCTTCTCTGTTTTTGATTTCCAGGTACATTCTGTAGTGTATGTGTAACTCATCTTCGGTTAACCTTGAGCCTTACGATCCTGAGATTGAATGCACCTACAAGCAAAGGCGCAGGAAGCAGAAGCGAAGAAGTCACCTAGTTGACTCTATAGACATGGCGGATATGCAGGATAATCATGACCAGGAATGAAGGGAGCATCAAGAAATTAATGGAGACAATTAGGACCCTCCACCACCGAATCCGGACCTGAACAAGGCAATTATGGAGTTTGGGATCCCAGATTTAACCAAGCTAAATTCGGCTATCACACCCCGACCTTTAATTCAGGGCACTTTGAAATCAAAGGCGTCATGATTCAGATGCTGAATGCAGCAGGACAATTTGGAGGACTCCTTCTGAAGACCCTCACTTACACCTCAAATCTTTCATGGAGGTATGTGACTCATTCGTCATTTCAGGAGTCACGTCTGATGCTTTTCGAATTAAATTATTCTTATTTTCTCTTTGAGATAAAGCTCGGACGTGGCTTAATAACCTACCTGCTAATTCAATCTCCTCCTAGAATGATCTAAGGAGTAAGTTCTTGCTCAAATTTTTCCACCAACAAAGAATGCTCAACTCAGAGGGGACATCACCAGTTTCCAACAGAAGTCAGGTGAGTCAACATATGAAGTGTGGGATAGATTTAAGGATCTTTTCAGGAGGTGCCCACAACATGAATTGTGTGAATGGGTTCAATTAGAAACATTTTACAGAGGACTTGACGAACAAACACGTTCAATTGTAGATGCTTCCTCTGGCGGCTCCATTCTGATGAAATCCTATGAAGAGGCACATGAATTGTTAGAATGCATGGCCATGAACAGCCATCAATGGCAAGCAGATAGGAAAACCCCCTCCAGAACTATTGCTGGAATACATGAATTAGATGTTACGATTTCCCTCACAACCCAGGTGTCATCTCTCACCAACATGGTGAAAGGACTAACCCTTCCTCCAAACAACACACCAATGTAGCCAGCCCAGGCAGCTTGTTTGTACTGCGATGGCAAACACTCCTACTCTCAGTGCTCCACCAACCTCGAACCAGTCAACTATGTGAACAACTTTAACAGGGGCGGCAACACTAACAACCCCTACTCTAATACGTACAACCCTGGATGGAGGTAGCATCCTAACTTCTCGTGGAACTCTCAGGGTCAACAAGCAGCGAGACAATCAACGGGCCCATCGTACTCTAACAGACCATCAAACCCACCAGGGTTTACCCAACAAGCAAGGCAGGAGGGTAGCGATTCAGACCCGCAGACTTCCATGACAAATCTGTTGAAGGAGTATATGGCAAAAAATGATGCAATCATCCAAAGTCAGCAGGTGACCCTTCAGAACCTTGAGAACCAAGTAGGACAGCTAGCAACTGCCCTCAACAACAGACCCTCCGGATCTTTGCCAAGTGACACTGAAGTCCCCAGAATCCACGGAAAGGAATAGGTCAATTTAATAGAACTCAGAAGCGGTAAAAGTCTAGAACCCATGAAGGTGACCAAAAGGCCGATTGAGGATGCTGATCCAAAATTTGGTCAAATAAAAAAAGGCAAGGAAAGTGCCGAAAAATCCCCTGAAGAAGAGTGGAAGCACCCAATGCCATCACAAAAGAACATCAATGCTACAGCTTCCCCTCCATTTATCACGCCAGAGGACGATGCGCTGAATGTAAAGGGGAATGCTACAACATCATTGTCACAACAGAACCTTAGCTTAGGACCATATCAGGGGACAAGGCAACCCCCTCCATTCCCACAAAGACTTCAAAAGTAGAGCCAAGAAAACTCAAGTTTAGTGGCAACTCTATTCGGTAGCTTGTATGAGTATGAGGGAAAACTCAAGTTTAGAAAATGACTTGATAATATTGGCAGCAAGCATAAGGGAATTGCCCTTAAGACTGTCAAAGAAGACAAGGAATCAGATGATGATGATGATGAGGTCAGGATGATGGCCCGGAGATTCAAGAGATTTAACAAGAAGGATTAAGGATTCCGAAATTTTCACAAGGGTACATAGCTCCAGCAATGAGCCCAAGAAGCCTATCATCTGCTACGAGTGTGAAAAGCTTGCCCACATGTCCCATAACTCCAATGCAATCCCGGCCAAAGGAAAACATGGAAGAAGGGGCCCTGACAAGTGTCATCCATTGTGCACAGAGTGATGACATACCACGTGGTAAAAGATCTCAACATACAAATCCCTCCTTACTCCGGGCTAGTTTCGAACTAGTTCCAACCTTACCACCCTTACTCAAAATGAAAAGTACCCGTTAAATTTGTGATTTCTTTGTTGAATTCACTCTTCCTAACCACAAGGCACGTGGTGGGGGGGTCCGGGCAAGGTTTCTTGACGGTCGGATTTTAGGTGGTTTGCCCTTGGACCCTCCCGGGCTAGTTCCAACCTTACCACCCTTACTCAAAATGAAAAGTACCCGTTAAATTTGTGATTTCTTTGTTGAATTCACTCTTCCTAACCACAAAGCACGTGGTGGGGGGTCCGGGCAAGGTTTCGTGACGGTCGGATTTGGGGTGGTTTGCCCTGGGACCCTCCCGGGCTAGTTCCGGGCAAGTTCCAACCTTACCAACCTTACTCAAAATGAAAAGTACCCGTTAAATTTGTGATTTCTTTGTTGAATTCACTCTTCCTAACCACAAGGCACGTGGTGGGGGGGTCCGGGCAAGGTTTCTTGACGGTCGGATTTTGGGTGGTTTGCCCTTGGACCCTCCCGGGCTAGTTCCGGGCAAGTTCCAACCTTACCACCCTTTCTCAAAATGAAAAGTACTCGTTAAATTTGTGATTTCTTTGTTGAATTCACTCTTCCTAACCACAAGGCACGTGGTGGGGGGGTCCGTGCAAGATTTCGTGACGGTCGGATTTTGGGTGGTTTGCCCTTGGACCCTCCCGGGCTAGTTTCGAACTAGTTCCAACCTCACCACCCTTACTCAAAATGAAAAGTACCCGTTAAATTTGTGATTTCTTTGTTGAATTCACTCTTCCTAACCATAAGGCACGTGGTGGGGGGGTCGGGCAAGGTTTCGTGACGGTCGGATTTTGGGTGGTTTGCCCTTGGACCCTCCCGGGCTAGTTCCGGGACAGTTCCAACCTTACCACCCTTACTCAAAATGAAAAGTACCCGTTAAATTTGTGATTTCTTTGTTGAATTCACTCTTCCTAACCACAAGGCACGTGGTGGGGGGGTCCGGGCAAGGTTTCGTGACGGTCGGATTTTGGGTGGTTTGCCCTTGGACCGTCCCGGGCTAGTTCCGGGCAAGTTCCAACCTTACCACCCTTACTCAAAATGAAAAGTACCCGTTAAATTTGTGATTTCTTTGTTGAATTCACTCTTCCTAACCACAAGGCACGTGGTGGGGGGTCCAGGCAAGGTTACGTGGTGGTCAGATTTGGGGTGGTTTGCCCTCGGACCCTCCCAGGCAAGTTCCAACCTTACCACCCTTACTCAAAATGAAAAGTACCGGTTGAATTTGTGATTTCTTTGTTGAATTCACTCTTCCTAACCACAAGGCACGTGGTGGGGGGGTCCGGGCAAGGTTTCGTGACGGTCGGATTTTGGGTGGTTTGCCCTTGGACCCTCCCCGGGCTAGTTCCGGGCAAGTTCCAACCTTACCACCCTTACTCAAAATGAAAAGTACCCGTTAAATTTGTGATTTCTTTGTTGAATTCACTCTTCCTAACCACAAGGCACGTTGTGGGGGGGTCCGGGCAAGGTTTCGTGACGGTCGGATTTGGGGTGGTTTGCACCTGGATCCCCCCGGGCTAATTCCGGGCAAGTTCCAACCTTACCACCCTTACTCAAAATGAAAAGTACCCGTTAAATTTGTGATTTCTTTGTTGAATTCACTCTTCCTAACCACAAGGCACGTGGTGGGGGGGTCCGGGCAAGGTTTCGTGACGGTCGGATTTTGGGTGGTTTGCCCTTGGACTGTCCCGGGCTAGTTCCGGACAAGTTCCAACCTTACCACCCTTACTCAAAATGAAAAGTACCCGTTAAATTTGTGATTTCTTTGTTGAATTCACTCTTCCTAACCACAAGGCACGTGGTGGGGGTCAGGGCAAGGATTTGTGATGGTTGGATTTTGGGTGGTTTGCCCTTGGACCGTCCTGGGCTAGTTTCGGGAGAGTTCCAACCTTACCACCCTTACTCAAAATGAAAAGTACCCGTTGAATTTGTGATTTCTTTGTTGAATTCACTCTTCCTAACCACAAGGCACGTGGTGGGGGGTTCCGGGCAAGGTTTCGTGACGGTCGGATTTTGGGTGGTTTGCCCTTGGACCCTCCCGGGCTAGTTCCGGGCAAGTTCCAACCTTACCACCCTTACTCAAAATGAAAAGTACCCGTTAAATTTGTGATTTCTTTGTTGAATTCACTCTTCCTAACCCCAAGGCACGTGGTGGGGGGTTCCGGGCAAGTTTTGAGACGGTCGGATTTTGGGTGGTTTGCCCTTGGACTTCTCAGGGCTAGTTCAGAACAAGTTCCAACCTTACCACCCTTACTCAAAATGAAAAGTACCCGTTAAATTTGTGATTTCTTTGTTGAATTCACTCTTCCTAACCCCAAGGCACGTGGTGGGGGTCCGGGCAAGGATTTGTGACGGTCGGATTTTGGGTGGTTTGCCCTTGGACCCTCCCGGGCTTGTTCCGGGCAAGTTCCAACCTTACCACCCTTACTCAAAATGAAAAGTACCCGTTAAATTTGTGATTTCTTTGTTGAATTCACTCTTCCTAACCACAAGGCACGTGGTGGGGGGTCCGGGCAAGGATTTGAGACGGTCGGATTTGGTTGGTTTGCCCATGGACTTGCCCGGGCTAGTTCATGGCAAGTTCCAACCTTACCACCCTTACTCAAAATGAAAAGTACCCGTTAAATTTGTGATTTCTTTGTTGAATTCACTCTTCCTAACCCCAAGGCACATGGTGGGGGGTCCGGGCAAGGATTTGAGACGGTCGGATTTGGTTGGTTTGCCCTTGGACTTGCCCGGGCAAGTTCCAACCTTACCACCCTTACTCAAAATGAAAAGTACCCGTTAAATTTGTGATTTCTTTGTTGAATTCACTCTTCCTAACCCCAAGGCACATGGTGGGGTGTCCGGGCAAGGATTTGAGACGGTCGGAGTTTGGGTGGTTTGCCCTTGGACTTCCCCGGGCTAGTTCCGGGCAAGTTCCAACCTTACCACCCTTACTCAAAATGAAAAGTACCCGTGAAATTTGTGATTTCTTTGTTGAATTCACTCTTCCTAACCCCAAGGCACATGGTGGGGGGTCCGGGCAAGGATTTGAGACGGTCGGATTTTGGTTGGTTTGCCCTTGGACTTGCCCGGGCAAGTTCCAACCTTACCACCCTTACTAAAAATGAAAAGTTCCCGTTAAATTTGTGATTTCTTTGTTGAATTCACTCTTCCTAACCCCAAGGCACATGGTGGGGGGTCCGGGCAAGGATTTGAGACGGTCGGATTTTGGGTGGTTTGCCCTTGGACTTGCCCGGGCTAGTTCCAACCTTACCACCCTTACTCAAAATGAAAAGTACCCGTTAAATTTGTGATTTCTTTGTTGAATTCACTCTTCCTAACCCCAAGGCACATGGTGGGGGGTCCGGGCAAGGATTTGAGACGGTCGGATTTTGGGTGGTTTGCCCTTGGACTTGCCGGGGTTCGGGCAAGTTCCAACCTTACCACCCTTACTCAAAATGAAAAGTACCCGTTAAATTTGTGATTTCTTTGTTGAATTCACTCTTCCTAACCCCAAGGCACATGGTGGGGTGTCAGGGCAAGGATTTGAGACGGTCGGATTTGGGGTGGTTTGCCCTTG
This sequence comes from Acacia pycnantha, assembly GCA_025563575.1. Lineage (NCBI taxonomy): Eukaryota > Viridiplantae > Streptophyta > Magnoliopsida > Fabales > Fabaceae > Acacia > Acacia pycnantha. Next base: position 14,677 of record JAMWYP010000484.1, on the reverse strand, counting down.
GACTTGCCCGGGCTAGTTCCGGGCAAGTTCCAACCTTACCACCCTTACTCAAAATGAAAAGTACCCGTTAAATTTGTGATTTCTTTGTTGAATTCACTCTTCCTAACCCCAAGGCAAATGGTGGGGCTGTCTGGGCAAGGATTTGAGACGGTCGGATTTTGCGTGGTTTGCCCTTGGACTTGCCCGGGCTAGTTCTGGGCAAGTTCCAACCTTACCACCCTTACTCAAAATGAAAAGTACCCGTTAAATTTGTGATTTCTTTGTTGAATTCACTCTTCCTAACCCCAAGGCACATGGTGGGGGGTCCGGGCAAGGATTTGAGACGGTCGGATTTGGTTGGTTTGCCCTTGGACTTGCCCGGGCTAGTTCCGGGCAAGTTCCAACCTTACCACCCTTACTCAAAATGAAAAGTACCCGTTAAATTTGTGATTTCTTTGTTGAATTCACTCTTCCTAACCCCAAGGCACATGGTGGGGGGTCCGGGCAAGGATTTGAGACGGTCGGATTTTGGGTGGTTTGCCCTTGGACTTCCCCGGCCTAGTTCCGGGCAAGTTCCAACCTTACCACCCTTACTCAAAATGAAAAGTACCCGTTAAATTTGTGATTTCTTTGTTGAATTCACTCTTCCTAACCCCAAGGCACATGGTGGGGGGTCCGGGCAAGGATTTGAGACGGTCGGATTTTGGGTGGTTTGCCCTTGGACTTGCCTGGGCTAGTTCCAACCTTACCACCCTTACTCAAAATGAAAAGTACCCGTTAAATTTGTGATTTCTTTGTTGAATTCACTCTTCCTAACCCCAAGGCACATGGTGGGGGGTCCGGGCAAGGATTTGAGACGGTCGGATTTTGGGTGGTTTGCCCTTGGACTTGCCGGGCTAGTTCGGGCAAGTTCCAACCTTACCACCCTTACTCAAAATGAAAAGTACCCGTTAAATTTGTGATTTCTTTGTTGAATTCACTCTTCCTAACCCCAAGGCACATGGTGGGGGTCCGGGCAAGGATTTGAGACGGTCGGATTTGGCGTGGTTTGCTCTTGGACCGTTCCGGGCTAGTTTCGGCAAGTTCCAACCTTACCACCCTTACTCAAAATGAAAAGTACCCGTTAAATTTGTGATTTCTTTGTTGAATTCACTCTTCCTAACCCCAAGGCACATGGTGGGGGGTCCGGGCAAGGATTTGAGACGGTCGGATTTGGTTGGTTTGCCCTTGGACTTGCCGGGCTAGTTCCGGGCAAGTTCCAACCTTACCACCCTTACTCAAAATGAAAAGTACCCGTTAAATTTGTGATTTCTTTGTTGAATTCACTCTTCCTAACCCCAAGGCACATGGTAGGGGGTCCGCGAAAGGATTTGAGACGGTCGGATTTGGTTGGTTTGCCCTTGGACTTGCCGGGCTAGTTCCGGCAAGTTCAACCTTACCACCCTTACTCAAAATGAAAAGTACCCGTTAAATTTGTGATTTCTTTGTTGAATTCACTCTTCCTAATTCCAAAGCACATGTTGGGGGTCAGGGCAAGGATTTGAGCAGGTCGGATTTTTGGTGGTTTGCCCTTGGACTTGCCCAGGCTAGTTCGGGCAAGTTCCAACCTTACCACCCTTACTCAAAATGAAAAGTACCCGTTAAATTTGTGATTTCTTTGTTGAATTCACTCTTCCTAACCCCAAGGCACATGGTGGGGGTCTGGGCAGGGATTTGAGACGGTCGGATTTTGCGTGGTTTGCCCTCTGACTTGCCGGGCTAGTTCCGGGCAAGTTCCAACCTTACCACCCTTACTCAAAATGAAAAGTACCCGTTAAATTTGTGATTTCTTTGTTGAATTCACTCTTCCTAACCCCAAGGCACATGGTGGGGGGTCCGGGCAAGGATTTGAGACGGTCGGATTTTGGTTGGTTTGCCCTTGGACTTGCCCGGGCTAGTTCCGGGCAAGTTCCAACCTTACCACCCTTACTCAAAATGAAAAGTACCCGTTAAATTTGTGATTTCTTTGTTGAATTCACTCTTCCTAACCCCAAGGCACATGGTGGGGGGTCCGGGCAAGGATTTGAGACGGTCGGATTTTGGGTGGTTTGCCCTTGGACTTCCAGGGCTAGTTCCAAGGGCAAGTTCCAACCTTACCACCCTTACTCAAAATGAAAAGTACCCGTTAAATTTGTGATTTCTTTGTTGAATTCACTCTTCCTAACCCCAAGGCACATGGTGGGGGATCCGGGCAAGGATTTGAGACGGTCGGATTTTGGTTGGTTTGCCCTTGGACTTGCCCGGGCAAGTTCCAACCTTACCACCCATACTAAAAATGAAAAGTTCCCGTTAAATTTTTGATTTCTTTGTTGAATTCACTCTTCCTAACCCCAAGGCACATGGTGGGGGGTCCGGGCAAGGATTTGAGTAGGTCGGATTTTGGGTGGTTTGCTCTTGGACTTGCCCGGGCTAGTTCCAACCTTACCACCCTTACTCAAAATGAAAAGTACCCGTTAAATTTGTGATTTCTTTGTTGAATTCACTCTTCCTAACCCCAAGGCACATGGTGGGGGGTCCGGGCAAGGATTTGAGACGGTCGGATTTTGGGTGGTTTGCCCTTGGACTTGCCGGGCTAGTTCGGGCAAGTTCCAACCTTACCACCCTTACTCAAAATGAAAAGTACCCGTTAAATTTGTGATTTCTTTGTTGAATTCACTCTTCCTAACCCCAAGGCACATGGTGGGGGGTCCGGGCAAGGATTTGAGACGGTCGGATTTTGGGTGGTTTGCCCTTGGACTTGCCCGGGCAAGTTGCAAGCTTACAACCCTTACTAAAAATGAAAAGTACCGGTAAAATTTGTGATTTCTTTGTTGAATTCACTCTTCCTAACCCCAAGGCACATGGTGGGGTGTCAGGGCAAGGAATTGAGGCAGTCGGATTTGGGGTGGTTTACCCTTGGACTTGCCGGGCTAGTTCCGGGCAAGTTCCAACCTTACCACCCTTACTCAAAATGAAAAGTACCCGTTAAATTTGTGATTTCTTTGTTGAATTCACTCTTCCTAACCCCAAGGCACATGGTGGGGTGGTCTGGGCAAGGATTTGAGCCGGTCGGATTTCAGTTCGGGCAAGTTCCAACCTTACCACCCTTACTCAAAATGAAAAGTACCCGTTAAATTTGTGATTTCTTTGTTGAATTCACTCTTCCTAACCCCAAGGCACATGGTCGGGGTCCGGGCAAGGATTTGAGCCGGTCGGATTTTGGGTGGTTTGCCCTTGGACTTGCCCGGATTAGGGCAAGTTCCAACCTTACCACCCTTACTCAAAATGAAAAGTACCCGTTAAATTTGTGATTTCTTTGTTGAATTCACTCTTCCTAACCCCAAGGCAAATGGTTGGGTTCCGGGCAAGGATTTGAGCAGGTCGGATTTTGGGTGGTTTGCCCTTGGACTTCCCCCTGGCTAGTTCCGGCAAGTTCCAACCTTACCACCCTTACTCAAAATGAAAAGTACCCGTTAAATTTGTGATTTCTTTGTTGAATTCACTCTTCCTAACCCCAAGGCACATGGTGGGGGTCAGGGCAAGGATTTCAGACGGTCGGATTTTGGTTGGTATGCCCTTGGACTTGCCCGGGCAAGTTCCAACCTTACCACCCTTACTCAAAATGAAAAGTGCACGTTAAATTTGTGATTTCTTTTTTGAATTCACTCTTCCTAACCCCAAGGCACATGGTGGGGGGGTCCGGGCAAGGATTTGAGACGGTCGGATTTTGCGTGGTTTGCCCTTGGACTTGCCCGGGCTAGTTCCAACCTTACCACCCTTACTCAAAATGAAAAGTACCCGTTAAATTTGTGATTTCTTTGTTGAATTCACTCTTCCTAACCCCAAGGCACATGGTGGGGTGTCCGGGCAAGGATTTGAGGCAGTCGGATTTGGGGTGGTTTACCCTTGGACTGTGCCGGGCTAGTTCCGGGCAAGTTCCAACCTTACCACCCTTACTCAAAATGAAAAGTACCCGTTAAATTTGTGATTTCTTTGTTGAATTCACTCTTCCTAACCCCAAGGCACATGGTCGGGGTCCGGGCAAGGATTTGAGCAGGTCGGATTTTGGGTGGTTTGCCCTTGGACTTGCAGGGCTAGTTAGGGCAAGTTCCAACCTTACCACCCTTACTCAAAATGAAAAGTACCCGTTAAATTTGTGATTTCTTTGTTGAATTCACTCTTCCTAACCCCAAGGCACATGGTGGGGTGTCAGGGCAAGGAATTGAGACGGTCGGATTTTGGGTGGTTTGCCCTTGGACTTGCCGGGCTAGTTCCGGCAAGTTCCAACCTTACCACCCTTACTCAAAATGAAAAGTACCCGTTAAATTTGTGATTTCTTTGTTGAATTCACTCTTCCTAACCCCAAGGCACATGGTGGGGCTGTCCGGGCAAGGATTTGAGACGGTCGGATTTTGCGTGGTTTGCCCTTGGACTTGCCCGGGCTAGTTCGGGCAAGTTCCAACCTTACCACCCTTACTCAAAATGAAAAGTACCCGTTAAATTTGTGATTTCTTTGTTGAATTCACTCTTCCTAACCCCAAGGCACATGGTGGGGTGTCAGGGCAAGGAATTGAGGCAGTTGGATTTTGGGTGGTTTACCCTTGGACTGTCCTGGGCTAGTTTCGGGAGAGTTCCAACCTTACCACCCTTACTCAAAATGAAAAGTACCCGTTAAATTTGTGATTTCTTTGTTGAATTCACTCTTCCTAACCCCAAGGCACATGGTGGGGGTCCGGGCAAGGATTTGAGACAGTCGGATTTGGGATGGTTTGCCCTTGGACTTGCCGGGCTAGTTCCGGGCAAGTTCCAACCTTACCACCCTTACTCAAAATGAAAAGTACCCGTTAAATTTGTGATTTCTTTGTTGAATTCACTCTTCCTAACCCCAAGGCACATGGTGGGGGGTTCGGGCAAGGATTTGAGACGGTCGGATTTGGTTGGTTTGCCCTTGGACTTGCCCGGGCAAGTTTCGGGCAAGTTCCAACCTTACCACCCATACTCAAAATGAAATGTACCCGTTAAATTTCTGATTTCTTTTTTGAATTCACTCTTCCTAACCCCAAGGCACATGGTGGGGGTCCGGGCAAGGATTTGAGACGGTCGGATTTTGGGTGGTTTGCCCTTGGACTTGCCGGGGTTAGGGCAAGTTCCAACCTTACCACCCTTACTCAAAATGAAAAGTACCCGTTAAATTTGTGATTTCTTTGTTGAATTCACTCTTCCTAACCCCAAGGCACATGCTGGGGCTGTCCGGGCAAGGATTTGAGACTGTCGGAGTTTGCGTGGTTTGCCCTTGGACTTGCCCGGGCTAGTTAGGGCAAGTTCAACCTTACCACCCTTACTCAAAATGAAAAGTACCCGTTAAATTTTTGCTTTCTTTGTTGAATTCACTCTTCCTAACCCCAAGGCACATGGTGGGGGTGTCTGGGCAAGGATTTGAGACGATCGGATTTTGTGTGGTTTGCCCTTGGACTTGCCCGGGCTAGTTCTGGGCAAGTTCCAACCTTACCACCCTTACTCAAAATGAAAAGTACCCGTTAAATTTGTGATTTCTTTGTTGAATTCACTCTTCCTAACCCCAAGGCACATGGTGGGGGGTCCGGGCAAGGATTTGAGACGGTCGGATTTGGTTGGTTTGCCCTTGGACTTGCCGGGCTAGTTCCGGGCAAGTTCCAACCTTACCACCCTTACTCAAAATGAAAAGTACCCGTTAAATTTGTGATTTCTTTGTTGAATTCACTCTTCCTAACCCCAAGGCACATGTTGGGGTGGTCCGGGCAAGGATTTAAGACGGTCGGATTTTGGGTGGTTTGCCCTTGGACTTGCCCTGGGCTAGTTAGGGCAAGTTCCAACCTTACCACCCTTACTCAAAATGAAAAGTACCGTTAAATTTAAGCTTTCTTTGTTGAATTCACTCTTCCTAACCCCAAGGCAAATGGTGGGGCTGTCTGGGCAAGGATTTGAGACGATCGGATTTTGTGTGGTTTGCCCTTGGACTTGCCCGGGCTAGTTCGGTCAAGTTCCAACCTTACCACCCTAACTCAAAATGAAAAGTACCGTTAAATTTGTGATTTCTTTGTTGAATTCACTCTTACTGACCACAAGGCACGTGGTGGGGGTCAGGGCAAGGATTTGAGACGGTCGGATTTTGGGTGTTTTGCCCTTGGTCTTGCCGGGCTAGTTCCGGGCAAGTTCCAACCTTACCACCCTTACTCAAAATGAAAAGTACCCGTTAAATTTGTGATTTCTTTGTTGAATTCACTCTTCCTAACCCCAAGGCACATGGTGGGGCTGTCTGGGCAAGGATTTGAGACGGTCGGATTTTGCGTGGTTTGCCCTTGGACTTGCCTGGGCTAGTTCTGGTGGGGCTCTCCGGGCAAGGATTTGAGACGGTCGGATTTTGTGTGGTTTGCCCTTGGACTTGCCTAGGCTAGTTCCGGGCAAGTTCCAACCTTAACACCCTTACTCAAAATGAAAAGTACCCGTTAAATTTGTGATTTCTTTGTTGAATTCACTCTTCCTAACCCCAAGGCACATGGTGGGGGGTCTGGGCAAGGATTTGAGACGGTCGGATTTGGGGTGGTTTGCCCTTGGACTTGCCCGGGCTAGTTCGGGCAAGTTCCAACCTTACCACCCTTACTCAAAATGAAAAGTACCCGTTAAATTTGTGATTTCTTTGTTGAATTCACTCTTCCTAACCCCAAGGCACATGGTGGGGGGTCCGGGCAAGGATTTGAGACGGTCGGATTTTGGGTGGTTTGCCCTTGGACTTGCCGGGCTAGTTCCGGGCAAGTTCCAACCTTACCACCCTTACTCAAAATGAAAAGTACCCGTTAAATTTGTGATTTCTTTGTTGAATTCACTCTTCCTAACCCCAAGGCACATGGTGGGGGATTTGGGTGGTTTGCCCTTGGACCGTCCCGGGCTAGTTCCAGGCAAGTTCAAACCTTACCACCCTTACTCAAAATGAAAAGTACCCGTTAAATTTGTGATTTCTTTGTTGAATTCACTCTTCCTAACCCCAAGGCACATGGTGGGGTGTCAGGGCAAGGAATTGAGACGGTCGGATTTTGGGTGGTTTGCCCTTGGACTTGCCGGGCTAGTCCGGGCAAGTTCCAACCTTACCACCCTTACTCAAAATGAAAAGTACCCGTTAAATTTGTGATTTCTTTGTTGAATTCACTCTTCCTAACCCCAAGGCACATGGTGGGGCTGTCTGGGCAAGGATTTGAGACGATCGGATTTTGTGTGGTTTGCCCTTGGACTGCCCGGGCTAGTTCTGGGCAAGTTCCAACCTTACCACCCTTACTCAAAATGAAAAGTACCAGTTAAATTTGTGATTTCTTTGTTGAATTCACTCTTCCTAACCCCAAGGCACATGGTGGGGGGTCCGGGCAAGGATTTGAGACGGTCGGATTTTGGGTGGTTTGCCCTTGGACTTGCCGGGCTAGTTCCGGGCAAGTTCGAACCTTACCACCCTTACTCAAAATGAAAAGTACCCGTTAAATTTGTGATTTCTTTGTTGAATTCACTCTTCCTAACCCCAAGGCACATGGTGGGGGTCAGGGCAAGGAGAATTTGTGATTTCTTTGTTGAATTCACTCTTCCTAACCCCAAGGCACATGGTGGGGTGGTCTGGGCAAGGATTTGAGCCGGTCGGATTTTGGGTGGTTTGTCCTTGGACTTGCCGGGCTAGTTCCAAGTTCCAACCTTACCACCCTTACTCAAAATGAAAAGTACCCGTTAAATTTGTGATTTCTTTGTTGAATTCACTCTTCCTAACCCCAAGGCACATGGTGGGGGGTCCGGGCAAGGATTTGAGCCGGTCGGATTTTGGGTGGTTTGACCTTGGACTTGCCATGAAAAGTACCCGTTAAATTTGTGATTTCTTTGTTGAATTCACTCTTCCTAACCCCAAGGCACATGGTGGGGATGTCTGGGCAAGGATTTGAGACGGTCGGCTTTTGGGTGGTTTTCGCTTGGACCCTCCCGGGCTAGTTCTAGGCAAGTTCCAACCTTACCACCCTTACTCAAAATGAAAAGCACTCGTTAAATTTGTGATTTATTTTTTGAATTCACTCTTCCTAACCATAAGGCACGTGGTGGGGGTCAGGGCAAGGAGTTGAGATGGTCGGATTTGGTTGGTTTGCCCTTGGACTTGCCCGGGCTAGTTTCGGGCAAGTTCCAACCTTACCACCCTTACTCAAAATGAAAAGTACCCGTTAAATTTGTGATTTCTTTGTTGAATTCACTCTTCCTAACCCCAAGGCACATGGTGGGGGGTCCGGGTAAGGATTTGAGACGGTCGGATTTTGGGTGGTTTGCCCTTGGACTTGCCGGGCTAGTTCGGGCAAGTTCCAACCTTACCACCCTTACTCAAAATGAAAAGTACCCGTTAAATTTGTGATTTCTTTGTTGAATTCACTCTTCCTAACCCCAAGGCACATGGTGGGGGTCAGGCAAGGATTTGAGACGGTCGGATTTTGGGTGGTTTGCCCTTGGACTTGCCAGGGCTAGTTCGGGCAAGTTCAACCTTACCACCCTTACTCAAAATGAAAAGTACCGTTAAATTTGTGATTTCTTTGTTGAATTCACTCTTCCTAACCCCAAGGCACATGGTGGGGTGGTCTGGGCAAGGATTTGAGACGGTCGTATTTTGGGTGGTTTGCCCTTGGACTTGCCAGGGCTAGTTCCAAGTTCCAACCTTACCACCCTTACTCAAAATGAAAAGTACCCGTTAAATTTGTGATTTCTTTGTTGAATTCACTCTTCCTAACCCCAAGGCACATGGTCGGGGTCCGGGCAAGGATTTGAGCCGGTCGGATTTTGGGTGGTTTGCCCTTGGACTTGCCAGGCTAGTTCTAAGTTCAACCTTACCACCCTTACTCAAAATGAAAAGTACCCGTTAAATTTGTGATTTCTTTGTTGAATTCACTCTTCCTAACCCCAAGGCACATGGTGCGGTGGTCTGGGCAAGCATTTGAGCCGGTTGGATTTTGGGTGGTTTGACCTTGGACTTGCCGGGCTAGTTCCGGGCAAGTTCCAACCTTACCACCCTTACTCAAAATGAAAAGTACCCGTTAAATTTTTGATTTCTTAGTTGAATGCACTCTTCCTAACGCCAAGGCACATGGTGGTGCTGTCCGGGCAAGGATTTGCGACGGTCGGATTTTGCGTGGTTTGCCCTTGGACTTGCCGGGGCTAGTTCCGGGCAAGTTCCAACCTTACCACCCTTACTCAAAATGAAAAGTACCCGTTAAATTTGTGATTTCTTTGTTGAATTCACTCTTCCTAACCCCAAGGCACATGGTGGGGCTGTCCGGGCAAGGATTTGAGACGGTCGGATTTTGGTTGGTTTGCCCTTGGACTTGCCCGGGCTAGTTCGGGGCAAGTTCCAACCTTACCACCCTTACTCAAAATGAAAAGTACCGGATAAATTTGTGATTTCTTTGTTGAATTCACTCTTCCTAACCCCAAGGCACATGGTGGGGTGTCAGGGCAAGGATTTGAGACGGTCGGATTTTGGGTGGTTTGCCCTTGGACTTGCCGGGCTAGTTCGGGCAAGTTCCAACCTTACCACCCTTACTCAAAATGAAAAGTACCGGTTAAATTTGTGATTTCTTTGTTGAATTCACTCTTCCTAACCCCAAGGCACATGGTGGGGCTGTCCGGGCAAGGATTTGAGACGGTCGGATTTTGCGTGGTTTGCCCTTGGACTTGCCCGGGCTAGTTCATGGCAAGTTCCAACCTTACCACCCTTACTCAAAATGAAAAGTACCCGTTAAATTTGTGATTTCTTTGTTGAATTCACTCTTCCTAACCCCAAGGCACATGGTGGGGCTGTTCGGGCAAGGATTTGAGACGGTCGGATTTTGCGTGGTTTGCCCTTGGACTTGCCCGGGCTAGTTAGGGCAAGTTCCAACCTTACCACCCTTACTCAAAATGAAAAGTACCCGTTAAATTTGTGATTTCTTTGTTGAATTCACTCTTCCTAACCCCAAGGCACATGGTCGGGGTCCGGGCAAGGATTTGAGCCGTTCGGATTTTGGGTGGTTTGCCCTTGGACTTGCCCGGGCTAGTTCGGGCAAGTTCCAACCTTACCACCCTTACTCAAAATGAAAAGTACCCGTTAAATTTGTGATTTCTTTGTTGAATTCACTCTTCCTAACCCCAAGGCACATGGTGGGGTGTCCGGGCAAGGATTTGAGACGGTCGGATTTTGCGTGGTTTGCCCTTGGACTTGCCCGGGCTAGTTCGGGGCAAGTTCCAACCTTACCACCCTTACTCAAAATGAAAAGTACCCGTTAAATTTGTGATTTCTTTGTTGAATTCACTCTTCCTAACCCCAAGGCACATGGTGGGGGGTCTGGGCAAGGATTTGAGACGGTCGGATTTTGGGTGGTTTGACCTTGGACTTGCCCGGGCTAGTTCCGGGCAAGTTCCAACCTTACCACCCTTACTCAAAATGAAAAGTACCCGTTAAATTTGTGATTTCTTTGTTGAATTCACTCTTCCTAACCCCAAGGCACATGGTCGGGGTCCGGGCAAGGATTTGAGCCGTTCGGATTTTGGGTGGTTTGCCCTTGGACTTGCCGGGCTAGTTCCGGGCAAGTTCAACCTTACCACCCTTACTCAAAATGAAAAGTACCCGTTAAATTTATGATTTCTTGGTTGAATTCACTCTTCCTAACCCCAATGCACATGGTGGGGTGTCCGAGCAAGGATTTGAGACGGTCGGATTTGGGTTGTTTGCCCTTGGACTTGCCGGGCTAGTTACGGGCAAGTTCCAACCTTACCACCCTTACTCAAAATGAAAAGTACCCGTTAAATTTGTGATTTCTTTGTTGAATTCACTCTTCCTAACCCCAAGGCACATGGTGGGGCTGCCAGGGCAAGGATTTGAGACGGTCGGATTTTGCGTGGTTTGCCCTTGAACTTGCCCGGGCTAATTCCGGGCAAGTTCCAACCTTATCACCCTTACTCAAAATGAAAAGTACCGGTTAAATTTGTGATTTCTTTGTTGAATTCACTCTTCCTAACCCCAAGGCACATGGTGGGGTGTCAGGGCAAGGATTTGAGGCAGTCGGATTTTGCGTGGTTTGCCCTTGGACTTGCCCGGGCAAGTTCTGGGCAAGTTCGAACCTTACCACCCTTACTCAAAATGAAAAGTACCCGTTAAATTTGTGATTTCTTTGTTGAATTCACTCTTCCTAACCCCAAGGAACATGGTGGGGGGAATTCACTCTTCCTAACCCCAAGGCACATGGTGGGGGGTTCGGGCATGGATTTGAGACGGTCGGATTTTGAGTGGTTTGCCCTTGGACTTGCAGGGCTAGTTCGGGCAAGTTCAACCTTACCACCCTTACTCAAAATGAAAAGTACCCGTGAAATTTGTGATTTCTTTGTTGAATTCACTCTTCCAAACCCCAAGGCATATGGTGGGGGGGTCCTCGCAAGGATCCTTACCACCCTTACTCAAAATGAAAAGTACCCGTTAAATTTGTGATTTCTTTGTTGAATTCACTCTTCCTAACCCCAAGGCACATGGTGGGGGGTCCGGGCAAGGATTTCAGACGGTCGGATTTGGTTTGTTTGCCCTTGGACTTGCCCGGGGGGCAAGTTCCAACCTTACCACCCTTACTAAAAATGAAAAGTTCCCGTTAAATTTGTGATTTCTTTGTTGAATTCACTCTTCCTAACCCCAAGGCAAATGGTGGGGTGGTCTGGGCAAGGATTTGAGCCGGTCGGATTTTGGGTGGTTTGACCTTGGACTTGCCCGGGCTAGTTCCAACCTTACCACCCTTACTCAAAATGAAAAGTACCCGTTAAATTTGTGATTTCTTTGTTAAATTCACTCTTCCTAACCCCAAGGCACATGGTGGGGGTGTTCGGGCAAGGATTTGAGACGGTCGGATTTTGGTTGGTTTGCACTTGGACTTGCAGGGCTAGTTCAAGTTCCAACCTTACCACCCTTACTCAAAATGAAAAGTACCCGTTAAATTTGTGATTTCTTTGTTGAATTCACTCTTCCTAACCCCAAGGCACATGGTGGGGGTCTGGGCAAGGATTTGAGACAGTCGGATTTGGGGTGGTTTGCCCTTGGACTTGCCCGGGCTAGTTCTGGGCAAGTTCCAACCTTACCACCCTTACTCAAAATGAAAAGTACCAGTTAAATTTGTGATTTCTTTGTTGAATTCACTCTTCCTAACCCCAAGGCACATGGTCGGGGTCCGGGCAAGGATTTGAGACAGTCGGATTTTGGGTGGTTTGCCCTTGGACTTGCAGGGCTAGTTCGGGCAAGTTCCAACCTTACCACCCTTACTCAAAATGAAAAGTACCCGTTAAATTTGTGATTTCTTTGTTGAATTCACTCTTCCTAACCCCAAGGCACATGGTGGGGGTCAGGGCAAGGATTTGAGACGGTCGGATTTTGGGTGGTTTGCCCTTGGACTTGCCGGGCTAGTTCCGGCAAGTTCCAACCTTACCACACTTAATCAAAATGAAAAGTACCGGTTGAATTTGTGATTTCTTTGTTGAATTCACTCTTCCTAACCACAAGGCACATGGTGGGGGTCAGGGCAAGGATTTGAGACGGTCGGATTTTGGGTGGTTTGCCCTTGGACTTGCAGGGCTAGTTAGGGCAAGTTCCAACCTTACCACCCTCACTCAATATGAAAAGTACACATTAAATTTGCGATTTCCTTGTTGAATTCACTCTTACTAACCACAAGGCACGTGGTGGGGTGGTCTGAGACAGGTTTCGTGACGGTCAGATTTTGGGTGGTTTGCCCTTGGACCCTGCAGGGCTAGTTCCGGGCAAGTTCCAACCTTACCACCCTTACTCAAAATGAAAAGTACCCGTTAAATTTGTGATTTCTTTGTTGAATTCACTCTTCCTAACCCCAAGGCACATGGTGGGGGTCCGGGCAAGGATTTGAGACGGTCGGATTTTGGTTGGTTTGCCCTTGGACTTGCCCGGGCTAGTTCCGGGCAAGTTCCAACCTTACCACCCTTACTCAAAATGAAAAGTACCCGTTAAATTTGTGATTTCTTTGTTGAATTCACTCTTCCTAACCCCAAGGCACATGGTGGGGGGTCTGGGCAAGGATTTGAGACGATCGGATTTTGTGTGGTTTGCCCTTGGACTTGCCGGGGCTAGTTCTGGGCAAGTTCATACCTTACCACCCTTACTCAAAATGAAAAGTACCCGTTAAATTTGTGATTTCTTTGTTGAATTCACTCTTCCTAACCCCAAAGCACATGGTGGGGGTCAGGGCAAGGATTTGAGACGGTCGGATTTTGGGTGGTTTGCCCTTGGACTTGCGGGCTAGTTTTCTTTGGGCAAGTTCCAACCTTACCACCCTTACTCAAAATGAAAAGTACCCGTTAAATTTGTGATTTCTTTGTTGAATTCACTCTTCCTAACCCCATGGCCCATGATCGGGGTCAGGGCAAGGAATTGAGACGGTCCGATTTTGGGTGGTTTGCCCATGGGCTTGCTCGGGCAAGTTCCAACCTTACAACCCTTACTAAAAATGAAAAGTTCCCGTTAAATTTGTGATTTCTTTGTTGAATTCTCTCTTCCTAACCCCAAGGCACATGGTCGGGGTCCGGGCAAGGATTTGAGCAGGTCGGATTTTGGGTGGTTTGCCCTTGGACTTGCCCGGGCTAGTTCAAATTTGTGATTTCTTTGTTAAATTCACTCTTCCTAACCCCAAGGCACATGGTGGGGTGTCCGGGCAAGGATTTGATACAGTCGGATTTGGGGTGGTTTACCCTTGGACTTGCCCGGGCTAGTTCCGGGCAAGTTCCAACCTTACCACCCTTACTCAAAATGAAAAGTACCCGTTAAATTTATGCTTTCTTTGTTGAATTCACTCTTCCTAACCCCAAGGCAAATGGTGGGGCTGTCTGGGCAAGGATTTGAGACGGTCGGATTTTGCGTGGTTTGCCCTTGGACTTGCCCGGGCTAGTTCTGGGCAAGTTCCAACCTTACCACCCTTACTCAAAATGAAAAGTACCAGTTGATTTTATGCTTTCTTTGTTGAATTCAGTCTTCCTAACCCCAAGGCACATGGTGGGTGGTCCAGGCAAGGATTTGACACGGTCGGATTTTGGTTGGTTTGCCCTTGGACTTGCCCGGGCTAGTTCTGGGCAAGTTCATACCTTACCACCCTTACTCAAAATGAAAAGTACCAGTTAAATTTGTGATTTCTTTGTTGAATTCACTCTTCCTAACCCCAAAGCACATGGTGGGGGGTCCGGGCAAGGATTTGAGACGGTCGGATTTTGGGTGGTTTGCCCTTGGACTTGCCCGGGCAAGTTCCAACCTTACCACCCTTACTCAAAATGAAAAGTACCCGTTAAATTTGTGATTTCTTTGTTAAATTCACTCTTCCTAGCCCCAAGGCACATGGTGGGGTGTCCGGGCAAGGATTTGAGACAGTTGGACTTGGGGTGGTTTACCCTTGGACTTGCCCGGGCTAGTTACGGGCAAGTTCCAACCTTACCACCCTTACTCAAAATGAAAAGTACCCGTTAAATTTATGCTTTCTTTGTTGAATTCACTCTTCCTAACCCCAAGGCACATGGTGGGGGGTCCGGGCAAGGATTTGAGACGGTCGGATTTTGCGTGGTTTGCCCTTGGACTTGCCCGGGCTAGTTCCGGCAAGTTCCAACC